>CM018042.1:17327557-17927557 GCA_008638375.1 Nyssa sinensis | reverse complement strand
CTTTCGAAGTAGACTGTCATATGAAAAATCAGTAACTAGGGTAAAAGACTACCTTAATTTTTTTTAAAAGTATATGTACCATACTTTAATCTATGAAGGGAGGAGAAATCACAAATGAAAATAAATCTGAGGTCACCCGTGCATGGGAAAAATATTGCAATGCAAAGAGAATACGAGTAAACAGTCTTGGCATGAACCAAAAGATGTTCATGAAAACAAAAAGGAATATGATGCTAAAAATGTTGAAGGGAAATACGATAATGGTCGTAATCAAAGGAAGTTCAATATACAAAAGAACTATAATGATGAAATTGGCACGAGGAGATAATAGAGTTTCTTAGATTATGAACATTCGAGTTGTGAGGACAAAACTCATTTTAAGGGGGGTAGAATGTAATACCCTGACTCAAATTATAGCCGAGCGAACCATGTAAACCCGAGCCGTTAGGGTTTTATGTTATGACATCGAATGAAATGGACGGTTTTAGAATCTCAACAATTTTGAATGTATAGATGATGCTCGGGAAACATCCAAGCAAGCCATGAACTAACATCGAAATATGTGCATACATAATGATAATATGAATTAAAATAAGAAGGATAATAAAAATATAAAGTCATGTTATATATATATATATATATATATATATAGAAAGGAAATATAGATACATATATATATATGTATATGTAACTATACATGTACCATTTATAACATATATAGGATATATGTATATGTATGTATATATATATATATATTCGTGACATTTATATTAGTAACTTCCATATTAAGGGAGGGGAATGAGGGTTACGAAAGTAGAAAAAAGAAAAGTCAATGAAAGAGAGAGAGAGAGAGAGAATTAAGGGGCTGTTATAAACCGAGCATGCTTTGCATGCGTGAAAGAGCCAAAAAGAAGAAGGAGGAGGAAGAGGAAGGGAAGTTAAGGCAAACGAGAAGAAGTGATGCGGGCAAAGCTTGGAAACTAGGTAAGCCAAACTGAATTCTGTATTAAATTTTAAAAGCATGAAAACTGAATTTTGAGGTTAGGGTGTATATGAGCATGAGATTAGGATAAATTGGCAAAAAGAATCAAAAGGAATGATGCAAAAATGAGGGAGATATATGCATTTACAGGGTTGATGGGATAATCGAGTTCATGTAAAAGCATGCATGAAATCTTGTTTTAATGATGTATAATTGTTTAGGCCATGTTCAAATAAAGTTTAGGGATGATTAGGGATGAAACTCGTGACTCAGAAGTCACGAAATTGAAAAAAAGGAATGTCGTCGGCAAATCACTTCTCGCTGGAGAAGCCATTGTCGTGGCATGTTCGGTAGCCTAAAACCCCACCATTTTCATTTTTAATTGTAGATATGGAATCCCCTTGAAATACCCAGTCGAGCCCTATCGAGAAAACCCAAGAAAACGGTCACCGGTGAGTCACCGTCGTCGGAAGAGACGATCAAAGTGTCACCAGAAGAATAAGGGGGATGATGACTGTGCAGGGTCGAGTAAGAATTGGGTTCAGGTCGGGACCCACCAGACCGCACACACGAACCTAGTGACACAACACCAGTTTGAGGTTAAGTTCTAAAGGTTTAAAATTTAATTTGGAATGTTTGGTTATTAGGTTACTAAATTGGGTTGCTACACTATTTGGGAATGGGGTTATCCCACCCTTGTAAGCCACTGTTTGGCTTATAGACTTAAAGAAAAAAAATGCGCTGGGGTTGCTGCCCCCATGAAGTTAACCCCACGACCTATGGGCTGAACCATGAAGCACGGGCCACTGTGCCACTGAGGCACATGTGGTCTTACTTCACCCAAATAATATATATTATAATTATACTTAATTAATTTTAATTAATTAATTAATTTAGTTAATTATTGAATTAATTTATGATATCCAAATTAAACAAGTGAATAGTGTAAATTTATTATTTTGGACGTTCTGGATCTGATGATGAGGTCCGTTATACGAGACGGGGTCCCAAAAAATAAAATACTTATAGAAATGTCGAAATGATCAAAATGCCCTTGAGTCAAACGGACTCCGATTAAACTAAGTAAATAGTGAATCTTTATTATCTCAAACATTTTGGACTCAACGGTGAAGTCCGATTGGTAAAAATAGGTCCCAAAAAATTTGAGACGTGTAAAATGACCATTTTGCTCTTTTAGTATAGAAGTCCAAATTGGAAACCGTGAATTCCTAAACTGACTTTTTTTGACTTTCCGAACTCAATAGTAGAGTCTAAATTAGTAAAAAAAATACTTATGGTGAACGAAGTATGAAATTTGATGAATGATATTAGAACTGAGACATGTTTACTGAATGATAAGAAACTCAAAGGGAAAGGAAAAGTTACGGAATACTGAGGTAGATCACACTGGATAAAAGGTAAGTAAACCCCTATCTCTTACATGTGGTCTTCAAAGCCACGTTCATTCTATTACTGCCAATTTTGTACTCTTGTAGGTACCAAATATTTATTGTTTCCATAATGTGATATTGTTCTATCTTAGTGGATGTTTATTGACTGCTATATCATTGCTCATTGTACTGTACTTTTTGTACCATGCCTTGAAAGGCCTACTATTATGTGTTCACTGAATGATATTCCTTTTTCATGCACTTCTTATGGAATCACGAATAATCATGATTTATTATGAATGCTGGATTTATGTTTAGTCACAATATCCATCGATACTTTCTGAATTGATCGGACCTACGGGTCGAGTCTGTGAACAGACATATGGCAATGATGGAGTTTTATGCATTGAGTTATGAGAGCATTTTATATGCATTGAGGTTAAGGAGGGTATGCAGGACCTACGGGTCGATTGATAGGACCTCTAGGTCGATTAAAAGGACCTTCGGGTCGATTGACAGGACATATGAAAATAAGGGCATTTTTATGCATTGAGTTATGAGGGCATTGTATATGCATTGAGGTTAAGGGAGGTTATGCCGGGCCCTAAAAGATCGAGGGTTTGCCAAACCCTGAACAGAGTAAATGCATTAGTTATGTTTGACTGATATGTTTATGTTTATTAGATTCATAGGATGTTGTCATTCCCAATGAATAATCCTATGTTGACAGTTCACTCATTGATTGTACTTGATTGTCACCGATTTATTGTAGCAGTATTCTTATGTTGACTGATGTTATTGAGCTTTTCCATGTTTATGCTATACCATTACTCGTGCTTGCTTATTGTGTTTACTGTTCATTAGCCATTGTGGCATTTTACCGTTAACTACAACTGATTTCATGATTGGCTATCATGTTCACCAGTATGAGTTCAAATTTTTCTATGTGTTGGAGATGGGATTTTACTTACTGAGCTTTGTTAGCTCACCCCACTTACTTATTTTTCAAGTGAGAATGTTGCAGGACCACAGTAGAAGTTCAGGAGCATAGGGAGACAATTGAGGAGTATGACTAGAATGATGTAGTCTCTCCCATGTACTCACCACCTAAGAGTGGCATTATGTTAAGTTATGTTGGTTTACATTTTTCAGTTGTCAAACAATATTTTATTAAGACTTTCCGCTAATTTATTGCTAGGTTTACATTATATATTGTTGTCATGTGATACAAAGAATGAAAAAAGTAGGGACGACCATTGGGTCAGCCCCGCGACATGAGATCTGCATAGGGTGGGTTTCGGGTCGTGACAGTAGGTACTCAAGCTTGGTTAGAAACACTAACTCCTCAAACACATATACATATAACACATTTCTCATTATTCAAGTTTTTCCATATTCTTTATATATATTTGTGGTTATTATAATCATAAAAAAATAAATATTACCCATTATTTACTCATTTTTGTATAACCTAAATTTACAAAACGTTACAATCTATAATGTCCCTTAATTTTGTGATATTAGGTAAATAAATTAAAATATAAATAATGTATTATATTGATACATAATTGAATTATAATATAAAATAATGTGTTATAAAAGTTTTGAGACTTATTGAAATTTATTTAGATATATTAAATGACTATAGGGCTATAATTGTCATTTTATCATTATCGCGTGTTTACGTGAGTGAAGTAGTTGAAAGGTGTTAGATTGGAATTTAATTGAACACATAAGACTTGATAATTAAATAAGTGTAATATATGTGAAATGACAAGAAGAATTTAAAGAAATAAATGATAGCCATGTATTTGAGGGAAAATTGGTTAAATGGACAAAAATTGGCTTTTTGTACTACAACCCCCCTCCCCCAACACTCACAAACACACGCATCCGGCACAAACCACACATACAAAAAAAATGTGAACACTCTCTCTTTTCACTCTATACCTATCACACTATATCAAATGGGTAAAAGGGAGAGACTTAGGTTTTCTAATTTCTTGATCCTCCTTCAATCCCCTTCATTTTCTTCACGGAACTAAGCTACACAAAGGAGATTTAGAGCAAGGTTCTCTTGTAGGTGACTTCTATTACAATTCTTGAGGCAAGGGTTTAAAGACTCCAATAAGAACTAAAGGAAAATAAGTCAGGACATTAGCATTTCCTAACAAAAGAGGTAGATCGGTGCCTAGCCTAAGGTTAAGGGTATAATATTAGGGCATTGCACACATTTTTACATATTCTCATGAGTTCTTGTGTTAATTTTTGTATACTACATTGCTTTGGATCAAAGAAAATGTATCATAATGTTATTATATCTCAACTCTTTTCATTTTTCTTCTTCTTATGATATATTGTGTATTCGATTCGAATATAGTACACAAATGATGTTATATGACGTCTATCATGTATAAATTGATATTTGGGCATAAATATTACTATTGTTTATAATATGTTTGATAAATTGTCTATGTGAGCAATTATAATGCCTTTGACCTTCATTTTTAACATGTTGATGCTTTACGAGATGAGTCATATTAATTTTAGTGTGGCTATGTTGATCTCTTATTCGTGATCCCCATTTATATTGAGATGGGGATGGTATCTTGGGATTAAAATTGAAATTGTGCCAGTCTTGGTGGGGTTGAAATCAGAGTTGGGCTGATCCTAAAATTTTGTTGCTTGGGTCATTTTATTTTAGGACTAAAATCAAAGTTGGGCTAGCCCTTTGTTGTTTTTTTATATTAAATTGAACTTGTTGATGTATTTATTATTTTGGCATTACCTTGTGTTGTGTGACATTATAAATGTGAAGGCTTGGATTATTGTTGTTGATCATTACTCTTGTTAGAGATAAAGACTGCTCACCACTACACGAGCACAAGCATACATGATCACCTTTATATTCACCCTTTGTTTATGATCTCCTACAAAGTTATTTTCTAAATTTTACCAGATGTAGGAACGGGCAAGGAGCCCATGACTTGACGATTGACATGCTGGAGGAGTTTTTGGACTATTTTTGGTAACCTCGGATCTTGAACACCTTTTATTTCTTGTGGACATCCTTTGGGACCCTACTTTATGTTTTTGAAGAAGGAACAATGATGAATATGAATGTTGGATCATGATTTTGTAAACCTTGGACATATATATGTTCTTGTGATAATTGGTTATAAATGTCAAAGATACTCTTTTGCTTGTTATGCTAAATCTTTGAGGAGATTTAATTAGAAAGAACTTATGTAATATATGCTAATGGTCTCAAATTCTACGTGATAACTTATTTTGCAAATATCAATGTTTGTAACAGAAATAGTTAAGGACTCTTGTTTATACTTCTAAACTTTGGAAAATTGATGAGAAGATTTGTCTAGGATATGTTTTATTGTATTAAGAATTTTTGGGTACATCTTGGTGAACTTTTGATTGTATGTAAATATGATTTTGAAGTTATGAATGAAATTTGATTGGTTGATAAATGATTTAAAGAGACCTTGTTCATGAGAAATATGGTGTTATATGTGTAATTTATCATGAAATTAGGTGGGAAGATTTGGCAAAAAAATGTGGTAAAAAAGGTGTAATAACAACCCTAAAACTATAGAAGCAAACATAGATTCTGCCTAGCATGTTTGGCCTAGTTAGAAGGCTCTGTCATGGCCTCCAACCCCTATTCGGCCAATGCACCCAATTGGCTTTTGGTTAAGCCAGAAGACCTTTTCTAGTCACTTGGAAGGGTCTATCCGGCCAATCTGTCTTGAAGATTTTGAGATGTTTGAAACCTTTTGAAAGGTATACTAAGTCCTCATGATGAAATCTAATTTATATAAGGGACATAAATCAACTTAATATGATTACTAAAATGAATAAAAATGTATGAATATAAGAGCAACTCCAAGAGGGGGATCCATTTTTTAACCCAAAAAACTCATTTGGATACTGATATAGTGTTTATGCATATACCAATGGCTCCCAACATTATACATCAGTCCAACAGTGATATCCAAAAGGAGTATCCATTTGAAATTTCAATATATTTTTGTCTCTTTTTTCTCTGTCTTCCCACCAATCTATCTCTTTCTCTCTCTTCCAATTAACTTTTGGATCTCCTCTCCCATGCAATCCATATCTACATCCACTTGGTTACTATTCATGGCTAGATCCAAAATAGATACAAGGATGGGTCCTCTCTTGGAGGATGAATAGTGCAACAATTGGAGCCAAATTGGTAATTAGAGTGGATGGCTTCCCAGCTACATCCATTGTTGGAGTTGCTTTAATATTTAAAAATGAATTAAAGATGAAAGCACCACAAATTGTGTAACACCCCTGACCTAATTAACAAGTAATTAGTGTCAACTTAAAGACATTAATAATGTCACACCCCGAATTTCCTACAAACTCGGGGAGTGAGTGAAATTAAATAAGAAAAGTAAATGAACGGCCATTAAAGTGGATTTAATTAATTACTCATCTATTTTCCCATGTTCCCAAAAATAAAAAAATGAAAACTTGTTAATTAGACTTACCCAAGAAAAGTCCCAAATGGTAGTCAACATCTCCCCTAACCAATGTCCAAAATTTGTCAAAGTTACGTTCAAGATTAGCCTTCAAGATTTGCCCCAAAATGTCTTTAAATATGTCTTAGAATAATGACCCCAAATGGGCATCCAATTGTCCTAAGACATAGGCCAAAAATTGGTCAAAAAATCCACCAACAATTGTCTAAGGAAGTGACCAAATATGGACCATGAGAGTGGCCAAACATAACCCAATAAGGGGGGGCCAAACGTGGCCCAAAAAGATGCCTAAGAGAGTGGCCAAACATGGCCCAAAGGTTGGCCAAAAATGACCCAATATGGTGCCCAAACATAGTTCAAAGGGGTGCCTAAAAATGACTCAAAAAGGTGGCCAAAGGGGCAAGTATCATGGACTGTTAGGGTAGCACACAAGGGGCATGGCAGTAGGCAAGCCACGTATGGCCGTAGGCGCATAGGGCGCGTATGCGCGCCCACGTAGGTAGGGGGTGAGGCAGCCATGGGCGTGCAACAGGCAGGGCGGCATGGGCGCGTGCGCGTGGGGCGTGTGGCTGGTGGCTGGGCAAGGTTGGGAATGGTTTGTTTTCTGCAGAATCACTGTTCATGGCTGCAACCTAACTTTTCCATTTCTGAATTTTTATTGTCGAGGCTGCGGCTAAATTTCTCTAGTTTTGGCCTATTTTCTCAAGGCTTTTAGCCCCCACTTTGTAGCATTTTTTCCCACTTATTCATAGGCATTTTACACACCTAATGGCTTTTTTAATTTCACAAAATTTTGACATGGTTTCCTTTATTTTCTAAGCATTTTTTCACCTAATATTCATGATATATTATACAATTAATGACTCACACATTTCCATCCTCACTCAATGGCCACAATCTCATGGGAATTAACATACATCATTCAAATATACAATCCTCAACACATCCACACATACTTTGAAATTTAAAACATCACATTCTCCCTTTCATTACAATTATAGGGCTTTGCCCATCTTTTTCACACTACACAATACTATTACAAATGCATTTCATAAGTCTTAGGGCTTATGCCCTTATACAACTCAAAAAGATGCCCCAAGTGCCAAATGTCCATCCAAGCCCCCTTCCTCTCCTTCCTTCAAGACTTCCTCAAGTCTTAAGTACCAGAAGTCTCATCTGTAATATAATATCCCACGAGGGGTCAACTCAACTACTGGTATGACATAATGCTAATAGCAAGAAACAAGATTTAAGGCGTGGCATGTGCAAGTGTACGTTTATAATCTACATGTCTTCCAATTCATCAATACAATACATTAGTAATATGCATGACACACCCTTGCAAACTCTATGTCCACACCCATGTCTCATTCACGGATTGCTCTCGTTGGGTCAGAGTACCAATGTCCTGTTCACGGATCTCTCCCGTTGGATACTGGGCACCAATACAATGGCCAATTTTGGATTTTTCATCATAGGATCTTACACCCTCATAAGGCATAGCACCAAGTAGCTCAACCCACGTTATGTTTTCAAAGGATTCATCTATATGCCAATATGTTGTGATTTCACTATGCAATAATGCAATCTCAATGAAGCATATTATCAAACACATGGAGCATGCTTTTAAATAATGACATTATACTTTAAGTAATAATAACTCTTGATTCACAAAACTTTGTCTACATGAACCTAACATGTAATTCAATCAATTTCACATATAAACACATTACACATTCACAACCTTAACAATTTCTCAAAGATCATAAAATACATAAAGTACCAACACTTGGAATAAATTATAACTCTCAGACCACAAGAGTTTCTCTACATGAACAATAGCTAGGATGCAATAAATCCAACATATAAACAAGTTACATGTTCATCACTTTGAAAAATTCTCAGAGATTACAAAATACATAAAGCACCAACACCTTAAATAAATCATAACTTTCCAACTACAAGATTTTGTCCACATGAACCTAAGCTAGAATACAATAAATTTCACTTATAGTCATGGTTCATGTTTATCACTTTTCCAAATTTTCAAAGAATAACAAAGAACACACAAGTACATAAACGATCAACTCTAGGTTTTTCAAAGCAACTATATCCTAAGTGATTTTCTTACATCAAATAAATATATGAATCATTCAATCAACATGTAAATTACTCCTAAAGTTAATCCTATTCCTTACTTAGCAAAATATCATACCTAAAATAGTTTTTCTCAAACCGAGGAAGTTGTGTTCACTGCACAGCCGAACCGATAGGTGAGAATATAGCCCTTGATGAGAGGAACAACTTCCTAGAAGGAAGTCTTGTGAAAATCCAAGCCTAGAAGTGTGTTTTGGTGGCTTGAAGCTTGGAGAACCTAGGGATTTTTCGTCACTTTTCTCCCATGAACGTGAAGCTTGCGCCTTCTCCAGCCCATTTTTTTTTTTTTATTCTTTTCACACTAAGTGCTCTATTTATACTACAGGGGCAAAGTGGCAAAAGACTATTTTGACCCTTAATGAATCCGGGACCCCGTTACACTACAACCCGTCCCGAAACGCCTCAATTCGATATTTTGCTTTAACTAAAGTTTTTAAAATTATTTTAAATGATATTTTTCAAAAAAATTATTTTCACCTGTGGCAGGGTTTGGCCGGATCCACCCGTTACACCCGGATGCCCTTTGTGGTCCAGTTTTTGATACTGTATCCGAATAGGCTCAAAGTTTACAGGGGTATTTCAACATTATAAGCATATTTCTCTTCTATGGGATACTTCAAATATGCTTCTAAATATGACTTATGTCTAAATGTGTATGTATAGTGCCCTACCGGCAAATGGTGCATGAATAGTGTCCTACCTGGCAAAAATGAAAAATTTACTCTCATTTTTCATATCTTTACAAATAACATTAACACATAATTACCCTGTGTTAGGCATTAAGAAACAATACTTCCCCAAATTGTCAAAAAAAAAAGACATAAGTTACGATAAGAAGACAAAAGTCAAAAGACTAGTGCCAGTGACAAAAATAATGTTAGCTAGTGACCAAACGTTGATAAATGAAAATTTATTTAAGAAGACATAATGCAAGGTGATTTAAAATAAAAGAAAAAAGAATTTAAAATAAAAGAAAAGAGAAATGAAAGCAAAATGCTCCTATAAGGTCTTGAACCCAAGACCAAGAAACTAAAGACAAACTTATATAAAAAAATATAACCACTAGGTTATCAGCACTTTTGTGCTATATTAGCCACATGATATATATACAACACCCCATTGCACCTCCATTTCAACCAATTGGGTTGCAGGAAAAATATGCCCATATATATGTATATGGTCAACTCAAACAGCCCTTGCGTGAGGGTTTCATAGTGTGTCAATTCAGACTCGTGATGTTCGCCTAGAGAGAGAAAGAGAGAGAGAGAGAGAGAAGAAGGAGAAGGAGAATGAAGCTTTGCAAGTAAAACCTAAAGGAGATCTACAAACTGAACCAATGAGAGGGAATGAAGAGAGGACTAACAGAGGGAGGAAGACACAACCATTAAGAGGTAAACCCAGATGGAACTTTCTCTCTCTAAAAAGTTCAAGTAAAAATTCACTGTCTGGGGCAACACTTCTGTTTATATGTACATGCAAAGATATACATATGTTATACGTAAGTAAAACAAGAAAAATTGAGTCTGAAACTACAAAGAACTGTGGAAACCACAGTTGTTGAAGTTAGGGGTATGGATTTGAATCAACCTAATGTAAACTGAAATATAAAACGGGGACTTAAAATAGAGCCTATTAGGGTTTCAAATCAACAAGAATTAGGCTAAACGAGTGAGAGACCAAAGAGAAACCTCAAGTTGCAGGTTTCGGACTTTTGAACAAAAACTCAAAGTTCAGACACTAAATTTGTTTTTATGAATGGGGGATGAGACCCCATGACTAGGGGAGAATAACAGGCCAAATATTGTGTAGTTTGGTAGAGAAATCAGTATAAATTGGGCAAGTTTTACTCACGAGTATCAAAATCCAACAAAGTTTCTGGGCTCGAGTTAATTCATGAACCCAATGACACAGGAAAGCCAAGATCCTTATGAGTGAAATGGGATTAAAAACAGAGAAAATGGAGGCTCTGAAACTCACAAAATAAGAAGATAAGAGGTCACCGAAAAAATCGAGCTTCACCGAAACAGAAATTGTAACCCCCCAATTTCGACGACCTAAAACCTAACCAAACTCCATTTTGATGGTAGGAATAGAACCCTCATGGAAAAATGAATTGAACACTGTCACCAGAGAAGGAGCCCGAAACCCTCACTAGAAAAAGAAGAAGAAGAACTGTTCAGGTTGGCTCAGGGCTCGGGTCGAGTCTTGACCCAATGTTTTAAATGAAATTTGGTATGTTTGGAAACAAGGACAAAGCCCCTGATTTAATAAACCTGTTCGAAACTGAGATATCCTATCCCTAGTTTAGCCTTTTATCTACTGTTTGGGAAACTAATAATCAAAAAACAAAATGGGGGAGCCGCAGCTCCCCAGGATTCGAACCCCTAATCCTCTTACACGTGAGGAACCAAAGAGTCACGTGTATGCCACTGTGGCACTTGTGTAATAAAATAAATAAAATATATAAATATATTATTAAATAAAAATAATTCAATTAAATTAAATATGATAAAATGTCTCGTTGCCCAAATAAAATAAAAGGGTAGAGTATTCCAACTTTTTCTGACATTATGGATCCAATGGCAAGGTTCGTTTTACAAGATAGATTCCTAAAAATTTGGACACGTAAAATGTAATAATTATCATTTTATCCTTAATGATGCCCGAAGCCAAATGGAAGTTCGAGAGGGTCTAATTTGACTTTCTTTGACATTCTAGATCCAACGGTGAAGGTCCACTATTGTCAAATTTGGTACTAAAAAATAAGACACGTGAAAGGTAATAATTACCAAAATGCCCTTGGTGACACCAAAGTCAATTAAATGTTAGAGATAACATATTCTGACTTTTTTCGACATTCCAGACTCAATGGAAGAGTCCATTTTGGCAAACGAAGCACCGAAAAATATGACACGTGAAAGCATAAAATTAAAAAAATGCTCCTAAGCTTAATATGAGCCTATAGAGATGCAAAGTAAGATCTAGAAAAGCTTAAACTGATTATCTTTGACACACCGAACCTAACGATGATATTTTTTTTTTTTTAAGAAAAACTAAGATTCAGTAACAAACTGAAAAATGAAGAATACATCCTTAAGACTAAAAGAAGCTACTAGAAGAATATAGAAGAAATTGAAAGGTATATGTTAACGTTTTAAAGACCACCTGGACTCAAAAAATGATGTCCGTATAGGCAAACAATGAACCAAATGAAATGAAACGTAAAAGATAGAATTACTAAAGTACCCTTAATGGGGGAATAAGTTTCAGATGGGACTCAAGGGAGAGTATGGGATCTACCTTAGGGTTTAGAGGGCCACCGAATCTGAAAATAAAATCGGTCAAGGCTAATAACATCGAAGAGATACTGATTAAATAAAATCATATGTTTATTTAGGTATTGAGTTTAATTTAATTTGTGAAATAGGATTATCGGCAAGGGGATAAGGATAAGATGAGTGCCAAGACAAGTAAAGTAAGTAAGTGAAGGAAAGACTGTAGACTCTGGACCACAGGTAAGTAATCCTGAACTTTGAAGTGCAAGGTTTTAACTCTATAGTTCCTGAAGTGTTTTAAATTCAAATTCTTGTATTTGCATGGACTAGTGTTTTAAATATACTACTTGTTTCCATTTTTAAATACTATCATGAACTGCAAATGTACTTGTTTTAAATGCCAACTGTTTATAAGTTTTTACTTCAGCATGTCTATTTTAACTTCAAAGTTGTGTTAAATGCCTCTCTGAAAGTGAATGTTTCTCATTCTCGCCATGTTTAAATACTCCTGAAAATTATGGTTAATTAAGTGTTCTGAAAGTTATGTTTTAAATGCTATTGGAAGTTATGTTTTAAGTATTCTGAAAGCTCTGTTAAAGTACTTCTAAAAGTTCTGTTTAAATGTCTTGAAAAAAATCTATTTGAAAAAAAATATTTTAAAGTGCTTCTTGTTTGTGAACTGGTAATGCAAGATAATTATGCATAAATAACAGGAGCTTGTGAGACCCTTTGGGACTCAAAATCTTTAAAATGCCCAGTAGAAGGTTTATTCCCCAGGCATAAGATATTTCCACTGATCTTGTTAAGGTTAGAGTCTTGTTCAAAATGGATTCTCTTGTTAAAAAGTGAAAAAAAGTATGACAATAAATGATAGAAGGTTTTTGAACCCCCATTTACATGAAAAAGGGTTTTAAATGACCCTGCTTTTAAATGATAAAGGGTCATACCTTCCTCTTTACAAGAAAATGATTTTTATCCTCCTGTTTAGCAAGTAAAGGATTTAAATTTCTACCTCTGTTATGTGAGTCAACATCTGAAGCTCCTTGACCACCAAATGGCTATCATGTACGTGTTTATAAGTCTTTTGTTGCATAATAAAGGCTTTACTCGAATGCCTTAAATGCTTCGTGTTTTATGTTTTGAAGATTACTGTATTATGTATTTGATGAACTAAATGCCTAGCCTAAATGCCTTGAATGCTTCATGCTATCTACTTGAAGATTTCTATATTCTGTATTTGATGGACTAAATGCATAGCATGAATTCCTTGAATGCATCATGCTATTTATTTCAAGATTTCTGTATTCTATATTTGAAGTGTACGAGCACTTGGTAGTAGTTATTTTATATCTCTTGTGCTTAACCCACTAACAATTGAAAACCCATAACAAGGTGCCAAAATTACTCACGAGCTTAGTGAAGTTCACATGGATTTATGCATGATATGTACAAGTGATATGAAGGTGGGGTATGGGACCTACAACTACAATGAAGCACAAGTTCAGAAGTTCAAAAGTGCATGAGGTATGGGACTCACGGGTAAAGTGATATGAAGTTCAGAAGTGCGTGAGGTATAGGACTCACGGGTATAGTGATATGAAGTTTAGAAGTTCAGAAGTGCGTGAGGTATGGGACTCATGAGTAAAGTGATATGAAGTTTAAAATTTTAGAAGTGCGTGAGGTATGGGACTCACGAGTAAAGTAATATAAATTTTAGATATAAACATGGGGTATGGGACCCACAGTGATTGTAGTGATGAATGTAACGTATGTTTCAAAAAAAAAAAAATTCTAGGCAATTTAGATACTATAAGGATCATGTAACATTTGTAATTGCTTCTGCTGTAATATTTGAACTTGATGTGATGTATAAATAGAACGGATTTGGTTTAAGAAAGAAACTTCACGTCGTGTGCCCCTAATCCCTATAGGGTAGGTTTTGGGTCGTGACAAATTGTGAGGGCACCCAATGAATTACTACTTTCAACAAGTAACTTTAATTAATTTAGATGGTTTAGCCAAGTTGTTTGAGTCATATTTTGATTGCTAACACTCATGTAATGAGTGTAATGGAATGAATTCACATAAGGTTTTAGTGCACTAATTATATTGAAAGGTGTCTAAATACTATGAGTGAAGATACTTAATTTGTCTTAATTAAGAACAATTCATGTCATAGACCTAATTTAATTTGGAGAACTCTTAGACTAGGAGTCATCCTTGGGTCATTGGGATCCAGGGCTTGACATCATTCTATACAACTCACCCATGATCCATGCATGTACACTTTAATAAATATCATATGTCATGCTCTATGATTTCATTACCGTACTTTAGCCACATTTACTAGACCTTAACAAAGTCAAGTGCTTTACAAGTTACTAGCTTGATGGAAACAATGACCAACAACGTGGGTTTACGGCTCATAGTTGAAGAGATACGTAATCGCAAACAAATATCATCATTTTGTCTCATCACATATTCACAATGCCAAGTCAAATTCCCAATAACAAGTCATGTTATGCCAATGTATCCAATACATCATATGCATCTCTAACATATCCAACATATCATATGCATCTCTAATATATCCACAATGCACATCTGTAACCATAATCAAACAATGGTGATCTCATTTAACGATCTCAGGTGAACCAACTTATGATACAACTTCATTTTTCATTTACATATATGTATCCGTCCATATACAACATCATGTATCAACAATGCATATATATAAAGATATATCACAATGTATCATACATGCATAGTCATTTATACAAGGATATCTAATAGTAATTATCATTCATGTCCGCAAGTGTAAGGAAAACACAATCTCTTAGATGTATTATAAGAATCAGTGCACTCTAATAATTCAATTTATCTATTTTCAGCTAAAGGTTATCATTTCATGTTAGTTCAATATTAAATAATCATTAAGTATCTCGTTTAACCCTTATAACATAATACACACTAGCATATCCATATTTTGTTTCAAGTTTAGAAGTCTTATGACTACTCATTTGGCCACCCTAGCCTTCATTAATCATGTTTGATATTGTATTCTATAAATTTACATGCCATTACCTGTACATTATGTATCTATTTATCCAAATAGGATGCTAAAAATGAGTTCTTGGACCCCTAAAACCTTAAGGAGGTCCCGTCCCGAAAGGTGCATAACTTTTAGTTGTCTTTTAAACCCCTAAGAGTGCTTTCATAATTTTTTCGCCACTAGTTTCACGTCTATCGGGACTTAATTTTTCCAAACAAGCCTTAGAATCGAATTTAAATGGTCCAAAAACTTAAGGTTTCTCTTATCGTATTTTATTTCCTTTTTTAGTTATTTGTTCTAGGCCTAAGGGCATTATCATAATTTTACTCATTCATGTAGGATCAATTTCGTGTCCCAATTTACCAAATTTAACATCATATTTGAATTCAGGATGTCTAGAAACCTTGTGCATGCCCTTTCTGAAAGTTAATTAGCATTTCAATTGTCTTAATTAATACTATAGGAATTTTTGTCATTTTATAAAATTACATGGAATCATCCCTAGGTCCCTAAATGTCTAAACAGAGATTGTATTTGAGTTTCGAATGCCCAAAACCCTTGGGTATGCCCTTTTCTATTTTTTAATTAGCTTTTATTTCAATTTTATAAACTAATGGCCTTATTGTAATTTCTCATAGTTAAATTCACTAATTTATAATTCCTCAAAACTTATCAACCTTTGCAATTATCAAAAATTAAATTTCTTGTCCTTGCATCCAAATAGGCTTATTTCAATTTAGTCTCAATTTCTGAAATAAGAATAACCTTATTTCGATTTTGACCCAAATTAGTTTTACCAAACAATTCCCAAATCCAGTTAGCCACTAGGCCAAACACACCAATGTCCATGCCCATGCCCAAGCTTCCTAAATCCAATCAAAGAACCCAAGTTAAGGCTCATCAATGGCCCAAGCCCAAACCCAATGGCCTAGTCAAAGATTTGTTGACCAAGACCCAATAATCAAACCTTAATACCTATTGACCAATCCATACTTGGTTTGACTTTAACCTGTTTGACCAAACCCGACCTATTGACCTGGAACTCAGCATCTTCGATAGTCTTTTTTGGCAACTTTGCTGGAAAGTCGCCAAAAATTATAAATTTTCTTGTATTTTTTTTTCTCATTCCATTTTGATTATATTTGTTAGTTAACATCATTTAACACGTTTTAGGGTAATTTTCTTAGATCAAATGCACACGGATCATGGTTGAACCAATCTAGTTCAACATTTCGGCGAGGTCTGTCCAAGCTTATTCTACCTCTATCTTTCATCATTGTCATTCTCTACCCTTCTTAAAACATTTCTATAACACTCTAGATCCTCATATCTAGCTTTAAAATGGATCAAAACATTAGGAATTCAAGACCAACCAAGATTCAACCCAACTTCCTGACGGGAGCACTATACCCACTGTCTTTATTGACCATTTTTCATTGTGTTTCCTTATACTCTTTTCTAAACCTTATATGTGACCGTGTTACCTATAAGTAGAGGTTTAAAACTGCCCAAGGTAGGTTAATCTCCATCCATTGTGTGTGTGTGTATATATATATATATATAGCTACATATACACCTTTACGCATGCAACACATACAACATCACACACATATTTATATCTCTTTCAATATGGACTAAATGATACTTCCAAGAAAGCACTTACCTCGTGTATGAAAACCTCCACATGTTAAAGAAAGAGATTCAATTCTAAAGAAAGAAAGCTTGAAAAAGACTCACATGACTGCCATGAACAATACCCAAGCCCATTGTGTAACCACCCAAGTTCTTATTCTCCTTCATCAAATTTTAAGCTTCAAGCCTTCATTAATAAAAAAAATTGTATACACACATATACATATATCTTACACACCTTTTCTCACTAAGGAACATTGTAGAAGAATTGGATAGAAAAGGCATCAAAATAGGTTAAAAATTGACATATAAGCACATAAAGTAGTAGGCTGTCTAGAGTAATCTGGCTGACCGGATCCTTTTGTCTTCCTGTATTTGGTCAATTTCAAAAAATCATAATAAATTTATTTTAAACTAGAATAGGTGAATTTTGAGCTCAAATTAAATCTTTTCCGAGTCTAGTTTCCTTTAAAATTAGTTTCAGGTCCAAATTCATTCTAGAAAAATAATTATGAATTTTAAAATGATGAGAGTTCACATTTGGTTTTCCAAAAAAGTGATATATTCAAAGGCTATTCTCAAGAAGTTTTAACTATTTCGTTTCAAAATTAAATCTAGTGATTCTTATAGCTACAATGAACTCCTTGGAGTCTAGTTTTATTTAAAATTGTCCCCAACTAAGGAGCTTCAATGGTTAGAGGAGTTATGACCTTGTAAAGTCAAGTTGGATTACGCACAATGAACCAAGTGAGAAGTAACCAATTAGAATTAGTTGCCAAGCGTAACTTGAATATTTTAGTTAGTTGACTTTATTATTTTTGGGGATAAGTGTGATTCATATAATACTACTAAAACTTATGAAGTAAGTGAAATTTAAGAGATTCTCAAGTGACTTATAATCACTAATGTACAAGAAATGGAGCTCACATAGATTCGAATTGGACTACATTTAAATTATTGAACGAAATAAGTATGAAAAGTGACTTCTATGACTTGAATGACCTTAGGGATCCTAGTAAGTGGAGTCACCCCTTGAGCCTTGGTATCGAGGTCATGACACGTGTAATGCAAACCACAACCAAAACATACTTAAGAAGTCCAATTGCATCTAATAAATCATGTTTAATAAGCATGTTCTTCTATGCTTAAATAAAATCATCTATTATTAAAATTTCAAATTCAGCTATTTTTGTGACAGTGATAAGAATTAACTAAAGACTAGTTCTTATGCAAAATTAAAAATACTCACTTAAAAATGATCTTTTATCAAAACAAACAAATATGAAAATTTAGTAAATTACCAGTAGGGATATGTAGAGGAAGCTTATTCCTACAAATTTGTAGAAAGGATTTATTTAGCAAGCTTTTATATGCTTAATGGTTTACAATGTACAAATTTACTATTAGTTGATAAGCTTCAGTTTCCAATTCTAATATTGATAGATTACAAGACATCAAATCCTAAGAAACAGTACTAGATTGAGGTGGAACAGGGATAGTCAATAATAGACTTTCGTACTAGGTGCTTATTGCATTTCCTAGTGGGGAGGCTAGAAGCTGCTCCAAAGTTTCTGAAGAACTTTCATACTCAAACCTCGAAGAGTTCCCTATATCTGCATCTAATGTGTGAGCATTTGTTTGAACTATCCATGGAATCGTAACCACTCTATCGCAAATGCATTGAGCTAGCCTAACTATGTTTTTCCAAATATTATTCTCATCTGTTGTCACATCGCCTTCAATTAGCTCATGTTGGTGTGTGTATTGATTGTTAATATAAAAGAGTACAAAACAAATGGTAGAAGTGATGGCAGAGAAAAAGTAAATAACCCAAAAACTTTGAAGGCTTAGACTGTTAGTGTCTGTGGTAGTTTGGTAGGTCAAAGTTTGACTTGTCAAGCAGTTCGAAGAATGAGGAAACCACTTTGTTTCGAACCGTCTTAAGGTACCATCTTCAGATAAGACTAGAATGGCTTCGGAGACATCAGTGGCTATTGGAGAGCCTTTTTGGAATACCTGAATGAACAATGTGAAAATGACTTTCATAGCTACATGTAGGGGTATATGTGTGTAGATAAGTGCTTATGCTAATCTGGAATGGAAGAAGCAAGTTACTAATAAGAAGTTAGCATGACTTTTTTCATTCTGGAAACAAGTTTGATTATGTCAATCAATCCATTCTAGGTTAGTGATAAGCAATTATCAAGACTATTTTTCTTTGGATAGAAATTTAGTAATGACAACAATAGGCAAAAATCTAATAGTTAATAACTAATAAATTCATAATCTCTAAAAAGTGATAAAAATTTTCAAATAAATAACTTGGTTACATAGTGGATAGTATTAATTTTAGTACCTAATTTATTCTTTCTCATGAAATAATTTCTTCGTTTAACAAGAAATTTTGGGTTTACTCTTCTAAATTATTGTTAAATAGTAAATTTCGATGCAAATTAAAAAAGTCTAATATGTAAAAAAAGTAATTATCAAAAGAGTGAAAAAATAACTACACGAGGAAAGGAATATAATAAAATAATAAACATGCATATATGAAGTCTTTTTCTGTAATGACATGGAAATTTTTTTTTTTTTTATTTACTATTAATTGTTTTTATTATTATTGTTAAATTTTTGATGCATGTGTTGTATATATGCATGGTGTATGTATGGTATGTATGTATATATGTGTAGAGTAATATGTGTGCATGTATATGTGTATATATATATATATATGTGTGTGTGTATAGAACAGTGCCTGTGTGCACTATGTGTGGGTGCAACCGAACGGGTGTGTGTGTGTTTGTGACCAACTGAGTGTGTGTGTGTGAGGTGTCGGCTGTGTGTGTGTGTCTAGTGTGTGTGTGTGATGATGATATATATATATATATGTAGGTTGTATAGGGCAGCTTTGCATTAAATGCAAAGCTGCATGGTGGAAGAGAGCAGGGTGGCTGATGCAGAGGGAAATGAGTCAAGAAAAGGGGCTGTGACAGAGAGACGTGAGAGAAGTGAGTGTGTTAGGGTATATAGGTGGTCTTGGTTGGGAAGGAAAGAAAGGAAAGAAAAACTGAGAGCAAGGGAGAGAGAGAGTTCTGAAAGGAGAAAGGATCTTGGAAGCCTGAATCGAGCTCATAACCAGAGGGTGAAAGAGGCCACAGCTAGAGAGAGAAACCAACAGAAAAAACCTGTAAGTGACCATTCTGTTTTAATTTTTTTTAAAGCATGATAATTGATTTAATGTATATGATCTTAGAGAGCATGCTGTAGGGTTTATTTTGTAAAAAGAATGAAAGAAAATGGTTAGGAAATGAGATAGAAATGCGGAGTTGCAGGTCTCGGTTATAAGAAATGGGTCTTGTCATTTCATGTGAAAAACTTAGTTTAAATAGTGGGGAATGAACCCTAAGAGGTGCAGAAATACATAGGGATAAGAATGGGGGTTAAACCGTGACCGAACTGTCACAAAAATGAAGGGGAATGAGTCGGCCGAAAGTTTGACCGAGGGATTGACCCTCTATTTCTTGAAGATCGGGTGACTGGAACCTAAAACCAAGCCTAGATACGAAATCCTTAGGACAAAATGAATAAAACTGCATTTTAAAAACCTTGAAAAGTCGCCGAAAAAATCTCGCCAGCGTCGGAGAAGGCGCCAGAACCCTGCCGGAGGCTCACCGGGAAATTGGGGAAGAAGGGGGACTGTTCGGGTCGGGTCCGGGTTCAGGTCGGGTTCAGGCGGTCTGCCCCTGCCACATGTCGGTCTAGGGTTTTAAATTAAAAACCAATTGGGTCTGTTTGGTTACGGACTTAAGAAATTAAAAATTTAAATTGAAATAGGAACAGGGATATCCTATCCCTATTCTGGTATGATCCCTGTTTGGTTATCCGAATATGGGATAAGGGTTTTCACAATTACAAGATTGCCCCTAGACTTTTTAGAAATTAAACCTTGACCCAGAACTTTCCGAATTTACAAACTGACCCCCCAACTGTTGGTTATTATAGTTTGACCCTCATGAATAAAATATTAATTAATTAATTAGTTAATTAAATTAATTTAATTAATTAAATATTCTAAATTAATTCGGAGTCCAAATGGGACAAGTCATTAGTGTATTTTGACTATCTCGACCATTCCGAGACCAATGGTGAGATCCGTTTTACGAGATAGAGTCTCAAAAAATAAAAGACCCGTAGTAACCTTTAAAATTACCGTAATGCCCCTGAATTGAAGTACAGTCAAACGAACTCCGAATTAAGTAAACAAATAGTGAAACTTTATTATCTCGAACATTCCAGACTCAACCGTGGAGTTCGATTTGTGAAAAGAGGTCACAAAATGAAAGGACCCGTGAAAAGTGCAAAATGACTGTTTTGCCCTTTTGAACCCAAACGTCTGAATTGAGTTCTACGAGAACCTAAACTTATTTTCTTTGACGTCCTAGACTCAATGGCAGAGTTTAATTTAGCAAAATAGAAACCTATGAATTAAAAGACATAAAATTTGATGAATAGCATAAATTCAAATGACAATAGACTGAGTTGTAATTTATACTCTTAGGGACACTGATAGGACAGGAGAGGGCGATCTGACTTCCTGCATTTTCATTGACCAGTTCAGTTACACATTGTGCACGATCTTCTAGGGTTGACACCAACCCGTCAGGTATGGTGTTTTACTAATGTTAGAAATGAAGTTAAGTTAGGAATGTTCTGTGAATGACTGGAATGACTTATGTGTTTATGTGGAATATGTTTACTTGATGATTTGGAGTTGGTTGTTCACATGCTTACATGTTATTTGTACTTTATGAATGTTTAGTGAATGATGAACGTAAATCATGACATGTGTATATGTTGATTATATGAGATATGCTTGCATGTGGAATCAGCTGGTGATTTATGCATTATTGTCTCGAGCATGTTATATTGTGGAAACCATGTTTCATTGAGATTGCATTGGCATATTGGCATATGATGAATCCTTTGAAAACATGGCGTGGGTGAGCACGTGGTGCTTTGCATTATGAGGGTGTAGATCCTGTGGTGAAAAACCCAAAATTGGCCATTGCATTGGTACTCCGTGCCATCGGACAGTACCCGTAAACGAGACATGGGTTGTGGCATAGAGTTGTGCATGGGTGCGTCACGCATACCATTCATATATATTACTGCGATGCTTTGAATGTCATTTAGATATAAATGTACACTTTGCACATGCCACGCCTTAGCTTTATTTCTTGCATTAGCACTTCATCATACCAGCAGTTGAGCTGACCCATTCGTGGGCAACATTTTTCAGATGAGGATCCTCCAGCCACTTGAGACTCTGTGATACCCTGATAGGGTGAAGCACGTGATATATTTTTGGTCCATAGGACTTGTACTTTGTAATGTAAGGGCTTAAGCCCGAATGACCATGAACAATACAGTTGTGAGATGTACTTTATATTATTTTATGTATTGATGAGAAATGGATGCTTGTTTAGTGGATTTATTTACATTTGTCCTTTTATTTATTTTATTTTCTGTCTCGTCAGTCGCGCCTCGGGTTTGTAGAAATTCGGGGCGTGACATTTTCCCTGTATCTAGTTGACTTATCAAGTTGGCCTATTTACAAGGTAGTCTATGTTTACTTTATGTATGGGAGTAATGACTATTAATGCAAGAGACTCTTATGGACAATTTGCTCAAGAAATCCTTGGTGGTTAACAACTGACCTTAGATTATCCTTGGGGGCCTCTTGAACTTCAAACCAAAGTTTATTGGTGCACTTGGGGTAATAAAAAGGAAGGGATGGATAATATTCAGAGTAAACTAGACTAAATTTTGGTGAATGAAGCATGAATAGATATTTTCACAGAAGTTAAAGCTGAATTTGAAGGCCCTAGCATCTCAAACCATAACCCAACTATGATCTCATTTTAGCCTTTTGAAAATCTTTTAAAGTTTTTTAATTTTTGGATGACACATGACAAGTTTAAGACTACCTTTCTTCAATCCTATCTTCAGAAGTTAAAGGCAACCCCTATGGTTAAAATTAGTTCTAAACTCAAAAAATCTAAGCAACCATTGATAGAACTAAATAACAAGTTCTATGACAACATTTCATCTAGAATAGATTCTGGTAAAAAGGATCTCCTAGTTGTTCTATCTTAGCTTCAAGCTTGCTCCTGGTGACAGTATTCTCAAAAAAAGAGGACAAGTGCTTACTGGCCTATGCCATTTGAAGCTCTGCATAAAAATCATTCTAAAAACAAAATTCATGGATCATGTTGCTCTAGTTGGATGACAATTTTACTACTTTTTCCACAGCAAAGTGAAGAACAATAGAATTCCGAATAACATTCTAAGCCTTATAAAGGAAATGAAAAAAAAAAGTATAAAAATTTCTAATAATACATATATAAATCATAAGCATGTTAATACAAAAATATTCATGGATATCCCTATGGTTAAAATTGGCTTTAAACTCAAGAACTTGAAACAACCACTGAGAGAATTAAACAACCAGCTCTATAGCAACATTTCATCTAGAATAGATTCTGGTAAAGAGGATCTCCTAATTATTTTATCTTAGCCTCAAGCTATCCCTGGTGATGATGCTTTCAAAAAAAAAAAAAAAAGAGTGCTTATTGGCCTATACCAATTTAAGCTCTACATAAGATTCATTATACAAATAAAAGGTATGCACCATGTGGCTACAGTTGGATGACAATTTTACTACTTTTTCCATAGTAAATGGAATTGCAATAGAACTTAAAGCCTTGGAAAGGAAATGGCAAAAGTGTAATAATTTCTATCAATACATGTATGAATCATGGGCATGTTAATCCAACAATATTCATGGATATTAAATAAATAATATATGTGTGCCTATACAGTATGTAAGTCGACATACATTTGCCTCCAAGCACACGATACTTCTTTTCTTTCCAAGAGAGGGGAAGAAATTCTACTCTCTCATCTAACTTATCGTTGATAAGTCTAATAGGTAGA
Organism: Nyssa sinensis; assembly: GCA_008638375.1. Lineage (NCBI taxonomy): Eukaryota > Viridiplantae > Streptophyta > Magnoliopsida > Cornales > Nyssaceae > Nyssa > Nyssa sinensis. Next base: position 17,903,543 of record CM018042.1, on the reverse strand, counting down.
CTACAATTACCAAGCATGAATATAGACCAACCCATATATTTATAACCAAACATGCAAAATACTAACCCATAAAGAACTACTACTAAAGGGTTCACACTTAACAAGCCAATTCATAAAATTCCCTACATGATCACATGTAACTAAGGTGTACTAAGCTCAATGGACTATCACAATCATCCCCAATAATCTAAGTTCATCCTCTTAACTCTAAATTAACAAGCATTCTAAGCAATCTGATTTTTCACAAACATAAAATATATATAATGAGAGATGCTAACCCACACAATAGAAAAAAAATATTATAAAAATAATTGATACATATTAGGTTTTTGTGTAAGAAAAAATTGGCTATTTTTTTTTTTTTTGAATTGCCTAGGTACAACAACTACTTCTCATCCACATTTGAAGTCTAGATTGCATGTTGTTATAACTCATATATTAAATGATACTTAGAAGGAAATTTAGCTCTCTGAGTAACTACGATGAAGAAATTAAAAGTCCATTTTCTTCATTAATGGATCAAAGGTCTTAGCCCTAATGGCTATCTTCCCTATATTTTCAGCAAAATTGGGATTTATTTGGAGTAGAGGTAACAGAGGCTATCAAGAATTTTTTGCTATAGGGCCCATCTTCTTAAAAAATGGAACACAACTATCATTTTTCGAACACCTAAAGTTCAAGTCCCTAATTCTATTAGGGATTTCAGACCTATTGCATTGCAACACCCTTTATAAGTGTATCTTAAGATTCATCATGAATATGAAGAATCCCCTTATGAATCTCTTAATTAGCAAAGCTCTATCAACCATTATCCAAGGCAGGTCTATTATGTAGGCTGGTGATTCTATTAACTAAGACTTCTTAATTGCTTATTGGATTAGTAGGAATTAACTTTCTTTCTATCATGATTCATTGGATCAAAGAATGCATTACTACTCCAAGATATTCTATATGTCTTAATGATTCTTTAGAGGGATTTTTTGAAGGGACGAGAGGTCTTAGGCAAGGAGATCCTTATATTTCCCTACCTCTTTCTTCATTTCATGGGGGTCTTCTATTGTATGCTGAAGTGGAACATGAGCACCAAGGGATTCTCCTATGATCCTAAGAGTGTTAACTTGGAAATATCCTTTGTAGCATAGACAGAATCTCCTTCAACATGATCAAAAGTTCTCTCGATGAACTTAGATATATGCTTTACCTACCTCTTTCTTTATCTTATGGGGGTCTTTTATTGAATACTGAAGTGGAACATGAGCACCATGGGATTCTCCTATGATCCTAAGAGTGTTAACTTGGAAATATCCTTTGTAGCGTAGACAAAATCTCCTTTAACATTATCAAAAGTTCTCTCGATGAACTTAGATATATGCTTGGTCAGGTTTCAAATGATAAGAAGTGTTTTTTTTTTTTTTTTGCCTAGAGTAGTTCATAATGCTAAAACCATTGTTGCCACTCATTAAACATGAAAGAAATGTACTTTCCCAGTTAGATACCTGGGGCCACCATTAATGTCGTCTAATCTATCCTCAAAAGAGTGCAAAGAGCTTATAGATAAAATCACAACAAGAGCAAAAAGTTAGATAATCAAGACCCTATCCTATGCAAGTAGGCTCCATCGGATCCAATCAGTCTTGTTTAGCATTCAAATATGTTGGTCTTCAATGTTTACTCTCCCTAAAGGTGTGGGATAGCAATGAATGGAACGATGACAGAGCTAAGATGAAATGGAGCACTTTTTGTAGGCCAAAAAAAAGGTGGTTAGAGGATCAGATAGCTAGAGGACTAGAACAAGGCCTCTATTATGAGGCACATATGGGTTCTATGCTCAATAAATGAGTCTTTTTTCGGTAATTCGATGCCATTACTTTTTACTAAAAGGTAAAAGTTTCTGCGTAGCTGCTATTCTTGAAAAGGATAACTGGATCCAAAAGAAATTACTAAGACTTAGAAAAACTACTGGGAACTTTATTAAAAATAAAATTGGGAATGGTTGCAATACTATCTCTTGTTTGATAACTACTTTCCTTGTGGTCCTTTGGTGGAGAAATTCAGGTAGCACCATAATGCAGAATTCATTGTAGTTCTATTTTCAAGTTCTCCGATATTGTTCTTGGGAGTGGTTGCCTAATTTATCTAAGAGATGGCCACTAAATATTATCAGAAAAACATTAGATCTTAAAAAACTAAATCCTATATATTTTGTTTGAGGCCCCAATGAATAAGATATAAATATTTGGGATCCTTTTAGTTAAAGTAAGTTCTCAATAAAGTTTGCTTGGAACTCCTTGAGAACTCAACTCTCCTTGGCTTATTAGTCCAATGTGGTGTGATTCCCCAAGGAAATTCCAAATGCTCTTTCATTCTTTGTGGATCCTTATAGATAGATCTCCTACTAGAGACAAATCAATGCAATGGGGTGTTCCAACTCAGACTCTTGCCTCCTCTACTTTAATAGTCTTGAAACCCCCATTCAGCTTTTCTTCACCTGCTTTTCTCTCATGCTACCAGATGTTCTAACTACTTGTTTGATCAACAAAGGTCCACAGAGCTGGTAGAATGAGATTCAGAGTACTTCTCAAAGCTAGAAAGGGTCATTTTTCCTCATCAATTTGACAAAATTAGCTTTAGCTACCTTAGTATACTTCAATGGAGAGAGAAATGATAGATTATGGAAAAGAAGCAACAATCTATGACCAACTCTTCTTCTTAATTTCTTATACTATTAGAATTAAAGCTTCCACTTGGTTTGAAACTAAGAATACCTAATAAAATTGACTAGTTAGTCTTTACTTGGGATCTTGCAGGGAACATATTTTCCTCTACTAGTGATTAGCTCTGTTTTTTCTGTTTGTCTTTCATTTTTCTCCATGTCTATAAATTCTTTATTACTTTTGGCTGTTTTGGTAGAGTTTAGTCAATTGGTCTCTTGGTTTTTACTTGTTTATTTTGGTTTGTATCAGGGGGGTATGCCCTGCCTTTCCTTGTATTCTTTTATTTCTTTTAATAAAATTGCTTGCTTACCCATAAAAATTTGGCCAATTTATTTAAGAGTATTTTTCATTTGCCTTAATAAAGAACATGTTGGAGCTGCCACAACCTCCTACCAAATGACCTAGAGAAATTTGCATCAATTCATAGAGAATTTATGAAAGGCGATCCTAAAAAATCTGAAACCTAAAAAATCATGATTGAATCTCTGAAGCCTACCCCAAAATAGTTGTGATTAATGCTTGTGAACTCATTTGATTTTGTTCCATAAAAAATGTCTAGTTTCTAGGAATTCAAAGTGTAAAGAGTTCAGGTGAGTACTCACAAAGCCTAATCCTTCAAATCTATCCTTAAGTGAGGTGCCTCTGTATCCCTTGCAGTTATGGTTAAGCAAAGCTTTCGCATAAGGGAGTTCAAGAAATGCCGCAGTGATATTACCACTCTTGAATTCTTCCGAATAGTTGTATTCACTGGTAATGTTTTTGATATTCATCGATTTGAATTCAAGCACATTCTCCATGTATTTCCTTATAAATGAATTGCTACCACAACCAACTTTAGCATTGTTCCTCTTTAGCCACTCTATGTCTGTTACATCAAGCACAAGTTTTGGGATAGTGAGCATTGAAGTGAGACTGGTAGTGTAGCTTGAGCTTAAGGCTAACACAACAAAGAGACATACCACCACCACTACATGAGTGTAGCTGCTATGCACCTTCTGTCCTGTAATATCAACAATAGGTTTATGAGTGCTTTTACTTGTTACAGTCATATGTTCAATTGTTTCCACTATACCAAGAAAGCAAAATAAAAAACAATTCAATAATTTTTGTAAGGTGACACTTACGATGAGCGAAGAAAAGCGAAGAAAAGGTGAACCAAAGTGCGGTACCAAGCTGATACTTTCATGGGCCTTCGAATTCTGGATTTGATTGATGCTCCAATGACCAAACTACAGACATTGTGTAGATCAATATGAGACATGTCGCCAGCCATAATTCTATGGTGAAAGGCTTCAAGAACATCCATGCCTTGGGAGCTTGGGGCTTCACTGGAACTATCATAATCAAGCTTGATTCTACATATGCCTGAGTGAACTCCACATGTCTTGATCGACTAGCTAGAATAGTAACATCACCAATGACAGCGTCGAAAGTCTTCATTTAATTTTGATACACAAAATAGAAACATATAATCTTAATTAGAAACAAATTAAGAATTAAAAAAAAAAAAAAAAACATGGCTCAAGATTATTTTGGAAGACTTTCAAAATCAGTAGTTCTTGTAGTGTAAGTCAAGAGGTTGATTCATTTATTTTTTATTTTTTTGAGTTTTGACTTTTGGAATCCAACATGGAAGGACAGTTTCTTTATAAGAAAATTCTACCTTGAAATGGTAGCATTTTTTCCTACAGTTGTGATAGACAAAACAGATTTAATCATTATAATTATAAAAACAGTAAGAGTGTAAGACCATCATTGGAATAACAAAATTACAATGAATGGCTAATACCTTGTTTCTAAAACCAATAAAATATATACTGCAAAACCAAGGAAAGAAGTTATTCACATAAAATGTTAGTCAATTACATTGGATGGTTGGGTCACTAAAAATGCAGTGCAGAGAATATCTATTCATTCATAATCTCACACACAAACAAACACACAGAGAAACATTATAACCACATATTTGATTGAAGAATGTCTACCCATGCATTCTCCACGACCAAACTATCTATCATCAAATCATACCCATTTTATTAAAGAAGTAATGAAACAAGAACATGTACATACAACGGGATAATTGATGTGATTCATCTATTTAAGTTCGTAGTAATTTTGTAAAAATTTAAGAAATAGAATGTCAGACATGGAATTCTTACCCTGTTGGCGACAAGATTGACCCGATCATCATAGGTGCCATTGTAGACCAGAAACTCATAAGGTACAGCATAGCTTTTCTTCCAAAATTGTTATCACCTCGAGGAAAACATCAATGCAGAAACCATAACACTTCTCCTTTTGAATTTTCAATCCATTCCACCTTCACAAACTCCCCAAAAGAAGCTCTACCAGGAATTCCAATCTTCATCGGCTCTGCATCATTAGGCATTGCCCATCCTTTCGGGACACGCTTTAGGTCCCCCGGCCAATTCACTAAACCAGCTAACACTTCCATGGTATTCACTTCCATTGACAAGGCTATCTGAAAATCCTAATTTTGTCGACCAAAAGCCCAGCTCTTTATATCTTTTCCCGATAACATTTATGATTAGAAATACTGGCGGCGATAACACTCTGCCTTGGAAACTAATATTACCAATTAAACCAGTGAAATTGCTGGATAAAATATTTTTGAGCAACATAGTTTTAGCAGCACTAGTATTACTACCTGATCTGTTCATGGCCATTGTAATGGCAGTAATGCTATCATATGCTCGCAAAGCATAAATTCAGGGCTCGGAGTTATCTTCCTCAGGGTGTTCTGATTGAAAAGTTTGCCGGAACTGGCGTTTGAAATATAGAAAAGACTTACTTTCTTCGGAAAAGTAGGCCTTCATTGCAATAACACCTTCCATTGAGTGGATAACAGAAGTGTTTACAGAATCCAAGAGGCCAGATAGGGTTTCTGTAATTACCCATGCAGTGTCTTTCCCCATAAGTCTCATCTGCTTTGCTTCTTTGGACAAATAAGTTGCCAGTGATAGCGAGGACTGAAGAACAATAAAAACCCTAGATTGTTTGCTCAATAACTTTGCCACCTCTTCACGAACAAGCCCTTCTGGATCAGATAGAGAAGAGAATGGCGGAAGAACTAAACGATACTCAATCTCTGATCCAATGTTTTGAAGTGCCTCGGATAACAGAGAAAACATTCCCAAATCATCTCCATATGTGTCGACTTCATAGATTGCCATCAGCCTTCGCCCATGGAAGGAGCGAATTATAGCTGCAATGCATCTTATCTCATCAGTGACATTGCTAGTCATCTGTGTCAAGAAAGGCCACTGAAGTGGCATTAATATATGGTGGTGTACTGGCAGCTGCTGCAAATGAAAGAATCGGTACTTGACCTCGGTTCCCAACATCAGCAACTAAAGCTGTTCCCAGCCATGTCTGCATGCCTATAATTGATTGTACTTTCTCTTTTGAATAAGTTCTTCGGCTGCAACAAAAATTCAAATCTCATTTATTGAATCGTTTCTTCTCAACAATTACACTATAAAAGGATATAAAAGATGAGATATATCAGCAGAATTCATCGAAAAAAAGTTTTCCGAGCGACATAATATAGACAGCTAGAAACAACTTAATTAGGAAGATCTTATTTCTGGTGAATGATTAACCTTATATTTTTTTAATTCAACACTCTTTCACGTAATATAAATGGCACAACGAAAGAAAGTTGGGCAATAATTAAATTATTTATATTAATTCATTCACATATTATAGACAACTAGAAACAACTTAATTAGGAAGATCTTATTTATGGTGAATGATTAACCTTATATTTTTTTAATTTAACACTCTTTCACGTAATATAAATGGCACGACGAAAGAAAGTTGGGCAATAATTAAATTATTTATATTAATTCATTCATAACTACATGCGTAAAAGTATATTTTTTTTCTGCAAACATCAATATCATCATTGTAAATATTGATCCAAGACTACTTAATATTGTTTTTTTCAAAGTGGCTCCGTACAAGTAAGTGCCAGTTCTTAATTGTGGACTCTAGAAGCTATGAGATATGAAGAAGTTATTAGAACGGGTTCAACTATAAAGTTAATAAAATAATTATTTGAAGCTCTATTTAAAAGTACATTTCCAAATTTTGTTTATATATATCATAATCAAATTAAAAATCGAAGGTTAATAAAATTCTAACTCTACAAAATACTCTAAATTTTATGCATTCATCGTATAATTAAATTAGAAGTTTAAAATTAATAAAAATCCAACTCTTAAAAAAAGTCCAAAAAAAATTTAATTCTATTAATAGAATTTTACTCATATTGTACTCTAATTTTTTATGTCTATTTATTTAGATAAAAAAAAATTATGTAAAAATTTTATTATTATACTTTCATTTAATATATACCTCTCTCTGGTGAAAAAATAATTAAATTTTATATTACAAAAGTAAATATGATATATATAAGAAACAAAATAAAAAAAAAATTATAGTAATATTAAAAAAGATATCATTTAGAGTTGTCACTTTATCGTTTGAAGTTATTGTATGGTTGAGGCCATTGGTCTCGGCCAAACACGAGCTGCCATATATTGGACTTTTGGAATAAAAAAAATAACTTTTGCATATACGACAATTTATAATTAGCTAGAGAACATTGACAGTGTCAATATTCAATATTCTAAAACCATTCAGTAATTTATCATGAAACATGAAGTAATATAATTCACTACAAGGAATGGGACTTTTAGCGACGCACAAAAGCGTTGGTAATACTACGGATGCGCGTCGCAAATGACTTTTAGCGACTGCACAGTCGTACGCCGCTAAATCCATCAGCAGAATGTAACGTCGCTAATACTATTAGCGACACTCACCTCTTGTGCGTCGCTAAAAGTCATTATTAGCGACGCAAGCCGTGCGTCGGTAATAGTCAATTATGAGCGTCGCAAAATCAATACAAAGGCTAGGTTGGGCATCGCTAATGTGGACTTTTAGCAACGCATTCAATGCGTCGCGAATGTGAAGCCTCGCAGAGTTAGGATTTTTAGCGACGCTTGGATGTGCGTCGCTAAAAGTCAATTTTTTTTTTTTTTCCAATCACTCACCTGCATTATTTGTTTTTTTTTTTTTATGTTTTATTCCTGTTAAAACATGTATCAACCATCTTGACATATAATAAAATGAAAACATTCTAAAATAAAATCAAATTAAAAGAAAAATGACATTTATATACATACATATATATATATATATTATACTAATTAGTTACAATTGTAAAAGTTAAGTTTATGAATAAATACAAAAATAAAAAATAGTCTCACAAAATGTAACTACGGCTGTTAATGAAAAGCAAAAAAAACAAATGAGAAACTACATGTCCCGATGCAGAATAGAAAGACGGTAACGCAATAATCCAGATCAATCTGAAATAAAGATCAAATAATATATATTAGAACCCTTATTAACTATATATATATATATATATTGTAATGACATGAAAATTTATTATTATTATTATTATTATTTGTTTTTAACATTATCATTATTATTTTATTATTAATTAAAAAAATGTGTATATTATTATTATGGAAATGCATGGTGTATGTATGTGTAGCATGTGTATATGTGTGGAATGTTAGAGGTATGTATATGTGTAGACTAATGTATATACATGTGTATGTGAATATGTATATGTATATATATATATATGGCAGTGCATGGGTGCCCTGGAAGTGTGCAACAGACCGTGAGTGTGTGTGTGAGGTGTCGGTGGAGTGTGTGTGTGTCTAGTGTGTGTGTGATGATTGATATATATATATATATATAGGTATATAGGGCAGCTTTGCATTTAATGCAAAGCTGCAATGGGGGAAGAAAGCAGGGTGGCTGAGCAGGGTAAAAGAAGTCAAGGAAAGGGGCTGGTGTGAGAGAGACGTGTGGGAGTGGATGTGTTAAGAATATAGGGTAGTCTCGGTTGGGAGAAGAAAAGGAAAGAAAAGAGAAACCGTGGGCAAGGGAGAGGCTGAGAGAGGACTGTGAGAACGGACAGAGAAGCTAGTGAGATGCACCAAGGAGGAAGAAGGAGAAGAGAGAGACTGCAACAAGAGAAATTCTAAAAAATAGGTAAGTGGGTTTAGTTTCCGTTTTAAAGTTTTTGAGTTGTTTGATTGATTTGATTTTAGGGTGTTATAGAGCATGAAATGAGGTAAATAATGCAAAAAGAATGAGTTAAAATGGTTGAAAGATGAGGGAGAAATGGGGAGTTGCAGGTCACGACCATGAGGGGGATTGGGTTGACATTTTATGTGTAAAACTTAGTTCAAAAAGAGGGGAAGAACATGGGGTTAGGTACAGAAAACAATAGGGAGTTGTTTGGGCCAAAAACAGTAAAGGAATAGGCATAAAAACCAAAAAGAAATGTTGGCCGGAAAATTGGCTACGACCGTTTGACCTTCTATTCGTGATGATCTATTGGTCCAAACCAAAAACGAAGGGTGGGAATGAAATCTACATGAAAAACTCTAGAGAACGGCGTTTTTCAAACCTTGAAAAGTCGTCGAAAAAATCTCGCTGGCGCCGGAGAAGGCGCCGGAACTCTACTGCTGCATCGCCGAAAAAATGGGGAAGAAGGGGGGGACGGTCGGGTCAGGTCCGGGTCCGGTCCGGGTGCGGGTCGGGCTTGGGCGATCCGCTCCTGCCACGTGTCGCTCTGTGGTTTTAAATTAAAATGAGAATGGGGCTGTTTGGCTACGGGTGTAATAAATTGAAAAAAATTAAATTGGAACAGGAACAGGGATATCCTATCCTTGTTCTGGACTAAACCCTGTTTGGGTAACCGAATTGAGAATAGGAGAAAAATTAGAATTTGCAAATTAACCCTTGTACTTTTTGGGAATTAACTTTGACCCAAGACTTTCGAAATTTACAAACTGACCTCCCCAACTGTTGGTTATTATAATTTGACCCTCCTCAATAAATATTAATAAAATATTAATTAAATTAAATAATTAATTAGTTAATTAAATTAATTAAATTATTTAAATATTCTAAAATAATCCGGAGTCCAAATAGGACAAGTCATTAGTGTATTTTGACTATCTCGACCATTCTGAGACCAATGGTGAGGTCCTTTTTACGAGACGGGGTCTCAAAAAACAAAAGACCAGACCCGTGGTAACCTTTAAAATTATCAAAATGCCCCTAAATTGAAGTACAGTCAAACGAATTCCGAATTAAGTAAACAAATAGTGAAACTTTATTATCTCAAGCATTCCGGACTCAACCGTGGAGTCTGATTTGTGAAAAGAGGTAACGAAATGTAAGGACCAGTGAAAAGTGCAAAATGACTGTTTTGCCCTTTTGAACCCAGATGTCCGAATTGAGTTCTACAAAAACCTAAACTTATTTTCTTCGACGTCCTAGACTCAATGGACAGAGTTTAATTTAGCAGAATAGAAACCTATGAATTAAAGGCATAAAATTTGACTGAATAGCATAAATTCAAATGACAATAGACTGAGTTATAATTTATGCTTTTAGGGATACTGACAGGACAAGAGAGGGCGATCTGATCTCCTGCATTTTCATTGACCAGTTCAGTTACGTATCGTGCACGATCTTCTAGGGTTGAGACCAACCCGTCAGGTATGGTGTTTTGCTAATGTTAGAAATGAAGTTAAGTTAGGAATGTTCTGTGAATGACTGGAATGACTTATGTGTTTGTTTGGAATGTGTTTACTTGATGATTTAGAGTTGGTTGTTCACATGCTTACATGTTACTTGTACTTTATGAAAATTTAGTGAATGATGAACGTGAATCATGACATGTGTTTAAGTTGATTATATGAGATACGCTTGCATGTGGAATCAGCTGGTGATTTATGTATTATTGTCTCGAGCATGCTATATTGTGGAAACCATGTTTCATTGAGATTGCATTGGCATATTGGCATATGGTGAATCCTTTGAGAACATGGCGTGGGTTGAGCACGTGGTGCTTTGCATTATGAGGGTGTAGATCCTGTGGTGAAAAACCCAAAATTGGCCATTGCATTGGTACTCCATGCCATCGGGGAGTACCCGTAAACGAGACATGGGTGTGGCATAGAGTTGTGCATGGGTGCGTCATGCATACCACTCATATATTACTGCGATGCTTTGAATGACATTTAGATATAAATGTACACTTTGCACATGCCACGCCTTAGCTTTATTTCTTGCATTAGCACTTCATCATACCAGCAGTTGAGCTGACCCATTCGTGGGCAACATTTTTCAAATGAGGATCCTCCAACTACTTAAGACTCTATGATACCTTGATAGGGTGAAGCACTTGGTATATTTTGGTCCGTGGGACTTATATTTTGTAATGTAAGGGCTTAAGCCCGAATGACAATGAACAATGTAGTTGTGAGACGTACTTTATGTTATTTTATGTATTGATGGGAATGGATGCTTGTTTAGTGAATTTATTTACCTTTGTCCTTTTATTTATTTTATTTTCTGTCTCGTCAGTCGCGCCTCGGGTTTGTAGAAATTCGGGGCGTGACATATATATTAACATAAAATGTGAATATATTTTTTTTTACATGTATAAATAGTAATAATGACATAAACTTGTATAAGTTTCAAACCGATGATCCGAACAGAGTGCCGTAAATTTGTGCAAGTCTATTTTATCATTTGTGAGGTGTATGATGAGGTGTCGAGGTCGGTAGGCTGATATCCGGTATTTTAGTAGGTCATAACCCCAAAATAGGCCTTTTGGGAGCTCAAACTTGCTTAAGTTTCAAACCGGGCATCCGAACCGAGTGTCATAAGTTCGTGCAAGTGTAATTTGTCATTTGTGAGGTGTGTGATGGGGTGACGAGGTCAGGTAGGCCGATATCCGGTATTTTGGTTCGGTCAAAACCCCAAAATGGGCCTTTTGGAGCTGAAACTTGCATAAGTTTGAAACTAGGCATCCGAACCGAGTGCCGTAAGTTTTTGAAAGTCTATTTTATCATTTATGAAGTGTGTGATGGGGTGTCGAGGTCGGTAGGCCAATATCTGGTGTTTTGGTCGGTCAAAACCCCAAAATAGGCCTTTTTGGAGCTGAAACTTGCATAAGTTTCAAACCGGCATCCGAACCGAGTGTCGTCAGTTCATGCAAGTCTATTTTATCATTTATGAGGTGTGTGATGGGGTTTTGAGGATCAGTAGGACGATATCCAGGTGTTTTGGTCCATCATATTCCCCTCCATGGGCCTTTTTGGAGCTGAAACTTGCATAAGTTTCACACTGGGCATCCGAACCGAGTGCTGTAAGTTTGTGAATTCTATTTTATCATTTTTGAGGTGTGTGATGGGGTTTCAAGGTTGGTAGGCCAATATCCAGTGTTTTGGTCGATCAAAACCCCAAAATAGGCCTTTTTGGAGCTGAAACTTGCATAAGTTTCAAAAGGGTGATCCGAACAGAGTGCTGTAAGTTCGTGCAAGTATATTTTATCATTTTTGAGTTGTGTGATGGGGTATCAAGGTCGGTAGGCCGATATTCGGTGTTTTGTTCGGTTAAAACCCAAAAATGGGCCTTTTGGAACTGAAACTTGTATAAGTTTCAAACCGGCCATTCGAACTGAGTGCCGAAAGTTCGTACAAGTCTATTTTATCATTTGTGAGGTGTGTGATGGGGTGTCAAGGTCGGTACAATGATTTTCGGTGTTTTGGTCTGTCAAAACCCAAAAATGGGCCTTTTTGGAGCTGAAACTTGTATCCTTATGAAATTAAATAAGTTCGTGCAAGTCTATTTTCATATGTGAAATGTCATGCGGTTTGTAGGCCATTAGGCCGAAATCTTTGTTTTTTTTTTACGTAACATTTTCTATAAATAATAAATGTACCAATGTAAATAATTTTAAAAACTTACCAAGGCTGAGCATAGCCTCCCTACTGGCTGAGGATCGTATGCATAAGGGCCTCTAGCTGGGCCTGCCGCTCTTTGAGCTCTGTCATCTCAGCCTTCATCTCTACATTCAGTCTCTCAGCTGCCTCAACTCTTTGGGTGGCTGCGTGAAACCTAGCATCGCTCTCGAAGGTAGAGAACGATGACGTTGGCTCCATCCCACTCCCTAAGCCACGCACATATCTGCGCCTCTTGCCTAGAATAGTCTCTCGTATCTGGTCATCGGTCGGCGGTTGCTCACCCTCAAGGGTCGACTTATCACGCATCTCGACCATCTCCTCCTAAAAAAACATAAATATATGTTACTACTTTTAAACATTTTAGATTAATATTAAATTAGTAATAGTGGTGTATAAATCTTTTCCAACTTACATAAAGCTGTTGAGCTTCAGGCCCAGTCCAACCCTTCTTAGGATTGTAGTGCGTCCTGTGCCATAACTCAATGGGGCTGGGTGGTGTACCAGTTTCCTGGTCTCGCTGCAGCAAATAAATAATAGCTTGTGAATATTGATTTCATGAATACATTATACAATAAGAAATTGATACATTTGTTAACTTATCATCTCATGCCTATACTTAACAAAAGAAAATGATCCACCATAGTGGGTCACCTTTTGCTTGCTTCTGCTCTCGCTATTTTTTTTACTAAGTTCCTACACTTGGCCAAAACAAAGAAGGTTAGTATAAATGACAATGATTCATCATACAACAAAAGTAATTTTTACAATTTTTACCTGGAATGCATTACTAGCGAATCGATTGCATAGTAACATCCAATCCTCCATCGCCACCCCCCTGTAGGGTCTATCGCGAGGCTCTCTACCGGCTGCCACCTCCGCCTCGTAGTGCATGTGGAGCCTATGTCGATAGTCCCTGAAACGGGTTCCCAAGTAACGGTCCACTGCCTTCATGACATGAGGCAGGTGGAGATCGATGTCAACATATTTTAAAATTAAAATGAACATAATAATAAAAGACATACTTAGATATGCGCATGAATATCCTGTCTCTTCGCGTTAGTGACCTGACTCCAGTCACTAATATGGAGTGGGGCGCGTAGCTGGCAAATGATGCCAACCTCCGTAATGAACTGCTGTGCCCACCCAGCAACGGGCTTCAGCAAGCTCGAAGGTATCTCAATCTGAAGGGGTGCGCCCCCCGCTGCCTCCATCTGAACCTGCAAGCTGCGATTCTTTGCCCTACCACTCCCTTGTCTAGGGGCGGTAGCCGAAGCTTTAGAAGAAATAAAATAGAAACAATTAGTACCATATCAATATAATCATTAATAAAAATAGAAACTATGCATACCATCGACGGCAGGATCGGTTGACCCTGCAGATGAGGGGGAAGGGGTCGATGGGTCCTGCATAACTGCGCCTCTGCGTGAACCTGGTCCAACCTTATCTATAAATAAAATTTAAAAATAAAATTGTTTCTATTTAATCATAAAATTGAATATCTATTACATTATAAAAGCCGAAAACCATTACACTTGATACTAACACATGTTACAACTATTACAATTATTCATTTGAGTCTGTATTATCATCTGAACTTGAATTTTCTTCATTCTCGGTACAATACTCTAACAATGTGTCATCATCAAAATCACTGTCCTCCTTATCATCATCATTAATGAACGTTGCATCCCTTAATCTAATTGTGTGGTATTGGTGACGTCGAAAGCTTCGACATGATCTGGTTCTACATCAGTTCTATTCAACCGATACGAAGTGACATCTTCTTGATCATGCCGGACAAAACCATCGTGGGCAATTTGAGACTCTTCTTGTAGTGCCTCTTCAATCTTCTCCAAATCTTCATCTCCCTCGCCAACTTCTAGGACATCATAAACATTTCTAGATTTTATTTTTTGGACAGCATGCCAATCACCTCTTAATTTTGTGTCCTTCAAATAGAAAACTTGTTTTGCAACCGATGCCAAAACATACGAATCATCTTTAAATGCTGTACGTAACGTATTAAAACTTATGAAGTGCTTATCGATTTGCATTCCAGTCTTCTTATTACTTACATCCCACCAATCACATTTAAAAATATACACAGAATGACCGTAGCAATAATGTAACTATCTGATGTCTTGTAAAACACCATAGTACTCTACAGTTTGTTCTATGTCACCTCTCCCTAAACAAGGACCCTGCTATTATGTGTTCGCCGACTGACCTCACGTTCCCTTGTATGAAATCGAACACTATCAATAATTAAACCGGTGTAGTGGGATATCCTTTGATCAGGACCACATGCCAAGGAATATAATTGATCGTGCGCCTCAGGAGATTGTTGGTGGCGTAATAGCTTCATCTATTAATTCAATACAAGTACAAAATTAATTGAATACAAATACATTAACTAATAAAATTACAATTAATTGAAACCTTGTCTTACATGTTCTCCGAACCACTTTGGAAACAAATTTTGTTGTCTTTGCTGTAGATCAAAACTTGATTCATTTTCTCTCTAAAGCTCGATCGTATGCTCACTGCATAAGATACGATATGTTATATGTAACTTACATTTGTGCAGTAACGTAGTATTGCAATGATTTCGATAAACTTACTTAAAATATGGCAATGTCTCATCGCAGTTGTTGAGCACGGTGTAGTGGGCTTTTCCAAGTCTTGAGGATGACACCATTCATATAAACGGGCACCTATTAGCCGCATATTCTGATTAAACACCGCAAAGCCAGTTCGTTGCTGCCCTGGACATCTATCAGAATTTCGCTCTTGACGATTAAATCTTGTCTCAATATCTTCAAGATGCATAGAGCAGAAGGTGAGACATTCAGCATCAATGTAAGCATCAACAATTGACCCTTCTAGTCATGCTTTGTTATGCATATATTGCTTCAATGTGTGCAAATATCTGTTTTAATAATTAATCAATTATACATTAAAATAGTTAGGATAGATAGATAACACAATTCATAAAATTAAATGTACCTTTCTATTCGATACATCCAACGGTATTGGACAAGTCTGCCAATTTTTGTCTCATGAGGCAAATGCACAGCTAAGTGCATCATTACATCAAAGAAAGTTAGAGGGAAAATATTTTCCAACTTGCAGAGGATCCTGACAACATCCACAACAACAAAATGGACTATTAGCGACGCTCATGTGCGTCGCTAATAGTCCAAATGGGCGTCGCTAAAAGTCTTTAGCGACGCACAGACGTGCGTCGCTAAGGCGTCACAAAAAGTGGCGTCGCTAATACTATTAGCGACGCACAAAATCGTGTGCGTCGCTAAAAGTGCATATTAGCGACGCCCACGGAGCGTCGCTAATAATTGGATCCATGCGTCGCCAATAATACCCAAGAACGTTTTGAGCGTCACAAAAAATCACTTTTAGCGACGCACAAGGGGCGTCGCTAAAAGTGATTATTAGCGACGCACAGTGCGTGCGTCGCCAATAACGACTTTTAGCGACGCCCCCTGTGCGTCGCTAAAAGTGATTTTTTTGGCGATTTTTAAATTAAATTCAGACTTTTAGCGACGCTATGGTGTGCGTCGCTAAAAGTGTTTTTTTTTTTTTTTTTTCAACACTATCTGCTTTGTTTTAATATATTTTGTTCCTGTTTAAACCTGTATCAATCATCCATCCTGATATACAATAAAATCCAAGCATTCTGAAATGATCAATATTTTGAAACAGAAAAATACATTCATATATATATATATATATTAAACTAATTATGTACAATTGTAAATGTACCATTCATCACTAAATAGAAAAATTAAAAATTGTGTCCAAAATGTTACCACAGATGTCCATGAAAATAAAAAATAAAAATAACAAGTTCCGATGCAAAACATAAAGACGGCGCCGCGACAATAATCCCCGATCAATCTGAGATAAAGATCAAAAGACATATATTAGAACAATTATTAAATATATATGAACATAGAATGTGAATAGTTTTTTGTTTTTTTGTTTTTGCATGCATAAATAATAAGAACAACATAAAGTAGCATAAGTCTATTTTATCATTTGTGAGGTGTGTGAGGTGGTTTCGGTGCAGTTAGGCCGATATCCGGCATTTTGGTCTGTCAAAACCCCAAAATGGGCCTTTTTGAGGCTGAAACTTGCATAAGTTTCAAACCGGGCATCGGAACAGAGTGTCGTAAGTTCGTGAAAGTCTATTTTATTATTTGTGAGGTGTGTGATGTGGTTTCGGTGCAGTTAGGCCGATATCCGGCATTTTGGTCTGTCAAAACCCCAAAATGGGCCTTTTTTAGACTGAAACTTGCATAAGTTTCAAACCGGGCATCGGAACCGAGTTTCGTAAGTTCGTGCAAGTCTATTTTATCATTTGTGAGGTGTGTGAGGTGGTTTCGGTGCATTTAGGCCGATATCCGGCATTTTGGTCTGTCAAAACCCCAAAATGGGCCTTTTTTAGGCTGAAACTTGCATAAGTTTCAAACCGGGCATCGGAACCGAGTTCCGTAAGTTCGTGCAAGTTTATTTTATCATTTTTGAGGTGTGTGAGGTGGTTTCAGTGCAGTTAGGCCGATATCCGGCATTTTGGTCTGTCAAAACCCCAAAATGGGCCTTTTTGAGGCTGAAACTTGCATAAGTTTCAAACCGGGCATCGGAACCGAGTTTCGTAAGTTCATGCAAGTCTATTTTATCATTTGTGAGGTGTGTGAGGTGGTTTTGGTGCAGTTAGGCCGATATCCAGAATTTTGGTCTGTCAAAACCCCAAAATGGGCCTTTTTGAAGCTGAAACTTGCATAAGTTTCAAACCGGGCATCGGAACCGAGTGTCGTAAGTTCGTGCAAGTCTATTTTATCATTTTTGAGGTATGTGAGGTGGTTTTGGTGCAGTTAGGCCGATATCCGGCATTTTGGTCTGTCAAAACCCCAAAATGGGCCTTTTTTAGGCTGAAACTTGCATAAGTTTCAAACCGGGTATCGGAACCGAGTTCTGTAAGTTCGCGCAAGTCTATTTTATCATTTGTGAGGTGTGTGAGGTGGTTTCGGTGCAGTTAGGTCGACATCCGGCATTTTGGTCTGTCAAAACCCCAAAATGGGCCTTTTTTAGGCTGAAACTTGCATAAGTTTCAAACCGGGAATCGGAACCGAGTTTCGTAAGTTCGTGCAAGTCTATTTTATCATTTGTGAGGTGTGTGAGGTGGTTTCGGTGTAGTTAGGCCGATATCCGGCATTTTGGTCTGTCAAAACCCCCAAATGGGCCTTTTTGAGGCTGAAACTTGCATAAGTTTCAAACCGGGCATCGGAACCGAGTGTCGTAAGTTCGTGCAAGTCTATTTTATCATTTGTGAGGTGTGTGAGGTGGTTTCGGTGCATTTAGGCCGATATCCGGAATTTTGGTCTGTCAAAACCCCAAAATGGGCCTTTTTGAAGCTGAAACTTGCATAGGTTTCAAACCGGGCATCGGAACCGAGTGTCGTAAGTTCGTGCAAGTCTATTTTATCATTTGTGAGGTGTGTGAGGTGGTTTCGGTGCAGTTAGGCCGATATCCGGCATTTTGGTCTGTCAAAACCCCAAAATGGGCCTTTTTGAGGCTGAAACTTGCATAAGTTTCAAACCGGGCATCGGAACCGAGTTTCGTAAGTTCATGCAAGTCTATTTTATCATTTGTGAGGTGTGTGAGGTGGTTTTGGTGCAGTTAGGCCGATATCCATAATTTTGGTCTGTCAAAACCCCAAAATGGGCCTTTTTGAAGCTGAAACTTGCATAAGTTTCAAACCGGGCATCGGAACCGAGTGTCGTAAGTTCGTGCAAGTCTATTTTATCATTTTTGAGGTGTGTGAGGTGGTTTTGGTGCAGTTAGGCCGATATCCGGCATTTTGGTCTGTCAAAACCCCAAAATGGGCCTTTTTTAGGCTGAAACTTGCATAAGTTTCAAACCGGGTATCGGAACCGAGTTCTGTATGTTCGCGCAAGTCTATTTTATCATTTGTGAGGTGTGTGAGGTGGTTTCGGTGCAGTTAGGTCGACATCCGGCATTTTGGTCTGTCAAAACCCCAAAATGGGCCTTTTTTAGGCTGAAACTTGCATAAGTTTCAAACCGGGAATCGGAACCGAGTTTCGTAAGTTCGTGCAAGTCTATTTTATCATTTGTGAGGTGTGTGAGGTGGTTTCGGTGTAGTTAGGCCGATATCCGGCATTTTGGTCTGTCAAAACCCCCAAATGGGCCTTTTTGAGGCTGAAACTTGCATAAGTTTCAAACCGGGCATCGAAACCGAGTGTCGTAAGTTCGTGCAAGTCTATTTTATCATTTGTGAGGTGTGTGAGGTGGTTTCGGTGCAGTTAGGCCGATATCCGGAATTTTGGTCTGTCAAAACCCTAAAATGGGCCTTTTTGAAGCTGAAACTTGCATAGGTTTCAAACCGGGCATCGGAACCGAGTGTCGTAAGTTCGTGCAAGTCTATTTTATCATTTTTGAGGTGTGTGAGGTGGTTTCGGTGCAGTTAGGCCGATATCCGGCATTTTGGTCTGTCAAAACCCCAAAATGGGCCTTTTTGAGGCTGAAACTTGCATAAGTTTCAAACCGGGCATCGGAACCGAGTTTCGTAAGTTCATGCAAGTCTATTTTATCATTTGTGAGGTGTGTGAGGTGGTTTTGGTGCAGTTAGGCCGATATCCAAAATTTTGGTCTGTCAAAACCCCAAAATGGGCCTTTTTGAAGCTGAAACTTGCATAAGTTTCAAACCGGGCATCGGAACCGAGTGTCGTAAGTTCGTGCAAGTCTATTTTATCATTTTTGAGGTGTGTGAGGTGGTTTTGGTGCAGTTAGGCCGATATCCGGCATTTTGGTCTGTCAAAACCCCAAAATGGGCCTTTTTTAGGCTGAAACTTGCATAAGTTTCAAACCGGGTATCGGAACCGAGTTCTGTAAGTTCGCGCAAGTCTATTTTATCATTTGTGAGGTGTGTGAGGTGGTTTCGGTGCAGTTAGGTCGACATCCGGCATTTTGGTCTGTCAAAACCCCAAAATGGGCATTTTTTAGGCTGAAACTTGCATAAGTTTCAAACCGGGAATCGGAACCGAGTTTCGTAAGTTCGTGCAAGTCTATTTTATCATTTGTGAGGTGTGTGAGGTGGTTTCGGTGTAGTTAGGCCGATATCCGGCATTTTGGTCTGTCAAAACCCCCAAATGGGCCTTTTTGAGGCTGAAACTTGCATAAGTTTCAAACCGGGCATCGGAACCGAGTGTCGTAAGTTCGTGCAAGTCTATTTTATCATTTGTGAGGTGTGTGAGGTGGTTTCGGTGCATTTAGGCCGATATCCGGAATTTTGGTCCGTCAAAACCCCAAAATGGGCCTTTTTGAAGCTGAAACTTGCATAGGTTTCAAACCGGGCATCGGAACCGAGTGTCGTAAGTTCGTGCAAGTCTATTTTATCATTTGTGAGGTGTGTGAGGTGGTTTCGGTGCAGTTAGGCCGATATCCGGCATTTTGGTCTGTCAAAACCCCAAAATGGACATTTTTTAGGCTGAAACTTGCATAAGTTTCAAACCGGGCATCGGAACCGAGTTCTGTAAGTTCGTGCAAGTCTATTTTATCATTTTTGAGGTGTGTGAGGTGGTTTCGGTGCGATTAGGCCGATATCCGGCATTTTGGTCTGTCAAAACCCCCAAATGGGCCTTTTTTAGGCTGAAACTTGCATAAGTTTCAAACCGGGCATCGGAACCGAGTGTCGTAAGTTCGTGCAAGTCTATTTTATCATTTGTGAGGTGTGTGAGGTGGTTTCGGTGCATTTAGGCCGATATCCGGAATTTTGGTCTGTCAAAACCCCAAAATGGGCCTTTTTGAAGCTGAAACTTGCATAGGTTTCAAACCGGGCATCGGAACCGAGTGTCGTAAGTTCGTGCAAGTCTATTTTATCATTTGTGAGGTGTGTGAGGTGGTTTCGGTGCAGTTAGGCCGATATCCGGCATTTTGGTCTGTCAAAACCCCAAAATGGGCATTTTTTAGGCTGAAACTTGCATAAGTTTCAAACCGGGCATCGGAACCGAGTTCTGTAAGTTCGTGCAAGTCTATTTTATCATTTTTGAGGTGTGTGAGGTGGTTTCGGTGCGATTAGGCCGATATCCGGCATTTTGGTCTGTCAAAACCCCCAAATGGGCCTTTTTTAGGCTGAAACTTGCATAAGTTTCAAACCGGGCATCGGAACCGAGTGTCGTAAGTTCGTGCAAGTCTATTTTATCATTTGTGAGGTGTTTGAGGTGGTTTCGGTGCAGTTAGGCCGATATCCGGCATTTTGGTCTGTCAAAACCCCCAAATGGGCCTTTTTGAGGCTGAAACTTTATAAGTTTCAGACCGGGCATCGGAACCGAGTTTCGTAAGTTCGTGCAAGTCTATTTTATCATTTGTGAGGTGTGTGAGGTGTTTTCGGTGCAATTAGGCTGATATCCGGCATTTTGGTCTGTCAAAACCCCCAAATGGGCCTTTTTGAGGCTGAAACTTACATAAGTTTCAAACCGGGCATCGAAACCGAGTGTCGGAAGTTCGTGCAAGTCTATTTTATCATTTGTGAGGTGTGTGAGGTGGTTTCGGTGCAATTAGGCCGATATCCGGCATTTTGGTCTGTCAAAACCCCTAAATGGGCCTTTTTGAGGCTGAAACTTGCATAAGTTTCCAACCGGGCATCGGAACCGAGTTCCGTAAGTTCATGCAAGTCTATTTTATCATTTTTGAGGTGTGATGTGTCTTCGGTGCATTTTCTATAAATAATAAATCCACAAAAGTATATAATTTTAAAAACTTACCAAGGTTGTGAAGAGTCACGCTGTTGGCTGATCATCGTTTGCAAAAGAGTCTGTATCTCGGCATATCGCTCCTCGAGGCTATCTAGTCTCTGGCGCAGCACTACATTCTCTTGTTGAACTGCCGCCGTAGCTGAGTGTGCCCTAGCATCACTCTCAAAGGACGATGTCGTCGGCGCCATCCCAGTCCCTAAGCCACGCACATAGCCACGCCTCTTGCCCAGAACAGTCTCCCGTATCTGGTCATCGGTCGGCGGATCCTGACCCTCAGGTGTCGGCTCATCACGCAGCCGGACCATCTCCTCCTATAAAAACATAAATATATGTTACTATTTTTATAACTTTAGATTAATATTAAATTACTAATACTGTAGCAAGTTAAATAAAAACTTACATAAAGCCGCTGTGCTTCAGGCCCAGCCCAACCCTTATTGGGGTTGTAGTGCGTCCTGTGCCACAAATCAATGGGGCTGGGTGGTGCACCGGTGTCCTGGTCTCGCTGGAGCAAATAAATAGTAGCTTATGAAGAGTGATTTCATGAATAGATTATACAATAAGAACTTGATACATTTATTAACTTACCATATCATGCCTATACTGTACAAAAGAACGTGATCCACCACAGTGGGTCACCTTCTGCTTGCTTCTACTCTCGCTATTCTTCCTACTTAGTTCCTACACTTGGCCAAAAGAAAGAAGGTTAGTATAAATGATACTGATTTAAACCAGACAACAAAAGTAATTTGAACAATTTTTACCTGGAATGTATCACTTGCGAACCGGTCGCACAGTAACATCCAATCCTCCACCGTCACCCCCCTGTAGGGTCTGTCACGGGGCTCTCTACCGGTTGCCACCTCTGCCTCGTAGTGCATGTGCAGACGGTGTCGATAGTCCCTGAAACGGACTCCCAGGTAACGATCCACAGCCCTTGCTACGTGAGGTAGGTGGAGATCGATGTCAAACTTTTCCTGTAAAGCATGTCATTGTCAAAACATTACGGCATTAGAAATGTTAAAATTTAGTTCAACACAATAATAAAAGACATACCAGGATCTGCGCATGAATAGCCTGTAGAGCCTCCTGAGTGACGTGACTCCAGTCAGTAATATGGAGTGGGGCGCGTAGTCGGCAAATGATGCCGACCTCCGTGATGAACTGCTGTGCCCACCCACCGACGGGCTTCAGCAAGCCCTCAGGTATCTCAATCCGGAGTCGCGCACCCCCTGCTGCCTCCATCTGTGACTGCAAACTCTGATTCTTCGACCTACCACGCCCTCGTCTAGCACTGGTGGTGGCCGAAGCTTTAGAAACATTAAAATAGAAACAATTAGTACTATATTTATATAAGCATTAATACAAAATGGAACTATCCATACCATCAATGGCAGGATCAGTCAATCCTCCAGAGGAAGGGGAAGGGGTCGATGGGTCCACCGGGGCTGCGCGTCTACGTGATCCTGGTCCAACCATATCTAAAACAAAAGTTTAAAAGTAAATGCCATTACATCATAAAAATTAAAATCCATTACAGCATAAAATTGAATATCCATTACACTTGATCTTACCACATGTAACACCTATTACAATTACTCATCTGAGTTTGTATCATCATCTGAACTTGAATTTTCTTCAGCCTCGGTACAATACTCTAACAATGTCTCATCATCAAAATCACTTTCCTCGTCATCATCATCATTAATGAACGTTGCATCCCTCAGATCTAATTGTGTGGTATTGGTGACGTCGGAAGCTACGACATGAATTGGTTCTACATCAGTTCTATTCAACGGATACGAACTAACATCTTCCTGATCATGCCGGACAACACCATCGTGGGCAGTTTGAGACTCTTCTTGTAGTGCCTCCTCAATCCTATCCAACTCTTCATCTCCCTCGCCAACTTCTACAACATCATAAACATTTCTAGTTTTTATTTTTTGGACAACATGCCAATCACCTCTTATTTTTGTGTCCTTCAAATAGAAAACTTGCTTTGCAACTGATGCCAAAACATACGGATCATCTTTAAATGCCGTACGTGACGTATTAACACTTATGAAGTGCTTATCAATCTGCATTCCAGTCTTCTTATTAGTTACATCCCACCAATCACATTTAAAAATATACACAGAATGACCATAGCAATAATGCAACTGTATGATGTCTTTTAAAACACCATAGTACTCTACAGTTTGTCCTCCGTCACCATCTCCTTCAACAAGGACCCCGCTATTCTGTGTTCGTCGGATGACCTCACGTTCCCTCGTGTGAAATCGAACACCATCAACAATTAAACCGGTGTAGCGGGATATCCTTTGATCAGGACCACATGCCAAGGAATATAATTGATCGTACGCCTCAGGAGATTGTTGGTGGCGTAATAGCTTCATCTATTAATTCAGTACAAGTACAAAATTACTTTTATACAAATGCATTAACTAATACAATTACAATTAATTGAAACCTATCCTTACGTGATCTCCGAACCACTTTGGAAACAAATTTTTCTGTCTTTGCTCCAGATCAGAACTTGATACATGTTCTCTCTGAAGCTCGAGCGTATGCTCACTGCATAAGATGAGATATGTTATATGTAACTTACATTTGTATATTAACGTAGTATTGCAATGATTTCGATAAGCTTACTTAAAATATGGCAATGTCTCCTCGCAGTTGTTGAGCACGGTGTAGTGGGCTCTTTCCAAGTCGTGAGGATGACACCATTCATATATACGGGCACCTATTGGCCGCACAGTTTGATTAAACACCGCAAGGCCAGTTCGTTGTTGCCCTGGACATCTATCAGAATTTCGCTCTTCACGATTAAACCTTGTCTCAATATCTTCAAGATGCATAGAGCAGAAGGTGAGACATTCTGCATCAATGTAAGCCTCAGCAATTGACCCTTCCGGTCGTGCTCTGTTACGCACATATTGCTTCAATGTGTGCAAATATCTGTTTTGATAATTAAGCAATTATAGATTACAATAGTTAGGATGGATAGATAACACAATTGACAAAATTAAATGTACCTTTCTATTGGATACATCCAACGGTATTGGACAGGTCCGCCAATTTTTGCCTCATGAGGCAAATGCACCGCTAAGTGGACCATGATATCGAAGAAAGCTGGAGGGAAAATCTGTTCCAACTTGCAGAGGATCACGATAACATCCCTTTCGAGCTTGTCAAGTACTTCCACATTCAACGTCTTCGCACATAATTCTCTAAAGAAGCAACCCAACTCAGTTATTGTAGTCGATATGTGATCGGTGAGATACCCACGTAGTGCAACCGGAAGAAGTCGTTGTAAAAGGACATGGCAGTCATGGCTCTTCAATCCGGATATTTTCCCATCTATAACATTTACACACCGAGATATATTCGATGCGTATCCATCTGGGAACTTCACCGATTTAAACCACTCGCAAATCCTCATTCTCTCTGCGGATGATAACGTATACTGTGCAGGAGGCACGATATATTTATCACCGCTACGTATTAAGTGCAGCTCTTTCCTTATTCCCAGCTCCTGCAAGTCCAACCGGGCTTTAACACTATCTTTTGTCTTCCCTTCAATGTTCATTACAGTTCCTAGCACATTATCACATATGTTTTTCTCAATGTGCATCACATCCAAATTGTGCTTCAACTTAAGAGTCTCCCAGTACGGCAAATCAAAAAATATGCTCTTCTTCGTCCAATTTAAGTCCACATCAGTACGCTTCCTCTTCTTACTACCCGGTATCTTCCCAAACCTCACTGGT
This sequence comes from Nyssa sinensis, assembly GCA_008638375.1. Classification (NCBI taxonomy): domain Eukaryota; kingdom Viridiplantae; phylum Streptophyta; class Magnoliopsida; order Cornales; family Nyssaceae; genus Nyssa; species Nyssa sinensis. Next base: position 17,878,386 of record CM018042.1, on the reverse strand, counting down.
TGGATGACTGCCAATTGCGCTAACACGTCTTTGCCAGACAACAATGGAGGTGGCAATCTGCTCTCAATTTGTCCATCAAATAGATGCTTCTGCCGATTTCGCCAGCCATGCGATGGCGGTAGAAAACGACGATGGCCCATGTAACATATCTTCCTCCCATTTGACAAATGTAGGGAACATGCATCCTTATTGCAAACTGGACATGCCAGATACCCCTTAGTGCTCCACCCAGACAAGTTCCCGTATGCTGGAAAGTCATTTATGGTCCAAAGTAACGCGGCATGCAATTGAAATGTCTCATTCTTAGAGACGTCGTATGCCTCCACTCCCACCTCCCACAATTCCTTCAACTCGTCCACTAAAGGACGCAAGTACACATCAATTTCATTACCAGGAGACTTCGGCCCTGGAATAAGCAACGACATGTAGATAAATGGTTCTTTCATGCATTTCCACGGTGGCAAGTTATACGGCACAAGCAACACCGGCCACATGCTGTAGGCATTACTCATGTCACCGAACGGGTTGAAACCGTCGCTAGCCAGCCCAAGTCGTATATTACGCGGCTCATTTGCAAACCATTCGTGATTTGTATCAAACTCAGCCCAAGCTTGTGAATCTGCCGGATGCCTACATACATTTTCCTCAGTAACACGCTTCTCCTTATGCCACCGCATATCTTCTGCCGTCTTCTGAGACATGTACAACCTTTGTAGCCTTGGTTTTAAGGGAAAATATCTAAGCACCTTGTGCGGAATTGTCTTCTTCTTTCCTTCATTCAGCTTGTACCTGGGTTCGTGGCACACCGTACACTCCTTCAATTGTTCAGTCTCCTTCCAAAATAACATGCAATCATTTTTGCAAGCATGTATGGGAATATACCTGAGGCCCAAATCTCTTAAAATTCTTTTCGCCTCGTAATATGAGTTCGGAAGGGTCTCCCCAGTAGGAAGCACTGCTTTAATCAATTCAATGGCCATAGTAACTGATTTGTTACTCCAACGGTTGATGGTCTTAAGATGAAGGAGTTTCACGAGAAAGTCTAGTTTCGAAAACTTATCACAACCCGGGTATAACGGCTGCCTTGCTTCCCTCAACAACGACTCAAATGCGGTCGATGGTCCCGCGTCACTCCTATGACTACTCGCCCCAGTTGTAGCCCCCTGCAAGTCTGCTAGCATTTGTGGCAAGCCTTCGTAACCAACCCCAACATTATCACCAAAGTCAACATCATCGTCTTCTTCTTCATCATCAAATACCACTCGTACGTCACGGTGTTCCCCGTGAAATTCCCAACATGTATACCGCTTGTCCATCCCATGTTCGAGTAGGTGCTCTTTGACCTCATCTATGTGCATATAATCCCTATTATTGCACCTCCTACATGGACATCTTATCCTATTTCTCCCATCTGCAGATGCACGAGCAAACTCAATAAAATCTTTGATCCCCTTCACATACCCTGGCAAATGCCTGCCCCTCAAGTCCATCCAACTCTTATCCATTTTCGTCTACCTAATACAAGTCAAAAATGATACTCGTTATAAATATGAAACATGAATCCTATCACCTCCAACTTCTCTCTAAAGGGTAAGGTGGTCCTATCCCATTCGTGAATGCACAATCTACATTGCAATCAGCAGCAATCAAATGCTTGATTCCACTCGGACAAAATTTCGGCAGCATCTCCCTAGGGTTCTCCAAGTATACGAGATAGACGTTAACACGCCTAAATATATACCCAGAGAACAATAGGAGACCGTGCTGAAATTTTATCATAGTGAAATATTCAAGCATATGCGCTATTGATTGCAATGCAGATTTATGCATTCCCGAACTGTCCTCTCTGGACAATTCAAGAATCGATTTTCATACACATGAGCCCAATCGCGAATAAATTTCGCGACAAGATTCACATGTGATGAAAATGACTCCCGAACGGGGCTAGGCTTACATGAATGCAATTAAAAAATTCATTAGTGTAAGGGCAAACTCTGATTGTCAAACAGAGTTTTGCTTGGCACCTGCCAACAACAACTTAACCAACAAAAGCAAATCAATTGCTACCTAAAACCACTAACTGACTTAATAGGTCAGGTGTATCTAGTTGATCTCTCAATCTATAGGACTCAAAAACTCTTTTTAATTCTTGAATGGATAAAATCCTTGATGCTAGTTCATGACTTAGTTCATACTAGTGTTCGTACATTGAGCAAACGGTGTCGACAAAATTGATCAATGCAACTTACAGACTCACAGTTTGATCATAATAGAGTCATTTAAATTGGAGCAAAACATATATTCATGTCATGAAACAAACATAAGATTTTATAAATATTTAATATTATTAAATTAGAAGCAAAGTACAGCGGTTCTCAACGGGATGGGTTAATGATTATATCACAATTAGAATTTTTTTAGGTTGTAAGTAAAATAATGTGTATAAATCACCAAAGTTACACAAGAATAAACAAGGTGACAGCTACAGCATAGACAAGGTGACTACTCAATTGCCAGTCTTCCTTTTTTTTCAATTTAAATTTTTGCATGTGGCTTTTAACTTCTTTTTCTGATAATTGTTTATAAATTGTAATCTTATTGGTTGACATGTTTGTGGATTGTCTACATTAGCTTAATCATTTCTATCTCCATGTCTATCTATCCCTCTTCCTCTCTCTCATATGGATGATTCCTACGTTAGCATTTTAGTTAAAGTTATGCTTTAAATGTTATAATATGTATTGCTATGATTTGATACTGAGTAAAACATTACGGCATTTTAATTTGCTGTTGTTTCAATTGAGATTGATACAATATATGTTTTTAAAAAATTTTTGTCTAGTTCTTGTTATCAATTGCCATATTTTGGAAAGTGGATCGCCACTAATTTGCTATATTTGAAGGGAAAACAAAAAAAAAAAACAAAGGGAAAAAATCACTCTTAAAAAGCAATGTGTTCATAAACCTCTGTACTAAGTTTTCTTTGTCTTTTTCTTTATTTTCTGTTCTTAGGTTAATTAATATTAGATTAGTAGTCTTACTCATAATTTTCAGTAGAAGCATTAGAAGCCTATATTGGTCACTTGAAAGCCAGGCCTTTATGAGAATGTCGGGGTCACCAATTATAAAGAAAAAAAGTTTTAATTATTTTTGTGTTAAAGAAAAAATATTTATATTCATGAATGCTTTATCTGAATAAATTCACAAGTAAACTCGTTGTTAAGATTTCCTAAAATGATTGTGATTGTGAAGCATTATTTAGAACATTGTCCTATTAAACTCGTTGTTAGACAAGAGGAAGAACAAGAATGAAATAGAGCAATAAATTGGAACTTCAAATTAACTACAAATATATCAAGTATGAACAAAAACAGCAACCTGAAAAAATTGAATATACAAATTGTCATTGTTATTATTTTATTCTCAAACTCCAACCTTTAGTTTTGTTATTTTATTTCATTTTTTAGGAAGAAGAGAGAGTAAACAAAGCAGCAATGATATTAATATCTGTCCTGGTCCATAATACTCAGCACGTTCTCATGAATTATATTGAATGAATTTAATTGCCACATGCAACTTGGTCCATCTTAACATTCATATTATAAGATTTGTAATGGAACAAGTGTATTACCATCTTAACATTCATATTATAAGCTTTGTAATGGAATAAATGTATAGTACACGACTCCATTAGATTAAACTAAGAGACTCCAATATGGAAAGTCAAAGAAAAAACAAGTGATCAAGTGGGCAGTTCAATCAAACATATTAATCTCCCAAATAATTGGATCATCAATCTATCACTTTACTTGTATAGGCAATTAAGTTTACTTTTTGTACCCATCCTCACTTCACAACCATAGAACTTAACCTATCTGACCACAAAATGAAGGGGAAATAACAAAAAAAAAAATACAATAATTATATTAAATGTCTAAAAAGATAAAAATCATTTGAATTTGTTATCACTGTGGTATTAAGGGACACTTAAGGCCTCAATGTCATAAAATAGGATGCCCTATATATTTCCACAACTTATAAGAAGAATTCAGATAAAGAAAAAGTGATAGAAACAATGTGCTTAATGACAAATTAAAATCTATTAATTACGATTGGAATTGGTATAAACAAGGTATCTCAAGGAATAGACAAATAGGAAGGCTAAAACTCCTACTAGCTCTAGATAGTTTGATCAAGCTAATATGGTAGTTGGTTCAAATACAAATGGTAAACCTAAGATGATATAAATTAGGAAATCAAAAGATAATAGCAAAGAGGGTACTGCCAAATTAGATTGTACTAGAATATAAGCTCAAGTTGTTATCTTAAATAAATCTAATAAATATGATAAACCTAAAAACATTAGAAACAAAAATATTAAATCTAATTCTCAGTCTGATAGTATGTTTGTGGGAAGACTGTTTGGAAAGGAAAAAAATGTAAACATTCCTCTACTCATGTAGATTTTGGCAAGGAGATCAATTTATTTTATGAATAAAATAAATAAATTAGCAGCCCAACAGTGTTTTTACAAAATAATGATCACCTCTTGGAGGCCACATACCATATTTTATTTTAGTATCTTTTATTTTCATAAAAAAATACAGACAGATGCATATCTTTTTAGACATTTATTAAAACCAAGCTCTTTTAATTTTTTATTTTTATTTTTATGTTGACAAAGGCTTCAAACTTAAACCATATAATGACAGTGACGACTTTATTAATTTAGTTATTATTAATACTATAATTTGATTTGAAATTAGTATTTTTTAATATTTTATCAAATAATATTATAAATTAATTTTGTTTATTCTTGTAGTACAATTTATATTTTTGAATAAATAATCTGATTAACTAGTTACTAATTGATTTGACCAATGTTTGTTGAGCTTTCCTACCACAACCTCCTGTAAAAAACCAGAAATGAGATACCCACTATTAGAAGATTTCTCTTTTTGAAGAAATGAAATTTTCATTTCAAACAGCACAAGAATATTCATTTCCACCCAAGATTCCTATCATCCTAAATATGCCCATAAAGCTATTAAATCACCAATTACTTAAAAGCTTAAACGGTTATTGAATGAGTCATCAATTATTTTTTGAGAAGATGGTACAAATATAAATGAGAAATAAATAGATATGAAACCCAAAAAACTTCACCAAATGTATGAGAAAGAGAGAGGAATACCTGCTACGAAAATGCAAAATGGACTCGGATGGAAGACGGAGAGATGAGGACCTGATGAAGATGAAATTTGTGGGCCGATTATGGAGAAAGAGACGAGAGCGAAGAGAGGTCGGTCGTCCGTCGCAGAGTGATCGAGAGAGAAATTAAAACAGAACTGCGCGAAAGAGAAATGGGGAATGCGATTGAGGGTCTTTATTAGGACTATTAGCGACGCACACTGTGCGTCGCTAATAGTCTAGTGGGCATCGCTAAAGGCCGAAATTGATTATTTGCGACGCACCTATGGGCGTCGCCAAAAGTCCAATGTTATTGGCGACGAACTGTGCGTCGCCAATAATCTTTAGGGCGTCGCTAAAGACCCTTGGCGCCCTTTTTTGGCGGGAAAGTGGATATTTTCACCCTTATTGGCGACGCACATGTGAGCGTCGCTGATAGTGGCTATTTGCGACGCATTTTGTGCGTCGCAAATAATGTGCGTCGCTAATAAGCTGTTTTCTTGTAGTGATCCCTTTTGAGCTTTTCAAGTACTTCCAAATTCAACGTCTTCGCACATAATTCTCTAAAGAAGCAACCCAACTCAGTTAATGTAGTTGATTTGTCATCGGTGAGATATCCATGTAGTGCAACAGGAAGAAGTCGTTGTAACAGGACATGGCAGTCATGGCTCTTCAATCTGGATATTTTCCCATCTATAACATTTACACACCGAGATATATTCGATGCATATCCATCTGGGAACTTCACCGATTTAAACCACTAGCAAGTCCTCATTCGCTCTACGGATGATAACGTATATTGTGCAAGAGGCACGATATATTTATCATCGCTACGTATTAGGTGCAGCTCTTTCTGTATTCCCAGCTCCTGCAGGTCCAACCGGGCTTTAACAGTATCCTTCGTCTTCCCTTCAACGTTCATTAAAGTTCCCAGCACATTATCACATATGTTCTTCTCGATGTGCATAATATCCAAATTCTGCCTCAACTTAAGGGTCTCCCAGTATGGCAAATCAAAAAATATGCTCTTCTTCGTCCAATTTAACTCCACATTAGTACGCTTCTTTTTCTTACTGCCCGGTATCTTCCCAAACCTCACTGGTTGGATGAGTGCCAATTGCGCCAATACGTCTTTGCTAGACAACAATGGAGGTGACAATCTGCGCTCAATTTTTTCATCAAACAGATGCTTCTGCTGATTTCACCAGCCATGTGATGGAGGTAGAAAACAACGATGGCACATGTAGCATATCTTCTTTCCATCGGACAAATATAGGGAACATGTATCCTTATTGCAAACCGGACATGCCAGATACCCTTTAGTGCTCCACCCAGACAAGTTCCCGTATGCTGAAAAGTCATTTATGGTCTACAGTAATGCTGCATGCAATTAAATGTCTCATTCTTAGAGACGTCGTATGCCTCCACTCCCACCTCCCACAATTCCTTCAACTCGTCCACTAAAGGACGCAAGTACACATCAATTTCATTACCAGGAGATTTCGGCCTTAGAATAAGCAACGACATGAAGATAAATGGTTCTTTCATACATTTTCACGATGGCAAGTTATATGGCACAAGCAACACCGGCCACATGCTGTAGGCATTACTCATGTTACCGAACGGATTGAAACCATCACTAGCTAGCCCAAGTCGTACATTACGCGGCTCATTTGCAAACCATTCGTGATTTGTATCAAACTCAACCCAAGTTTGTGAATCTGTCGGATGCCCACATACATTTTCCTCAGCAACACGCTTCTCCTTATGCTACCGCATATCTTCTGCCGTCTTCTAAGACATGTACAACCTTTGTAACCTCGGTTTTAAAGGAAAATATCTCAGCACCTTGTGCAAAATTGTCTTGCTCTTTCCTTCATTCAGCTTGTACCTGGGTTCGTGGCACACCGTACACTCCTTACATTGTTCAGTCTTCTTCCAAAATAACATGCAATCGTTTTTACAAGCATGTATGGGAATATACCCGAGGCCCAAATCTCTTAATATTCTTTTCGCCTCGTAATATGATTTCGGAAGGGTCTCCCCAGTAGGAAGCGCCGCTTTAATCAATTCAATGGCCATATTAACTGATTTGTTACTCCAAAGGTTGATGGTCTTAATATGAAGGAGTTTCACAAGAAAATCTAGTTTCAAAAACTTATCACAACCCGGATATAACGGCTGCCTTGCTTCCCTCAACAATGACTCAAATGCTTCCGATTGTCCCGTGTCACTCCTGTGACTACTCGGCCCAATTGTAGCCCCTTGCAAGTCTGCCGGCATTTGTGGCAAGCCTTCGTAACCAACCCCAACATTATCACCAAAGTCATCATCGTCGTCTTCTTCTTTATCCTCAAATACCACTCGTACGTCACGGTGTTCCCCGTGAAATTTTCAATACGTATACCTCTTATCCATCCCGTGTTCGAGTAGGTGCTTTTTGACCTCATTTATGTGCATATAATCCCTATTATTGCATCTCTTACATGGACATCTTATCCTATTTCCCCCATCTGCAGATGCACGAGCAAACTCAATAAAATCTTTGATCCCCTTCACATATCCTAGCAAATGCCTGCCCCTCAAGTCCATCCAATTCTTATCCATTTTCGTCTACCTAATACAAGTAAAAAATGATACTCGTTATAAATATGAAACATGAATCCTATCACCTCCAACTTCTCTCTAAAGGGTAAGGTAGTCCTATCCCATTCGTGAATGCACAATCTACATTGCAATCAGCAGCAAATCAAATGCTTGATTCTACTCAGACAAAATTTCGACAGCATCTCCCCACGGTTCTCCAAGTTTACGAGATAGATGTTAGCACATCTAAATATATACCCAGAGAACAATAGGAGACCGTGCTAAAATTTTATCATAGTGAAATATTCAAGCGTATGCGCTATTGATTGTAACGCAGATTTATGCATTCCCAAACTGTCCTTTCTGTACAATTCAAGAATCGATTTTAATACACACGAACCCAATCGCGAATAAATTTCACGACAAGATTCACATGTGATGAAAATGATTCCCAAATGGGGCTAAGCTTACATGAACGCAATTGCTAACTTACAAAACAATCACCATAATTTTTTTTTCACGAAATAATCCCTCAAAAAAAAAAAAAAAAAATCAAACGTGTGACACATTAGATAGTTGGTCGACCACCTAGTGCGTGTGTGTGTGTGTGACACACTAGATATTTTTGTTTTTGGTTAAACTAACATATTAAATTTATTCTCTATTTGATTTTTAAGGCAGAAGCAATTAAAGTCTATAAGAATGATCCGTCACGCCAATGGTTTAGGAAAACCAATGACATTATTCCATCTTAGCACTCACATCAAAAACCAAAGATCGTGGAAGAACTTACACATATCTTGGATTACTAATCATGTTTTACCTCTCAAACTCATTTTTGAACCCCCCCTCCCCAAAAAAAAAAACCATAAAATTGGGCTCATATAATAGCTGTTCCATGTATAGATTTACAGCAATTGACAAACTCTTAACTAGATAGGGCAAAATGAGATGTTACTATAATTTCTCTCACAAAAAACAAAAAGAAGATAATTCTGAAATTGGAATTCTCTTCATGTTTTGAATAGTGTGTTTAATCCAGTTTAATCCATGCAGTCGTAACACAAATTGGAATTCATACTATTAATGTATGGTATCTTCGATAAGATTAGCGTAACAATAGTCAAATTGTTATATTATAATTTGAAAGTCACAAATCCGAATTACAAAAACAATCTCTTTACTTATGAAAATAAAATGTATACATCTAACTTTTCTCAAACATCACCCTTTTTATCCATACTATCAATGTATCATTGGATGTGTATGTTTGGCTTATAAGCAATCAGATAACAGTTATAAGAGCCCCTCGTGATAGCATCAATTTCAACACTAAAATGATTTAGTAGTTTCCCATAATTTCAAGTTGACATGACATTATTTGTATACCAGAAGACTTGCTAAATTCAAGCAAAATCTTAACACCTAATTAGTAAATTCCCTAATCAACGGATCAATCCAATCAAACATTATCTTTTAATGGGACCCACAAGTGGAAATTAGGTGCCAATTTTTATTGGCGGATAAATTATTGATTGGTTCTAATTTTTCAGCCAACATTTATTAGAAGACATAAATATAAAATAAATAAGATTACAGAAACACATTTAAATGAACTTTTTAGATGAGATTCGAATATTAAAGTGATAGTTATATTAAAATTTAATGTCATTAATATTAAAAAAATACATTATTACTTGATAATAAACTTTTATAACCTTGTCCTATTTGAAAATTGTACATATATATCTATATTGAAATATAGTTTTTGACAAATAAATATTTTTTTTTAACTAATCCCCTTAAATATAGTTAAATTTATTTATTCCCTTTAGTAAAAATTTATAGTAGATATTATAAATATTATTGTAATATACTATTTCTGTTAATAAAAAGAAAAAATCCCATTTTCATATCTAACTTTTGTTTATGCAAATTGTACCTAAGTAGGGAATGAAATTGGACCTAAAAATTTAAGGGTCAAACTTAATTTGAATTTTTTTTTTTAACATAACGTTATAAAATTGTCATTACCAAAAAAAAAAAAAGAACAGTTCAAATCTTAAAACAAAGTATTAATAGTTCGCTTTATAAATAAAAAATATTTAATGGATGAAAAGAAATTCCCTTTTTCACCCCAAGACCAACAACCCAATGGATGAAAAGAAATTCCCTCCAACTAATAGATCACATGGCTTTTACATATCAATTTTTTGTTCTAATATACAACTTAATATAATGAATGGTTAATATTGTAATTCAACCAATTTAAAACACCAATCACATATTAATCCTATATAAATTTCTAACTGTAATGGAGAAGTTATTGGACAATATCAATTGTACAGGGAGAACAACGAAATTTTCAGAAAGTGACATCTTGAGAAAGTTAAAAAATGTAAGTGAGTGAACATCAATGTCAAAATTGATATACAGAAATATCCATCCATTCAAACACTATAAAAAATTAATATGCTAACCCATTTTGTTTAATCCAAGGATAAGGAATACCCATATGTTTACTTCAGCCAATGTATACAGTAACGGATAATAACTGATTATAGTGACAGAGAAAGCCGCCGATCAAGTGAGGTGAGATCCTCTGATTTGCGACGCGGCGAACGGAAGGCGATGGAAGAGGTGGCACGGCGAACGGTGGCGGCAGACTCAGTTGTAGGAGTTGAGAGAGAGAGAGAGAAAGAGAGAGAGAAAACAGAACTAGAGAGAGAGAGATCGTGCAATGTGATTTGGGGATTTTATAAGACTATTAGCGACGCCCATTGAGGGTCGCTAATAGTCTTAAACAGCGTCGCTAAAGGCCGAAAACATTATTTACTACGCACACCTGAGCGTCGCAAAAGGTCCCATGTTATTGGCGACGCACAGTACGTCGCAAAGAAGCTTTGGGTCGTCATTAAAGCCTTCGTGCCCTTTTTTTTACGCGTGAAAGTGGATTTTTCACCATTATTTGCGACGCACACGTGGGCGTCGCTGATAGTGACTATTGGCGACGGATTTTGTGCGTCGCAAAAAACCTGTTTTCTTGTAGTGATTATGGATGAATTTTTTTTTTCCTCCTAGAAGGGAGTAGTTTTTAAGAGGGGAACTTCCAGGGTTCCTATAGAGGCCAAAGAACTGTATCCCATTTTAGTAATTTATGTTGTAAAAATTCTCTTTAAAAGTTGTAAGGCTAGGTTGGATTACTACTTTAAATCTTAAGGCAAGAATATAATAAAGCTATTAATCAAATTCAGAAAAGTAACGCAAGAAAGGGAGTGAAGACTTAGCGACAACTCGTAAGAGTGATTTTGTTCCTCGGAGGTTGAACCTCAATCCTTTTAGGATACAGCAGTCGGTGGTCCTAAAATCTAGCAAGCGTACACTCGCAAGTGCTTTCCCTCAAGGATGCAATAGTCGGCGGTCCTGGCTACACTCCCAAGTGCTTTGGACCAAACGAACACTCCTTCACAATTCTCTAGTTGTTGACAGATTGAAAAGAAAACCTGAATTCCACTGGACTTTCCATGATTTTGTATGTGCGAGAGTCACCCTATTACTTTACACAACTTTACAAAGTCCAATAGGATGTGTACTAACATACTAAGAAAAGTCTCACTTTCTAACTGATATGAGACACAAGTACTATGAGATACCCATGTATCCCAATAATTTATAGACCCCACTTATACAGGAAAGAGTTCCTCCCTCCGGTCCCTCCCCCTTTTCATTTTTATGCTTTCTCTCTTGGATGCTTCAATAGGATAATTTCATCTTTCCCTACCTAAAGGCATGTTTGATACCAAATGATCTTTCTTGATTTCATTACAAGATAGATAGCCAAACATATAAATGGAATATGACGCATTCCTGTTCTGATCAATTTCTAAATTCATCCATTTTATTTGAAATTCATTTTACCATACTAAATACGACCTTAATTTCTACGTCATGCATTGCACCACCAAGCAAATAAATTTTGCATGTGTGTCTATTGCAATTAGAAGATAACTAACCTGCGTAAGCTGCTTGGAGAGGGTTTGTTCCAGGGTCTAGAAAATAAAGAGAGAGCTTGTGGTACATGGAGGAGTCGTTGAATTTTTGAACAGCTATATTCATGGCTGTTCTGATTTCTTTGCCAATACGGGAATTCATGTCAATAATTGCACCGATGCTCGCTGGTATCATTATCATGAACCACTCCAATGGTTCCATGGTGGGAGGAGAGAATGAGAAGGAAGGTGGTGAGAAAAGGGAAGAAAAAAGTGAGGTTTGATGGTGTATCAAGACTAGTGAATGGGAAAGCCATTTTACGTGATATTATGATAGTCGCCCAGACTTGTACGGTTATGATTATGAATAAATTACAACTTATTTATAACATATGGCTGTCTAAATTATATATATATATATGCATATAACTGTGTATTACATATGCATGCAATTTCTTTTTGTAAAAGTAGGGTACTTGGAAATTTAACTGAGTGTGAAATATTGGAATTATTCTGATAGAAAATAGGAACTTTTTTACCATTTTAGGGTTTATTTAAAACTTTTTTACCACAATAAGGCTGTTTTGAACTTAATTACCAAAATAGGGTTATTTTAAAAAACGTCTTTTGGAAAGACGTTTTCTATTCTTCTTTTTCACTTCCCCTCGTGCGTTCCTAATTCTTCAAAGCCTCTGAAAAAAAGCCCTAGTTTCATTGAGACCTAATAGACTCAATCGTGCGTTCCCTCTATCCTGATAGACCCAGCTCGTGCGTGCGTTCCCAACATCTCCATTAGAGGAGCTCGATCCTGATAGACCCAACTCGTGCGTGCGTTCCCAACATCTCCATTAGAGGAGCTCGATCTTTTACGTAGAGGATCTACATAGAGACAAGTTCGGTCAATCAACTCTGCCATCTCCAGTGAATATCTTGCGGTACGTTCATCTCTACGACTTTTACTTTTGAAATCTATTTTCTTTTCCTTCTTCAGTTTGAATGTGTAAACGAAATCTAGTGGGTGTTTTGTTCTTCCCATTAGAACTAATGTGATTTTCCTGGCGTGTTTGGCATACTGTTTCAGATTTACTGCAAATGTACATCATGTATGAAGATAAAAATTGGTCAACAACATATATTATTAATAAATATATGTCTGGTCCTATGTTTTTCTAATACATTAACAGTCTTGAGCAGTGAGCACTATAAGTGAACTTACTTCCCTTGAGTTTACCTCTAACTTTAAGGGCCTGCTTGGATATTTCAGTAGTTGGTCCTGTCTTGGTCTAAACTAACCCCTTCTAGGTGTTTCATGCCAGAATAAATTTCTGTATAAACTGGTACTAGTTAATTTTTGGTCTGTCAAAACTTTATACCTTCAATTAAATCAAAGAAATCAGTAGGGCTTCTTTTATTCAAAAATTTGTGTCCTAGTGTGTATTGGGACAAGTTAGTTTGGTCAGGTAAAGACATTCCTCCACTATTCTTTTCTTCTGTGGATCACTATAACAGGCAGGCTACTTTTTATAATTTATACTTTTTTCTAGAATCAGTGGAGCTTCACAATTTATTGTATTGCAGGTAAAGGCCGGTTCAGTGTTCGAAAACATTTTGATTTGTGATGACCCTAGAGTATGCAAAACAAGTTATGGAAGACATATGGGCCAAGAACAGGGAGGTGAGCCACTGCTCTTTAAAGTCTATTTTATAGTTGGCCTCAAGAAGTATTTAGTTTGCAAGTTTGTTATCCTGTATGAAATATTTCAGGTTGAAAAAGAGGCATTTGAGGAGGCTGAGAAAGTGAGAATAGCTCGGGAAGAGGAGGTATGAGTTCAATTCCTAATGGTGTTCTGTGGTTTATACCATAACCAACATTCTTTCTGAATATTTTCTAATAAAATTTGAATAATGATGTGTGTAGGATGCTAAAAGATCAAGTGAGGAAGGTGAAAAGAGGAAGAGAGATAGGGACCGTCGATATGGAGATAGGAGGCGCAGACAGGTATAGTCCTTGTGATTTTCTTTCTATGCTTTCCATGAATTTTAATTTCCATTTGTTTCCTCAATGCTGCTTTAGATTTAGAACAACATTCTGTTTTTAGAATACAATAAACTAATGCTACGTTATGTCATCTTTAATGAAGTTCAGCACAAGTTCTATTGGTGATTTGAAATTAGAATCTCAGTTTTATTAGCTTTATTTTTGTTTTGGTTTTTGTGGATCTAACTTGAAATTATTGTCTTACAATGCTAATTATCTGAGACTGTTGATCATTGTAATGATCTTGCAATGCTAATTATCATTCTTTTGTCCGTTTAATGGTGCAGTGGATATTCTTTGTTGAGGAACCCAAACCATAACTAAGGGGCTTGCATTTACTGAGAAAGAAAGGGAATGCTCACTACTTGCGTGGTCTGCTACCTCCAGTGGTTATAACTCAAGAGCTTCAAGCTAGTGAAATCAACTAAGCTTTGGTATCATATGGAACATGTTCATTTTTTTCTTAACGTAAATGATTTCATTTAGATGTAATAGAAACTTTTCGTTGAGAAAATATTTCTTGCGTAGCCAGCTGGACTGCTGGAGAGACATGGTAAAGTTTAAATTAGGGCTTGCTTCAAAAGTTCCTGGGAGACTTACCGGAAAAGGGAAAAAAAAAAAAAGTTCCTGGGAGATTGTTGAGAAAATATTTCTTGCGTAGCCAGCTGGATGGCTCCCAGTGACTATTATTTGAGATTGTTTAATTGGCATCTTATTTGCAGATGTTGATGTTTTAATTGCTTTTGCTACACTTTTTTTTTCCAGGGAGAGTTGTTGATGGCAGAGAAATTACAGTTCAGTTTGCGAAGTATGGGCCACATGCAGAGCGGATGTAAGTTTTTCTTTGTATAATGGTACATTTTCTATTTATTCTGAGTGTTCTGATTGCCAACCGCAACCCCTCCCTTGTGGGCATATCATTATTTACTATGTTCCTTTTTTTGCCTCGCTATTGCTTGTCGTAGTTTATTTATGATTGATTGTTAATTGTCTGTGGTTGCTTAATTGCGTATTCTTTAATTTCAGCCATAAAGGTAGGATTGTTGAATCATTTCCAAGAATGAGAGGCAGGTTGAGAAGCCGCAGCCCAAGGCAAAGGTAAGGATTTTTTTTTTATTCCTTTCTAATTAGTAATCAAACTATGGTTTGAACTTCTAAAATAGATCTTTCCTGTGTCATAATGGAGAATGTTTCACACATAGTTGCCAAAAAAAATGTTAATACCTTAGTGATCTTTGTCTTGGCACGCTCGTTCCAAAACCATTTCTTTTCTTTTAATTTATCTTTTAAGAGAAAAATAATAGGAAACGACCAATGCACATGAATACACCAACACAAATCGGTTGCTTAGTTCAATGCTTTTCATATTTCATTCCAACAAAACAAATACTCAAAACTATACTGGACAATTTGTACACTTCAATGATATTAATTCTCATTACTCATCTTTGTATGGAAAGAAAAAATCAATTAAACCAGCCCCATTGTGTTCCACTCGTGTCATCTACGCTAACTTACTCTTTATTGTACCCCATTGTATGTAGCATATTGTGTTCTTGTTGTGGATCAAAGTAACATTGGTACCATTAGGTTCTGGAAAAAAGAAAAAAGAAAAAGAAAAAAGGCCAGTAAATGTGTCGTGGGTTTAAAAACCTATATTTGCCTTTTGACATGCATTGAGCATGTTCGTGGCACAGTTTGTATTATGGTTGTTGAAAAGGAAAGAGTGTGCCTATGTAATTATGTATTGGATGCCAATAGATTTGGTTATGAGCAAGTAGACAATGCTTTAAAGTTTAGTTTACAGCTTCTGCTTTAATTGCTTATCTTCTATTTAGATTATATGAATAAATTATGAAATTGGATTTAGATCATCATAATAATATCTAAACCTTAAATTTGCCTATAAGTTATCATCTTCTTCATGATTTACTACTAAAAAATGTCTTGGAATGTGCCATTCTTATTCAATGTTTAGGTGTCTTCAAGAAAAACTTATATGATAACTTAAGAAGCATGGATATAAACATGGGACATGGATACGAGAAGGACACGCGGACATGTGATTTTTTAAAAAAGTAGGCACTCAATCAGTTGAATGCAATAGTTCGATATATCTCTGTTCTAAATGCTATCTTTTTCCTGTCCAGTGATCAGAACGGCCTTTGCTTTGAATATGCTTTTCAGTATTCCACTTTGGTGTGGTGTTCTTCTGACAGGGCTCAGTACATTGGTTCTCCTAGCATTTCAGCAATACGGGGTATTTAAATATGTCTTCTATTCAATGCATTGGGGAGAGAAACATAGTTGAATAAATTTTTTATTATTTGCATTTCATTTGATCCCAAGTGGATGCATGTCCTGTGTATATTCTGATGAAGTTAACTATTAAGTGGATCATTTTGCAGGTAAGGAAACTTGAGTTCCTGATTGCTTTTCTGGTATTTACGATCGCTACCTGCTTCCTTGTGGAGCTTGGGTATGCAAATCCCAATTCATCAGAAGTGTTGCATGGGCTTTTTGTTCCTCACTCCTGGGTGCTATGGTTATGCCGTAAGTTTCTTATGTGTATCTAAATGCCCTTTTTACTCAAAGTATGTGACCTGGAGTTCTTCCAACATAGGCTGATATTCAACTGCCCTTTGATTCTTGCCATTCTGTTTCTAACAAATAATACTAAATTTCAATTTTTACATCTAATTCTCCATTTGTTTCGTCTTTAAATAATTTTATGTCAGAAAATATTTTTCGTATATTAATTTTTTTGCATGAAAAAATTATTTTCCTTCTTCTTTGGATTATTTTATATTGATTATATAAAAAATCAATTAAACAACTTCATAATTATACATCATAATTTGAAATTCACTAAGAAATCACTTTTCTTATCTGTAATCACCAAGCATTATTTTTTATCAAATAATTTAAATATTAATCACTTATAAAATAATCATTTATTTAATAATCAAAATCAGTTTCTGACTTCTTAGTGCTTGAGGAAATAAGCAACATAGCTTAACAAAGAGCTCTCTCAAAATGAACAGCAGCCATAGCGGCAAAAAAGGACTATTACCTCCAAGGGATATTGTTTAAACTCACATACTCTCTTTTTTCGCTTCTCTGGCCTTGGCAAGTGGGGACTCTCTCTCTCTCTCTGTCTCATCTGCTTTTATTGAAACACAATGAATAATTTGATTCCTGATGCATTCAACTTCACTTTATTTTCACTACTTTTCTAGGGTATGTGGGGAATCATGATGGGCTGGCCTCTTCCAAGTATTGAGATTGATTCAGTATACCGTATTGTTAATGCGGTGAATTTGAAGTTGGAATTTAGTTAAAGTAACACACTAAAATATTTTGCTAATATTGGAATTTTTTCCTTAGTGGATGGATATGCATGGGATATGGGTCCTCCGACCTGAATTTTCACTCGTCTGAAATTGCTTCAGTGGTTCATGGTAGCTAGTTGTAACCATGGATGGTTGGTGGCATTATCTGCGTTATGTGAAATCCTCCTGGTCAAAGCGCCTCTGGTATTTTTTGTATCCAAAATCAAGCAACTTAGGGAAAACGGACACGGAAGATATAAGCAGTATCTGATGAAATCTATATATGTATATTCTTGTATAACCAAGCTCTCATCATCTGTTTGCTTATGGGAGGGTGTATAATGTATCTAAATCGAGCATTTCATGAAATATCATACTCAAATCAACTATCTGAATGTTTATTAAACTAGTACCTTTTCCATAAATAGGTAAGGCTGTTTCTATCAGAGGAATCCCCTTCACAAGTTGGATTTGGTTCTCAAGATCACCTCCAAGCAAAGACATCATGGTTGTTGCATTCAACAGGACTGGGTTCTGATGACAATTTGCCACCTGGCTTTGAAGGAGCTTATTCTGCAAACCTGTTGAAGAATACGTTGGCGCCGATTTAAATGGAGCCGATTAGTTCCTATATTCTCAGTTGCTTCAGTAGATGACTTGCGTGCTGAGGTCATATTCCTGGACTCTGTTAATCAACTGATATTTTGTCTGTCTTATTTTAAAATGAACTGAGATGGGAGGATTCTTCGGAAATCTGTTCTTATGTTTGTATTTTGTGACATATGTACAATAATGTATACTAGTGGAACGACTGGCGACCCCAAAGGTGTTATGCTTTCCAATAATAGCTACTGAAAGACATAGTTTTGCAACACCTTGATCTGATGTCATGTCCAAGATATGGATACAGTTGCATGTATTTGTGATTGAATTTGTATGTAATTATTTTCATCTACATGCACTTGTTTTATGGAGCTCGGATCATTGGCAGTGTGTTCTTCCAAGCCTGGTGCAGTGCTGTTTTCTGTGCTTGCTCTCTTTGTCACATTGCTCTGTAATTAATTATTCAATTCTTATTTAAGTACGCGTTGAATTATATATAAATGAGTAATTACTTTGAAATTATTCAGTTCTTATATATAAATGAAAGAAACGAAAATTTTGAGAAAGAAATATTAAAATGATTTGTCACCTAAAATAAAAATTAAATCAAGAACAATTACATAAATTCTATTTTTTTTATTTAAAACAATATTTTAGAAAAACTTATTAAGTCTATCATTTTTTTTTAAAGTCTATCACTTCCTCATTACATAATTAATTAATTTTTTATCCAACATTCAATTAATTAATTTAAAAGGAGACAGCTGGCAGCAGGGGAAGAAAAAAAAAGAAAGAAAGGAAAAAGTATAAAAAGAAGGAGCAGAGGCTAGAACAGGAACAAAAGAAAGAAAAGGAGACTGCTGGCAACAGGGGGAAGAAAAAACAAAAGAAGAAAGAAACAAGTAAAAAAAGAAGCAGGGAAGAAAAAACAAAAGAAGAAAGAAAAAAGTTAAAAAAGAAGCAGCAGGCGACTGAGAACAGGAACAAAAGAAAAAAAAAAAGGCGTGCGCACAGATGAACAGCATAAAGGATGGCACGGAAGCTTTAAAAGCATCTTTTGAAAAGACGCTTTTAAAAGCGTCTTTTCAAAAGACGTTTTTAAAAGCGTTTTATCAAAAAACGTTTTTAACTAAAAATTTAAAAAAAATTAAAATTTTAAAAGCGTCTTTTAGAAAGAAATTTTTAAAAGCGTTTTTTCAAAAAACGTTTTTAAAAACTACCCTATTTTGATAAATAAGTTTGAAACAACTTTAAAGTGGAAAATAAGTTTTTTTTTTACCCTACTTAAGTATTTAACTCTAGAAAATAGAAGTCAACTTTCATACATTTTTTAAAATTGTAGAGGATAGGAATCAAATCCTCATAGACTAGTCCATTGTTTTTTGGATAAAATGTCACACTTTACTAGTATCATTGGTGCCATCCTCTAAAATTTTTTAAATTTAATTTTTTATCATCAATTTTCTATATATATTCATATTTTTAAATTAGAAGTTATCCATTGCAAAAATTTTCACGTTTTATTAAAGACCCTCTTAAATTTCAGTTTTTATTCTTTCCATGTTATATAAGATTACATAATACATATATACCATGTTATAAGGGGTGGGGGTGGGGGTGGGGGGAATTTACATAGATTGAGTTTGCATGTTTTTGGTCGCTAACCAGTTTGATCACCAGATTTTGTTTGTGTTTGGAGATGAAAAATTAATGTCATATATAACAAATTTTTTTTAATGAATTTTGTCATTTTTAAAGACAAGAAAATAATTGATCTTGTATGTATAACATCACTTTTTGAGATTTTTTTTACAACACAATTGAGTCGTAATGAAGTACTTTGAGTAGAGACTAGGCTATAGTAATTAAAGAAGGTGTAAACATGTTAGCTCATAGTCCGCTTCGGTAACCAAGTTTGGTTAGTTATAATTACTTGAAGAAAATACCAGAATTAGTTGGTAAAATAATTTGCTTAATGTAATACTTTATTGTAAACCAATGACGAATTACACTCAGCTTTGTAAACATGTTTGTGTTACATATATATATATGCAATTTTTCTTTGTAAAAGGAAGGTGCTTGGAAATTTAACTGAGTGTGAAATATTGGACTTATTCTAATAGAAAACAGAAGTCAATTTTCGTACTTGGGACTGAGATTAACCAATGAATCAGGATAGTCGGCTCAAGGTTAGGCCCAATTGTTTAATGATTTAACTAATTTTTTTAATTGTAAAGGATAGGAGTCAAATCCTCGTTGACTAGTCTGTTTTCCTGTTAAAATGTCACGTTAACACTTTACTATTATCACTAGTAGCCTCCAAAATTTTAGAAATTTATTTTCTTTATCTGGATTTTTTATAGTATTTTTATTTTGAAAATTAATTAAGAATTGCAACACTCTAAAAACTTTCATATTTTAAAATTTGAGTTTTTATATTTTTGCCCTTTTATAATAATGGTCTAGATCGGCCACTGACTATTATTATGTTATAGCAAGTTTTAACATGATGGATCATTTGATATTACAGTTATATTTGAATCAACTTTTTAAATATACTTAATGTATTTTGAATTCTTTAATCATATTTAATTAATTTTAGGATTGATAATATTGCATAAGTTTGCGTGTTTAGGTCGCCAACAAAGTTGGTCACAAGATTTTGATTCACTATTTTGAGATAGTAAATGTTATATAAAACGAATTAGTTTACCTCGTAGAGATATATAATCAAGTGATCATGCAATATTTATTATAATAGAGTCCCCTATTTTGTACGCATGAGTTAGACAATTCATCTGAAAGACCCTTTACTTTGAAGTGTTTTATATAACGCAATTGAGTACAATGCAAGTACTTAGTGATCTAATTAAATGGTTGAATACAGATCAGGTCAGGCTACAAGTAATTAAAGAAAGTGCAAACAAGTTCAGCTTTTGTTAGTTATAATTACTTGAAGAAATACCAGAATTAGTTCATAAAATAATGTTCTTGATATAATACTTTATACTCGTTTGTATATGTCAACAAAATTTTTGATCCGTTACTGATTGTGTTTTTATTTATTATAATCACTTTAATCTTAAAATAAAGCTTAATCTCTAAAAAAATCTGTTAGACATTTTTCAAATATGAGACTTTCTTGGTTGCAAGATTGCTCCTTTGATAATCCCTTCAATTTCCAAACAAGTAGATTTTATAAAGATAACCCCTTAAATTTCCTAAAGAAAACCAAAGAAGCAAGGGTGGAAGTACATAAGAGGCTAGGTTGGGCTACAACCCCTCAAATTATATATTCTTTTTTTATACATGTATAATTTTAGGTCCTTTCAAAATTAGCTTATCTCACAATTTTGATTCAACCTAATTTTTATTTATATTTTTTTCATTTCTTATTCAAAATTTTAGTTTATCTCTAAAAAATTTGGCACAACTCAATCTTTATTCATCAGTTTCTAGTCATATTTCATCTTAAAATTTTGATCCTACCCAAAATTCCCTCCGCTCTTGCAAGGAAGTACTTTTCAATACAATGACATGCATGCTTGGAAAATTCAGCTGGATATCCCTTCTCCAACATTTCCATCCTTCTTCAGTTGTATTTTCTGCTGTACGTATAAAGAAAATCTTTTGCACCATGACTAACAAGTGAAGCCCAATCAAAAGACGACTTTCAAAGTCGATAATATCGGGCCAAACGTACACTAAGATCCCAATAACCTTTAAATTTGGAAGTCTAGATTCAGATTCTTCAAAGCGCAGATTCGGAGTAAATTCCCCCAATTCAAAGCAATTAAAAAGGAAAACTGTGATTAAATGTCTGGCTTATAGATCTTTGACTTATTGTCCGGAAAATATTTTATCAAATCAATTAATTTGAGACAAACAAAGTCTATTATGAATGAGAGATTTGCTTTGGCATGGCAAATGATGGAAACAAAAGGGAGAAATTACTGTATAAGCACATCAATATGAAAGTCTATATAATTTTAATATTTTATGAGGTAAACATGAAATTCACTGTATAGTTATAATCATAGATACTATAATAAACAATAACGGATTCATAAAATAACTTATCGACAAAAGAGATTTTTATTTTTCTTGGCTAATGAGACAAGAAGAATACAATTTGTTAAAACATTGTCTCACTTTTTTCTTTTGGTAAGTTACATTGTCTTTTTCTTTTATTAAAGGGGAATTTTGTAATAGATCCGCTATAAAGGGTTTAATTAGTATAAGATATAATCAAAATATTTTAACATCAAAAGTTCCTATCTATTTTCTTGACAAAAATACTCCTCCATGTGAAAACAGAAAAGTAGCTTATTCAGCCCATTCATAGGCTCATCCACTGTCACATCATCATTTTTTGTTTTAGAAACTTCAAGATAAAATAACTTGTAATGTATAAATCTATTTTTCATAAAAAAAAAATTATATATTTGGACTCTAAAAATCGAGATATATCAAGTAAGATCCATATTGCAGCTCATTCTTGTGCAAGGAAAAACCAAGACTCATTAAGAATTTGGGAAAAATAGGGGTGACTTGTCTAGTAATTAAAAAGCTTAAAAGGAGGATTCTTCCTTTTAGGTTTGGGTTCAAGGTAGCAAAAGGCATGAGAGTGATCTGAGAGGCTAGGGGAATCAAAAAGACCTTTTAAATCAGGGAAGTTTACTTTCCAACCATCATTAATAAGGATATGGTCCAATTTGCATTAGATGTTTATAACATCTTCTCTTTAGTTATTCCAAGTTAACTAGAAACCGTCTGGCATTAATAGGATCCAAGCCACAATCAGAGAGATAATCATTAAAATTTGTGGTAGTAGCCACATCCAAACTTCTCACTAGATTTCCTTCTAATTTTGAGATCTCCCATGACAATCCAAAAAAGAACTTACTTGTTTGGTTGATTTGACAATAGTAGGTGATTGATTGGTCATTGATTTGAAGGGGCTCGAGGAAAATGGAATTGGGGTCCCAGCACAGCTAGATTCTACTAACTTTATCATTCCTACCATTGTGAATCATCTCCCAGTTCCTAAAACACCTTTTGAAAGTAGCTTGGATGTTACTAGGTCTAAGTTTGGTTTTCATGATACAAAAAACTGAAACCTTATTCAGCTTAACTATGTTTCTAATTTTTTTTTTGTTTGAGAAGGTCATTGACCCCTCATATATTCCATGCCACTAATTTGATCATGAGAATAGTCGGGGGCAGAGTCTTGATATCCCAAAGTTATTTATTTCCTTACCCTTATTTTTTCTTTCCTCTCTTAGAGTTCTTGGAGCCTTGGGTTAAAGATTGAGAAGTATTGATAACTTCCTAGTCAGTGAGAGAATTGAGGACAACAAAGATATTAAGATCAAGGATCAAAGTGTCATTGGATGTTTTGGTGTGATTTAGGAGGGTTTTGGATGTAGAAGGTCAATGGTTTGGCTTATCCATCTGCGATTTGGGTAGATTGGTCTTAGGAACGGAAGGTCTAGATGGATTTTTGGATTGATAGGGAGGATTTTGGACTAGGGAGGCTTCTTTTGGTTTATATTGCTCAAAAGATGAGGTGGAAGGTGGATTGGTAGACTTCTTATGATAGTTAGGGGGGACAATGGGAGCCACTGTGTTATGGCTTAAGGTAGGGGTGTAAGGAATAGGTGGCACATATGGTTAGGTGTTATCTTGTTCATTGCCCACCTCTAGGCCAATAGTTTCCTGATTACACTTATATTGGGGGAAACTAAAAGGTAGCCATTCATATTCACTTTTCTGCTTGTGAGTGCCTCCAACCTTGTCTTGGATTGGAATTTCCTTGGGAAGAGAGGAATCCGTGGCAACTTCGACACATACTCTGGCATATGAAAGTCGAGTTGTTGTGGTTGTCATTTTATTTCTAAATAATATTATTTGTGTCTCACATTCTTGAGCTAACTCACACCCAAACCATTTTGGACATTGTTGAGGGTCTACCAATCAACACTTAGATCTAGAAAATCCCTTATTTTATTGGTCGGTCAGTATAATAAGTTTAAGAGATTCTAGAGAAAGCTGAAAAAAGGTTCATCGACACTCGTATGTGCCGATTGGCATTCGGGGTGCCGATTGGCACTCGGGGTGCCAAAACCCCCCCTCTTCTGTGCTGATCGGCACTCAGGGCCTAGTTTCACTTTTTTTTTTTTTTGCCTCTTTTTCATATTTTAAGGTTTGGAAACACTATATAATATATTTTTCCAAGGGAAGGAAAGAGGGAGAGTGGAAAGAAATTTTCTTAGATATTTGTGAGAGGGTTTAACACTCAATTTTGTATTCATCTTTGATAGTGAATCTTTTGTTGTGCTTCGCTTGTGGAGGTAGGCTATTTTTTGAATCATGTATATTTGGTGTTCTTTTGTTCTTGCTGTGATTGTTTATTTTTCACTTCATTTTCTCAATTTTGTTGCACAATAAACGAGTATCAAAGCCTTGGTGATGGCTACTGCAAAATGCGAAGTAGAGAAGTTTGACGGTCAAAATAGTTTTGGCCTTTGGTGTATCAAGATGTGCACTTTGTTACGACACCAAGGTTTGGGGAAGGTTTTGGATGGCATGTTTCCATTAATGTTGACCGCAAAGAAAAAGATCGAGATGCAAGAAGAGGCACGTAATGCCATTTAGTTAATTTTTTCTAATGGAGACTTGTGTGAGGTAGCAGATGAAGAATCTACCTTCTAGACTTTGGAAAAATCTAGAGAATTTGTATATGAAAGAAATCGTTCACCAACTGTTTGTATTTGAAGTTTCGGTTGTATACCCTCAAGATGAAGAAAAATATGTCCATTAATGAGCACCTTGATGTATTTAATAAAATTATCATGGACCTGAAGATTATTGGCATTAAGGTTGAAGAAGAAGAAGATCAAGCCTTGATTATTTTGTGTTCATTACGTGATTCTTTTTAGACTTTTCTTAATTCCATGTTATATGTCAAAGATACCATTTCTTTGGTAGATGTTAAGGTGTCTTTAAACTTGCAAGAGTTTAGGACTAAGCTAAATGGAAAAAATAGTGATGATTTACAAGCCGATGGTCTGTATGTGAAGGGTCGTTTAGATTCCTCCAATAATAAAGGTCGACCTAATGAGAGGGGCTCTGGTAAAGGCATTGGTAGAGGCCAAGGTAAAGGTAGAAGCCACGGTGGATCTAAAGGTCAATCACAATCTAGAACACCCAAAAGTGAGATTCAATGTTACTATTTTCACAAGTTTGTGCACTATAAAATCAAGTGTCTTAAGTTCAAAGAACAAGGGAGAAAGAAGAAGGTGAATTCTACTAGTGTTTCCGGTGTTGCAAAAAGAACCGTTGAGGTTATAAATAATGTC
This sequence comes from Nyssa sinensis, assembly GCA_008638375.1. Taxonomy (NCBI): domain Eukaryota; kingdom Viridiplantae; phylum Streptophyta; class Magnoliopsida; order Cornales; family Nyssaceae; genus Nyssa; species Nyssa sinensis. The sequence continues at coordinate 17,853,287 of CM018042.1, read as the reverse complement.
TTTTTAATTAGTTACCATTTTTGATAATTTCACCAAAGATAAGTGAATTCTTGATTCAGGTTACTCTTATCATATGACTCCTAACTAGTATTGGTTCACCACCTATGAGGAAGTCAATGGTGTTTCAGTTTTAATGAGAAACAACACTGGCCTACAATACAATTGGGATAGGTACAGTTCAAATTCGGTTGCATAACAGAATTATGAGACTTTGATAGATGTTCGGCATATACTGAACTTGAAGAAAAATCTAATTTCTTTGGGCAGTTTAGATTCCAATAGTTGAAAGTTCTCTGCTGAAGGAAGAGTTATGAAGGTTTGAAAGGGATCTTTAGTTGTGATAAAAGGTAACAATGTCAATGGCCTTTACGTTCTTCAACATAGTACCATTGTTGGTTTTGCAGGTGTTTCATCTTCATCTTTAGTTGATCTAGATTCAGATACTACCAGTTTGTGGTATATGCAATTGGGTCATATGAGCGAAAGGGGTTTGGCAATTCTGAGCAAACAAGGTTTGCTTTCAGGACAATCTATGGGAAAGCTTCACTTTTTTAGCATTAGTGTTTTTGAAAAATAGAAAATGGTGAAGTTTAGTACCACGAATTCATAGAACTAAGGGTATAGTGACTACATCTATTCAGATCTTTAGGGTTCTATAACCTTCACATCCTATGGTGGTGCTTGTTATTTTCTGAATTTCATTGAAGATTATTCAAGAAAAGTTTGGGTATATTTTCTAAAGCACAAGAAAGAGGCATTTGCTACATTCAAGTAGTAAAAAGTCTTGATTGAAAAGTAAATGGAAAAGCAGGTCATGTGGCTTAGAATAGACAATAGCATGGGATTTTTTTATGAAAATTTTAACAAGTTCTATCAGAATAAAATAATTACAAGGCACCGCATAGTTTGTGGCACTCCCCATAAAAATAGAGTTGTAGAATGGCTAAACAAAACTCTTATAAAGAGAGCTCCTGTACATGCTTTCAATTACCGGGTTCTCTAAGGAATTTTGGGCTGAGGCCGTCATTATAGCTTGCTATTTGGTGAATCACTCTCTCAATATTTCTATTGAAACTAAAACTCTAATGAGGTATGGTTTGGTACTTCTGCTGATTATTCAAATTTGAAAGTATTTAGTTGTCATGCCTATTATCATGTGAATGATGATAAACTTGATCCTAGGGCTAAGAATTGCATATTTATCGGATATGCATAAGGGGTCAAAAGATTCAGAATATGGTGTACTAATCCTAAGTCACCCAAGTTAGTTATCAGTAGGGATGTTACTTTTGATGAATTTGTTGTGTTTCACCTGAGAAAGGAGTCCACTAATGTTTCAGGGAATATGCAGAGTTATAACAAGGAGGTGGAGATATAGGTTAGAGCTTCACAAAGAGTATAAGAAGGCACTCAACTTTAGCCCATTATTTCTACATAGAGTTCTTCCTTAAACTTTGGTGCAGAAGAAGAACAACAATATAACATTGTAACTAGTAGAGAAATGAGACAAATTATGCCACTTAAGAGATTTGGGCATGCAGATTTAGTTGTATATGCATTTACCATGGCAGAGGATATTTCAATTCAGGAGTCTTCCACCTATTCAAAAGTTATCATCTCTTCACAAAAACTAGACATAGGATTTGGTGAAATTACATAAAGGCTCGAAGATTGTTAGTTGCAAATGGGTTTTCAAGAAAAATGAAGGCATCCCAAGGGTTGAAGATGTTAGATACAAGACATGCTTGATTACAAAAGGCTATGGTTAGAGAGAATATGTGGACTTCAATGAAGTTTTCTCACCCGTTGTGAAGCATAGCTTTATTCGCATGTTGCTTACTTTGGTTGCTTTGTTTGACTTAGAACTTAACCAGCTTGACGTCAAGACAACACTTTTACATGGTAACCTTGAGAAAACCATCTACATAAAATAACTAGAGGGTTTTGTTATACAAGGTAAAGAAGATCATGTCTGCAGGTTAAAAAAGTTATTGTATGGCTTGAAGCAATCTCCAAGGCAGTGGTGCAAGTGTTTTGACACCTTTTATGGTGGGAATGGTTACTCGATGAGTAATTTTGACTCTTTCCTGTATCACAGACAATTCTTAGATGGTTCTTTTGTTTACTTGTTACTATATGTGGATAACATGTTTATAGCTTCTACAAGCATGTCGAAGATTGATAATTTAAAGTCTTAGCTAAGTAATGAGTTTGAGATGAAAGATTTGGGGGGTGAAAAAATATTTTGGGTGTGGAGATTCATAGGTATAAGAAAGCTGTAAAGTTGTACTTGTCACAGTAGAAGTACGTAAAGAAGGTACTTGAGGATTTTACTATGCAGAGTTCCAAACTAGTGAGTAATCCGCTTTCCTTTCAAGGCTTTCTGCAGCATTGTCTCCACAAAATGAGGAAAAAGAACAATATATGTTGAGTGTTCCTTATTCTAGTACAGGTGGTAGCATAATGTATTCAATAGTTTGCACACGTCCAAATATTTCACAGGCAGTTATTATTGCTAGTCGATATATGGCTAATCCCAGCAAGGTTCGCTAGCAAGTAGTGAAATGGATACTTCGGTATTTGAGAAAAAATTCAAATATTGACTTAGTTTTTTTTATAGATTTTGTGACTTTGGTTCTGGTGTTATTGGTTATGTTGATTTAGATTATGTTGATGATCTAGATAAGAAGAGATCTTTAACAGGTTATGTTTTCACAGTTGCTAGTTAAATGATTAGTTAGAAAACTACTTTAGAGTCTAGCGTTGCTTTTTCAACAATAGAAGCACATTATATGGTGGAAACAGAAGCACAGTACATGGTGGAAACAGAAGCAGTGAATGAGGCAATTTGGTTGAGGGATTTGGTAAGTGACTTGGGCTTGTAGCATGATATTATTGTTGTGTTTTGTGATAACTAGAGCAGCAATATATTTGACCAAAAATTAAATGTATCATGAGAGGATAAACATATAGACGTTAGATATCATTTTCTTCGAGATGTTATGTCTCAATGTGACATTACAATAAAGAAGTTGGCATAATAGAGAATTTAGCAGATATGATGACTAAGCCCATTCCATTACTCAAGTTCAAAGCACTCTTTGGACTTGATTGGTATCCGCACCATTTGATTTGATCTTTAGGGATTTTGTGGAAAAGATACCACAAGAAGTTTGGTTTGTCCGTGACTTGATGAAATACAAGTCAAGGTAGAGATTTGTTATTTATGTCTTGCATTCTTGAGCTAAATCGCACCCAAAATATTTTGGCCATTTTCAAGGGTCTATCGATTAGCACTTAGATCAAGAAAACCCCCTCTTCTATTTCCCAATTGGTATGAGAAGTTTCAAAGCTTTTGGAAAAAGTAAAAAATTGGCCCATTGGTACTCGGGTGCTAGAAACTCGCCCTTCTGTGTGTCGATAGGCACTCGTGGCTCAGTTTCGCAGATTTCCATCTCTTTTTTGTACTTTAGGGCTTGAGAACAATGTATAATGTGTTTTTCTGAGGGAAGCAAAGAGAACGACAAGAATTGTCCCTAGACATTTGTGATAGGGTTTTAACACCCCATTTTATATTATTCATCTTTGATAGTAGATCTTTTATTGTGCTTTGCTCGTGGACGAAGACTATTTTCTAAACCACGTATATTTGGTCTTCTTTTGTTCTTGTTGTGATTGTTTGTTTTTAACTTTGTTGTTTTATTTCTCGCTTCCATTACACAACAAATAAAGTTTACCTATCTTGCTAGAAATTCTTCTTATAATAGGCTTTGTCCATAAGTGGAGTTCAATTGGGGAAGTCTAACCCAAATTGGCACACTGGAGGTTTCATCTTTTTTCAGATTCATTAGAAGGACCATGGTTTGATGTTGAGAGGTTTATTTTCAATAGACTAGGGTCCTTGTTCCATCGCTTGAGCTTTTCTGTCTTCTTTATAAAATTCAAATAAGAACAACCTATTTTTAAGAAAATCGAGTTATATCTCACCAAAGTCCTTCCATTTACTTCTAATACAACCAAGCCTAGATTTAAAAGTAGGCTTTGCCCCCATAAAAAAACCCATTAAGGATCTTTGCTACTTCTCAAGTTTATACTTCACTTTATGTTCCTAAATTACTATGGCATTAGGATAGTCTTTATCCGAGTTAGGGGGAAAACGAGGTTGTATGCCACTAGGCTTTGGTTCTGTTGGCTTGAGAAAGCTAGTTCCTAGGCTTGGGATTGGTAAGAGGGTGGGAAAGGTAATTTTGAAGTTTTGTTGATAGGACAATGGGAAGGTTAGGTTGGTGGTTGATAGTTGTAAGGTTATAGGGGAGTTGACTATCAAAGATAGATGGGGCATGGGAAGTTGAAATAGGTATAGAAGAAAGTGTTGGTATAATGGACTAGTTTGAAGCAGTTAACAGTTAGAGGGGGTTATTGGGGAGGATTACAAAAGGATTTTTCAATTTTGAAGTTGTTATAGCAGGTGGAATACTTTCAGGTGTTGAGATTCTATTGGGTGAGAAGGTAGAGGAAGTGGTTGGGTTGTTGTGATGCTCATACGGGAGAGACGAAATGTCTCACGCCAATGTTTAGGGGTGGAGGTATCCCTTTTACCATTATTGACTCTTGGGATGTTTGAGGGGGATCTAGTGAGGGCAGCTATTTTAAATTTCTTCCTTTCCATATCTATGTAGTTCTCTTTCAATAGAGGTTAAGTGATAGAGGCCTTTCTCTTATATTTAGCCAACTTTTACATCATTTCCTCATTTTGAATTTGTACTTTCTTTAGTTTCTTATTCTTCTTGGTGATGACAGTGATTTGTCTTGTTGTCAAGATTTGATCCAAGTCTTAAGCTTTATCCATATTCTTTAATCTTTGATCCATCATTGTAATGTTGAATGCTTCATCGTTGTATGGAGTCAACTGGGTCTCTTGAACTATAGAGATAATGTCTATGTTGTCCTCTATTTCTATGGGCTTAATGGGGGGTATGGTTATTTTTCAAGGGCTCTATAATGTGTTCGAATAGGTCAATTCATATGGATAGAGGGAAGGGTTGGGTTAGGGGGGGAGGAAATTAGAGGGGTGGGTTCTTTTAGATGGTGGTAGACTCTAAATAGGTTACTGACGAGGTTTTTGCTATAGTGGATTCATTTAGTTTGGGTGTTAGGAAGCTATTGTGTGGATGATAGTAGGTGGTGGCCCATGGTAGAGATGTGGAGTGGTGGTAGTTACGAAGGTGGGGGGAAAGGGAGGCCTAAGATAGGTTCAAAGTTGTGAAAAGATGTAGAAAGAAGGGAGAGTCTCTCTTTCTATTAAAGTCTTATGTGGTAATACTTAACAATAGACTGAGCATTCACCTTACAATGTAAACCACAACCAAACCATGCTTGAAAAAAAATTTATTTGCATCTAAATAAAATATTTTTAGTGGTTTCCTATTCTTCTTCCCTGTTAATAATACAACTAATTGTTTAGAACTATTCATATTCTAAATTAACAATACAATAAGTTGTTTAGGAGAATTTCAATTTCCAGTTGTTTATGTAATAGTGACAATAGTAACAATACAAGTGCTTGAGAAATAGATTAGGCATTCATCTTTACAACACAAACCACACAACCAAACCATGTACTCGAGAAGTCTAATTACATCTAAATAAAGCATGGTTGATAGTTTCATGCATAATTATCAAAACTGGACTAGACCGACCAGTTTAACCAGTCGAATCGGGAACCGTACCCTCTGTCAGTTCAGAATTTCATTTGGATCGTTTTTGCAATTAACCTGGATTAAATTGGTATAAACTAGCTAAACCAGGACAATGAACTGACCCCTAAATTGTGTGGAATGCATTAGAATTCTTAAACTATTCATAAATCATAAACCTTACGCATGGAACTCCTAAAGCCATTTGGAATGCTAATGTATTAGAACTCTTAAAGCTGCAAGTAAGGTAACTAATGCATTGTGTTATAATTGGTGATTAATGCAGTATGATAATTAATGCATTGTATGTTATATTAGGTAATTAATATATTAGAATTTCACTACAGGAAAAGCCACTTTTAGCGGCGCGTTCGAGCGTCGCTAATAATAGCAATTGGCGTTGCTAAATTGTTTCAGCGACGCTCACGTGGACATCGCTAGATGCGTCACTAAAAGTCATGTCGCTAATACTATTAGCGACGTTCAGACTTGGGTGCTGCATCGCTAAAAGTAACTATTAGCGACATGCAAAGGGTGTCTCTAATAATCAGGTGGGGGCATCACTATTACTATACGTGGACTCAATGGGCGTCGCCAATTGGTACATTTAGCGACGCTCGTAGTGTGTCGCAAATAGTTTATTGGAAACTATTAGCGACGGATGTGGTGCGTCGCTAATAGTATGTTTGTAGAATAAATTAGCGATGAATATGAAGCGTCAGCTAAAACCAATTTTTGTGTCATTTAACGACCCCATTGTGTGCGTGCAGTTATTTCTTTCGCCAATTGGTATCAATGGGCGCGCAATGGTATATTAGCGCGCTGTTCTGTTTATTGGAAATATAGCGACCGTCGCTAATAGTATGTTTGTAGAATAAATTAGCGATGAATATGAAGCGTCGCTAAAAACCAATTTTTGTGTCATTTAACGACCCCATTGTGTGCGTCGCTAAAAGTTAATTTTCTTTTTCGACCAATTGGTACCTGAATTTTTTTTTTTTTGTTTTGTTTTATTCATGTTTAAAACCTGTATCAATCATCCTGATATACAATAAAACCCAAACATTCTGAAATAAATATATTAAAAGAAAAATGCATTTATATAATATATATATATTATACTAATTACGATCGCCATTTGGGTCGGTCATAACCTCAAAATAGGCCTATTTGGAGTTGAAACTTGTAAAAGTTTCAAACCGGGCATCTGAACCGAGTGTCACAAGTTCTTATAGTTAGGCCGATATCCGGTATTTTGGTCTGATCAAAATTCTAAAAGTGGGCATTTTTAGAGCTGAAACTTGCATAAGTTTCAAATCGGGACATCCGAACCGAGTGCCATAAGTTTTCACAAGTCTATTTTATCATTTTTGAGGTTTTTGATGGGGTTTCGGGGTTAGTAGGCTGATATTCGGTGTTTTGGTCGCTCAAAACCCCAAAATGGTCCCTTTTTGGAGCTGAAACTTGCCAAAGTTTCAAACCGGGGATCCAAACCAAGTGCCATAAGTTCGTGTAAGTCTATTTTATCATTTTTGAGGTGTGTGATGAGATTTCAGGGTCGGTAGGCCGATATCTTCCATTTTGGTCAGTCAAAACCCCTAAAATAAGCCTTTTTAGAGCTAAAACTTGCAAAAGTTTCAAACCGGGCATCCGAACCGAGTGTCATAAGTTCGTGAAAGTCTATTTTATCATTTTTGAGGTCTATGATGGGGTTTCAGGATTGGTAGGTCGATATCCATCATTTTGATCAGTCAAAACCCCAAAATGGGCCTTTTTTGAGCTGAAACTTGAAAAAGTTTCAAACCGGACATCTGAACGAAGTGCCGTAAGTTTGTGTAAGTCTATTTTATCATTTTTGAGGTGTGTAATGGGGTTTCAGGGTTGGTAGGGTCAGTCAAAAACCCAAAATGGATCTTTTTAGAGCTGAAACTTGCAAAAGTTTCAAACCGGGCATCCGAACTGAGTGCCGTAAGTTCATGAAAGTATATTTTATCCTTTTTAAGGTGTGTGATGGGGTTTCGAGATACTTAGGCCGATATCTGGTGTTTTGGTCTGTTAAAACCCCAACATGGGACTTTTTGGAGTGAAAAGTTGCATAAGTTTCAAACTAGGCATCGAAACCGAGTGCCGTAAGTTTGTGCAAGTCTATTTTATCATTTGTGAGGTGTGTGATAGGGTTTTAGGGGTCGGTAGGCCAATATCTGGCATTTTAGTTCGTCAAAACCCCAAAATGGGCCTTGTTGGACTTGAAAGTTATATAAGTTTTTAATGGTCATTAGATCCGATGAAATTAAGTAAGTCCGTGTAAGTCTATTTTCATATGTGAAGTGTGTGATGCGGTTTCTAGATCGTTAGGCCAAAATCCTCTCTTTTTTGACGTAACATTTTCTATAAATAATAAATATACCAAAGTAATTAATTTTAAAAACTTACCAAGGCTGAACAGAGCCTCCCTACTGGTTGAGGACCGTTTGCATAAGAATCTCTAGCTGGGTCTGGCGAGCCTTGGAGCTCTGTCATCATCTGCTCCAGCTGTGCATTCTGTCACTCAGATGCCTCAACTCTCTAAATGGCTTCGTGAAACCTAGAATCGCTCTCAACGGTAGAGGACGATACTGTTGGCTCCATCCCACTCCCTAAGCCATGCACATATCCGCTACCTCCTGCCCATAATAGTCTCCCGTATTTGGTCATTGGTCGACGGATGCTTACCCTTAAGGGTCAACTAAGCACAGCAGCTGGACCATCCCCTCCTATAAAAACATAAATATGTGTTACTACTTTTATAACTTTAGATTAATATTAAATTAGTAATACTGGTATATATACATAAATAACTTATATAAAGTCGCTGTGCTTCAAGGCCTAGTCCAATCCTTCTCGGGGTTATAGTACGTCATGTGCCACAAATCAATGAGGCTGGGTGGTGCACCGGTCTCTTGGTCTCACTACAGCAAATAAATAGTAGCTTGTGAAGATTGATTTCATGAATAGATTATACAATAAGAACTTGATACATTTATTAACTTACCATCTCATGCCTATACCTAACAAAAGAACGTGATCCACCACAGTGGGTCACCTTTTGCTTGCTTCTGTTCTCGTTATTTTTCTTGCTAAGTTCCTATACTTGGCCAAAATAAAGAAGGTTAGTATAAATGACAATGATTTATCATACAACAAAAGTAACTTTGACATTTTTTACCTGGAACGCATTACTAGCGAACCGGTCGCACAGTAACATCTAATCCTCCACTATCACCCCCCTGTAGGGTCTGTCGCGAGGCTCTCTACCGGCTGCCACCTCCGCCTTCGTAGTGCATGTGGAGCCTGTATCGATAGTCCCTTGAAACAGACTCCCAAGTAACGGTCTACTGCCTTCATGACATGAGGCAGGTGGAGATCGATGTCAAACTTCTCCTATAAAGCATGTCATTGTCAAAACATTACGTCATTAGATATGTTAAAATTTAGTTGAATACAATAATAAAAGACATACCTAGCATATGTGCATGAATATCCCAGTCGCTCCTCGTCAGTGACGAGACTCCAGTCACTAATATGGAGTGGGGCACGTAGTCGGCAAATGATGCGGACCTCAATGGTAAACTACTGTGCCCACCCACCAACGGGCTTCAGCAAGCCTGGAGGTAGCTCAATCTGAAGTCGTGAGCCCCCTACTACCTCCTATCTGAACATGCAAACTTCGGTTCTTCGACCTACCGTGCCCTTGTCTAAAGGTGGTGGCTAAAGCTTTAGAAAAAATTAAATAGAAACAATTAGGACCATATTTATATAATCATTAATAAAAAGGGATCGATGGGTCCGACCGGGCTGTGTGTCTGCGTGATCCTAGTCTAACCATATCTAGAAAGAAAGTTTAAAAATAAAATTCGATTACATCATAAAAATGAAAATCCTATTACGAAGTAAAAATGGAAACCCATTACATCATAAAATTGAATATCCATTACATCATAAAATTGAAAATCCATTACACTTGATCCTAACACATGTAATACCTATTACAATTATTCATCTGAGTCTGTATCATCATCTGTTCTTAAAATTTCTTAATTCTCAGTACAATACTCTAACAATGTATCATCATCAAAATCACTTTCCTCGTCATCATCATCATTAATGAAAGTTGCATCCCTCAGATCTAACTGTGTGGTATTGGTAACGTCAGAAGCTACGACATGATCGTGCTGAAATCTCGACAGCATCTCCCCACAGTTCTCTAAGTATACGAGATAGACGTTACCACGCCTAAATATATACCCAGAGAACAATAGGAGATCATGCTAAAATTTTCTCATAGTGAAATATTCAAGCATATGCTATTGATTGTAATGCAGATTTATGCATTCCCAAACTGTCCTACTCTAGACAATTCAAGAATTGATTTTCATACACATGAGCCCAATTGCGATTAAATTTCACGACAAGATTCACATGTGATGAAAATGACTCCCGAACGGGGTTAAGCTTACGTGAATGCAATTGCTAACTTACAAAACTAGTCCCAATTTTTTTTCACGAACTTATCCCTTAAAATTTTTTTAAATCAAACGATAAGGTTTTTCACAAAGTCGTAGCTACTTTGTGAAAGTTTTTATTTTTATTTCTTTAATAAAATGTGTGACACACTAGATAGTTGGTCGGTCACCTAGTGTGTGTGATTTCAATTATAAAGTTATAAACGTGTGTCACAGTAGATAGATCATAATATCCAACTCTAACACACCTGCACATTAGTTCTCAAGTACTAAGCCACTAATTTTTTTTTAACCAAACACAAGTATACAATTTTTAACATAAGTATATTGATATTCTCTTCCAAAATTCTAGCCAATAGTTTGGTTATTAATTGTCTTGCATTTTCTTTTAACCAATAAAGACTGTTATTAAATTAGAATTCACAGTTTACCATTCTAACATTTTACATTTATATCAAATAATAATCCTACAAATAAATTATTTATTAATTTACATAAAATTTTGTGAATATTAGACCAGGGGCTAACCTTAGGTAGACATTTTTTTGGTGCAATTGATGTTACATAAAAAGACAGTGATGTGTAGACTTTTTTATAATTAAAATTTGCAACTAACAACAATATTATAAAATCCAAAACTTCAAAGAATTGTGAAAAAATAAAAGTAGAGAAAAATATAAAACAAAAAACAATGCCATGTATTAGGCTTTCTTATAATATTGAATTTTAGCAAGAAGATTATAAAATCCTAAACTTTAAAGAATGGTGAAAAAATAGAAGTGAAGGAAAAATTGAAAAAAAAAATAAAAGACATGTAGTTGTATTGTAGGATTTTTTTTTATAATATCTAGTTTTTTTTTTAAGAACCCGTGCATTGCACGAGTCAATGCTAGTATATATGCATGCGCATGTATCTTGTTGTGTGTATGGGTAAACAGACTATCTGTTTCTCAAAACAATTTTTTGAGAGACAGATAGTCTGAAATTGTTGTCACGTAATAGTACATAGTACTGTTTGTGATTACATGTTTCTAGCCTGAAATTGAGCAACCAAAACAATTTTTTTCTCTACCTTGTGTATACTTACAGAACAGTTCTGCAAAGAATTGAAATTTAAGAGCTTATTAATTCAAACTTTAAAGTAGTTTTCCTGTGAGTCCAATTGTAAGACTTAGATTGAGCCTACCAAACGAAGCACCAATTAATGTCAGGATTTAGCCATTTAGGCTGCTGCTGTTAAGTGTGGGTGTTTTCAACTTTCGTATATCATGATTATGATTATCATCTAAAAAGGAAAATAGAGGATTGTCCTATGGTACCTCATTCAGTGGGTTTGACCAATCTGTAATTTGGTAAACAAATTCTCCACCTTGGTCTGCAATTGATTTCTTGTCCTCTTCATTAATAGATTATCTCAATTTATGTTATGTAATTGTTGTACCACTTTGAGTCCCATATCGGTTAGGAGTTGGGCACTAGCGTCGCTTATAAGCCCCAGGCTGCCCTCTTCCTAGCACAAGGCCTTTTCCTCCCTAGAAGAACAAAGCCGTGAGCCGCAAGACCCTAGGCGTAAGACCCACAGGGCGTAAGACCCACGGGCAGGCAAAGCGGACAATATTGTGCTAAGGAGCCTACCATGTGTCAGGGCGAAAAAAGTGCAGCATCAGTTTGGCGCCAGTTTATGGGAACGCTTGGGCCACGTGCCTTGTTCTTGTGCTCCACCAGTCCTGACTGGGGGGAGTAGCTATTGTGCCACTTTGAGCCCCATATCGGTTAGGAGTCGGGCACTAGCGTCGCTTATAAGCCCCAGGCTGCCCTCTTCCTAACACAAGGCCTTTTCCTCCCTAGAAGAACAAAGCCGTGAGCCACAAGACCCTGGGCGTAAGACCCACGGGCAGGCAAAGGGGACAATATTGTGCTAGGGAGCCTACCAGTGTGTCAGGGCAAAAAAGTGCAGCATCAGTAATAATTCAAGCAACAATGCATTATAGAAAAAATACCTTGAAGAAAAACTATGGTGGAAAACTCAGTTCAACAGCGTTTCTTCTCTCTTGATCTGGCAGATTGGATTGACTCTAATATTTCTAGGCAGTTGAAGGGGAATAACATAGTAAGCAATGCGAACATTGGATGTTCCGATTCTACCACCAATTCAGCCAACACCTCAAGTTCCACCTCAGCTGCCTAGTGTTTGATTGAGAGAGAAGAAGAAGACCAGGGGTCGTATAAATGGAGGAATTTTTTGCGACGCATAGAGAGCGTCGCTAAAAAGTCCTTCTGCATCGCAAACAAATCTTCACAACGACGTCGTTCCACTAATACAAATATTAGTGATGCTCACATGTGCATTGCTAACTTTTGGTGACGCATAGTGCGCCACTAATAAATTTTTGGCTGTCGTCAAAAGCTTCACGTCCTTTTTTTTGCTCGGAAAAACCCTTTTGTTCTCTGATTTAGTACACACACCATGGGCGTTGCTAATGGTGTCTTTTGGCGACGCATTATAAGCGTCGTAAATAAAGTGCGTCACAAAAAAGCTATTTTTTTGTAGTGTTTGGAATTCCTAATGCCCTAAGGAAATACTAGCCGTATATTATGTGTTATATATTTTTTAAAAAAATGTTGACCTAGTCATTTGGATGGAAAATAACTTAGCCTATATTTTATTAATTCTAATATATATTTAATTAAAAAAAATAACTACTTAATATAATATATTTTTAAATATATTACTTATAAAATCGGTTGAACCTATTGAACTAGTGAACCGTGAACTGATCACTTCACCGGTTCATTGTCTAGTTCAGTTCTGATAACTGTGGTTTTATGTTCTACTAGTTAACAATAAAATCAGTTATTTTTATAATTTCATTTTCAATTGTTTATGTGATAGCGATAGAAATTATCTAAAAATGAGTACATATATATGTAGGAAATTACTTACTAAATATATACTAATATTCTAAATACTGATATTTTATCACAACAAACAAATCTGAAAAATTAGTAACATACTAGTAGGATCATGTGGAGGAAGCTTACTACTACTAATTTGTAGGAATGATTTATTTCTAACAAGTCTATTTAATGCTTTAGAATACTATTTGTTGGGGTGCAAAGCTAAATGAAAATGGGTGAGGCAAACTCAGCATATGTGTAAAATATGTATAGAAAAATGGAAAGATAGTCAAAGTGGGAAACAATATTTCCTTTGTTTGTTTCTTGCACTTGTTATAACCAAAGGCCTTACACATAGCCTTTATGTAGAGAAATTGAAAATAACTTTAACAACTACATCACATGGGAATACATTTAATGGTTGTCAAAGATCAACAACTAATAGTAGCCGCTACTATAGGACTAAAAATGAATGAGAAATATAGACTCTGTGACATTAAGACATCAAGCATTAAATGCTTCTATACAAAGGTTGTTATTCAAAGATTTTCACCCATTATTAAGTAGTAAAAGATGACTTTTAGCTACAATATTTGACATACATTACAAATTACTTTTTGACACCCCCTCTTAATTTGTAATTTATATGAAATGTTTGAACTGCTCTAATTTTTTTGAAGTGATTGCTTTTGTAAGTGCATTTGCTTATTTCTCGTGAGTGTTGACAAAATTCAGCTGTATTTATTCTTCGTTGACCAAATTTTTAATAAAGTGATGATGGAGTTCAATACGTTTTGACTTGGTATGAAAAACTAAATTTTTTGTCATAGTAATAGCAGACATATTGTCATAGTAAATTATCGTGGGATCTTTTTGATTTTTCTACAAATCCGCAAAAATTCTTCTTATCCAAACTGCTTCACAGACAGATTCAATGGCTGCAATATATTCTTCTTGTACGGAGGAAAGGACCGCAATCTTTTGCTTTTTGGAAAACCATGAGATTGCTTTTGAGCCAATGCATAAAATGTAGTCGGTTGTACTTTTTCTACCATCAATAGATCTAGCCCAACCAGTATTAGTATAACCAACTAAACTATAGTCTTTTTAAGTGACATATTGGATGCCAAAATTTTTAGTGCCTTGAAAATATCGTAGTATTCGCTTTGCTACAGAATAATGGATTTGACTTGGTTCACTCATGAATATGGAAAGAACTCTAACTAGGTAGATGATATCAGGCCTTGTGTTGGTGACATAAATCAATGAGCCAACTAAGCTACAATAGAAAGTAGCAATGACTTTTGCACTCCATCATTTTCCTGCAGCTTTTCATTCAAGGCCGCCAACTTACACTTTGAAATGTTGAAGTATTTCAGCCTATCCTTAGTTTTTTGTTCTTGAGAAATTAAGATCTTTCCTTTTGATTGCCACACTTGGATGCCAAGAAAATATTTCATAAGGCCCAAATATGTTTGTAGACACCTCATTTAGTGATCCTTAATTGTATGAGGATAATACCGTAATTTCGCAATGTCCCAAGGAAAATTTGGTCATTATTGCTGCATATTGCAAGAAAACCCTTAATTAGGGGTAGTTTCATCATTTTTGATGAATTATTAATATATTTCCCGCTCAGGGATATTATGGTAATTTCTCACAGAGTTTGATCCCTGGAGGTATTTTGGTCATTTTATACATTTTTTACCCCGAGGGCATTCTCGTATTTTTCACTTCCTTCGATCCTCAAGGGTGCACCTAGCAACTCTTAAGGGCATTTCGGTAATTATGGTGCCATTTTTTTCTTTGAAGGCATTTTGGTAATTTCAGTGTAGTCCTACCCTTAGTAGGACTTTCTAGTTACTTGAAGGATATTTTCATAATTTCTACATCAGTTTACCTATTTGAGCATATTTTGGTAATTTTAGTCATTTGTGACAAATTGGGACATTTTCATGCCTTGAGCGATAATTTGATCATTTCACATGTTTTATGGCAATTTTATGGGTTTTCACCAAATTAAGGGCAATTTGGTAATCTTGAGTGATTTAGGACTTTCCATTTTTAGGATATTCATAAATCTAGATGATATGTATTTTTTTTAGAGGAGATACATTAAATCTAAACATTTGTTTATTTCCTAGTATAAACTCACATGTTTTAGTGCATTAGGTGTACATTCATTTCATTGGTCCACTTTGGTCTAGGTGTCATATAGGATGCATTGTAGCCACCTATTTTGATGACACACATTGAATAGCCTTATGTTGTTGACACAATTCTACAGTCCTCTCTCCCTTAAGAAGTCCTTTACCTTTCCTTCCTCTCAAGACCAAAGTCTTGCTGAAGAGCCGGCTTCAAGTCAATAACAAGCCGGAACTCTGCCCAAGTCATGACAGCAAGTCAAGTCTTTCCTAGTTGAAGTGTTGCTCGACCATCGCAACTAAATAAGTACGTTTCTCAAACCCTTACTAGTCATTTTACCCGATTGATCTTCCTTCTCTTATCATTCTTGATAAAAGAGAGTAAACAGGTATAACTATGTGACTTTGATTCCATCCAAGGATGGATACGTAGGAAGCTTAAGGGTCCAAGTCAAATTCTTTTCCCTTTTCCCATTTTCCCATTTTCCCCTTTTCTTTACTTCTTTCATTCAGTTTGTCCATGTTATCATTATTTCCATTGCTTTTTCTTCCTTTCCATTTCAACATTTTCTTTTCTTCATACTTAATGAATGAGCCTTGTAATCATAGTTATCAGAACTGGACCAGATGATGAACCGGTAAAGAGGCCGGTTCACTGGTTCAACCGGTTCAAACAGCTTTATAATTAATATATTAAAAATATCAATAAAAATATTAAAAATTAAGAAAATAACAAGCAAAAAATATACTTTCTATTATCTAGTGATAAATAACAAAATATAAGCATAATCATTGAAATTATCTCAATGCATAAGTTTAATATATTGGTATATATAACAAAAATACATGAAACATATCTTATTTTATACTAAATTTCATCATTTAATCATCAAATATAAGAAGTTATGTGAGAAAAAAAAAGTTGTAAGTAATAAAAAGATAAAAGGTGGTTCAACCGATTTTTTTTCTGTTCTTTAGCAAAACCAGTATTTTAATAGAACCAAACCGGTTTAATGCCCGGTTCCCGGTTCAAATTATTGAACCGACTGATTTGACTTATTGAACTGACCGATTCGGTCCGATTCTAATAACTATGCCTGTAATTGAATGTTTGAGGTCGGTCCATCTGAACCGAGTGAAGTGGGTGCCTAGCACCTTCCTATTTCGTATCTTAACCCCCGAACCTATTTCTTTGGTTATGTATTTCTAGTGCCTTATTTATTTTGACCCATGTCAAATGGCTCTTGTAGAATGCAACTAGGAAACAAAGCAATATAATCTAATTTATTCTATTTTCTTTCAGTTTTCCTTTACTTACATTCTGTTGTAACTGGTTTACTTGTTTCTTGCCCTAAAAAAAATTGGCAACTCTTCACTTGCTCTTTATCTCTTTTAGATGCATTCCTTCCCACTTTTAAGGAAGGGATCAGTCGGGATCATTTTAATCCACACACAGGATTTTTTTCGGCAATGGGGCCCACACTGTCATCTCATATTCTTTCATCGTAACCTTTTTAAATTCTTTTAGTATCAAAAAGTTAGTGCCAGTATATATTAAATCATCAACATAAAGGCAGACAATATGGAAATCATTTGTACCTCTATTTTTTATATGCAGTGATGGCTTACTAGGACTTCTTTGAAATCTGTTTTAGAGGAAGTACTTGTCAGTTTTGCTATTTCAAGCTTGCAGTGCTTGTTTCAAGCGATAAAATGATTTTTGAAGATGATATACCATGTTTTATTTTCCTTTTACCACATAATCTTGAAGTTGTTCAACATAAACTTCTTATTCTAATTCACCATTCAAGAAAGCTAATTTTACATCAAGCTGGAAGACTTGAAGTTCCAGCTGCACCGCCACAACTAGGACTATTTGAATAGTTTCCATTCAAGTGAGACTAGTGCAAATGTTTCATTGAAATCTATCCCACGCTGCTGTGAGTAGCCTTTTGTAACAATACGGGATTTGTGCTTCTGGATTGAACCATCTTCATTGACATTTGTCTCGTAAATCCATTTAAGCCGGACCACATCTTTTTGCTTGGGACAATCAATTTTTCTCCCTTTTATCAAATTTTTCCCTATTTTGAGAAGGAATGAGACAATATGCAATGCAGCCAAAAACTCTAAAGGATTTGACATCTAGCTTGTGTCCATTCCAAGTTTCATAAGGAGTTTTGTTTGGGACTGCTTTGGTAGGAGATCTATTGAGGATATGGACTACCCTGTTGACTGTTTCTACCAATAAATTGTTGGGAAGGCCTTTTTGCTTTCAACATGCTTCACGCCATCTCGAAAATGGTACGTTTCTTTAGTTCTACCACACTATTTTGTTGAAGAGTGTATCGAGTTGTTAGAAGGCTTCTGATCCCTTTACTTTTGCAGTAGTTATTGAATTTCTCTTATAAGAATTCTCAACCACGATCTATTCTAAGCATCTTTAATGGATGGCCACTTTGTCTTTCCGTCATTTGCTTAAATTGAAGGAATGTTGTGAAGACTTCTAACTTTTGCTCCAAGAAGTAGACCCGCATCATCCTGTTAAAATCATCAACAAATAGAAGAAATAATTTTTTGTTTTGAAATGTGGGTGTTCTTGTAGGTCCAAAAATGTCTACATGAACCAGTTCAAGTGGCATTTTTGCACTCTTAAGCATTTTTGCGACATGGGAGTCTTCCCATATATGTAACCTTCACAAATCTTTTCTTCTTTTTCAATATTTGGGAGTCCAATCACCATGTTTTTTTTTTGTTTCAACAATTTTAGTCCCTTATAGTTTAGATCTTGATATCTCAAATGCCACAACAAGAATTGATGAGCTCTATTAGCTTTTAGTGCAAAATTTCCATCCAGTGGTATGTTGGAGTTATTTTTACATTTTTCACTGGCTGATTATTTTTATCAGAAATTTTGCATTCTTCTCATTCAAAATTTACTAAGTATCCTTTTTTAATTAGTTTCCCAACATTTAGTGAATTTTGAGTCAAACCATGGACATATAAAACATTGTGGATTAATCTAGTGTTACCTCCCTTTCTCTGGACAGCGACAATTCCTTTGCCTTCAATAGGTTGCAATTTTTCATCTCCCAATTTAACCTGGGAAGAGATCTGATCATCAAGTCGGACAAAACATTTTTTTGTTGCCGATCATACGGTTGTTGCACCCACTATCCAAGTACCATGTATTCTGTGAGTCAAATTGACTGCTCGTACAAGAGTAAAACAACTGACACGTGTTACTTTCTTTGAAAAAAATTGATTTATTTTTCTCATCTTTTTTATACCAACAATCTCTTTGTGAGTGATTAGGAATTTTTCATTTGGTGTATTTAAATATGCAATCTTTAGATTCATGACCAAATCTTTTGCAAACAAAACATGAAGAGTTAGAATTAACGTTACCGACTCTATGTTGCTAATTTTTGAATTTCTTTCCTCTTCCTTGGTTGTGATTTGCAAAATTTTGGCGTCCTCTTTCTTGTGCTTGCTAAAACAAGTTTCCCCTTCCTTCTTGTTGTTGATAAGAGTTGCCTCCTTTATTTTCTTGATTTTTTTCTTTCTGTAATGTTGAGCTTTGACTGGAATGCTTGCTCTACACTTGGAGCTGCAAATCTGCTCATTCTTTTTTCATGGGCTTCAAAAGAACCCATTAGCTTAACAACGGTAAGTTTGGACAAATCTTTAGACTCTTCTATTGCAGCAACAACAAGCTCAGAAAATTTTGGCAAAAATCTGACAATTTTTTCAGTGATCTTTTTATCTTCGATGGTATCTCCATAGCCTCTAATTTGATTAATTATTTCAGCAACTTTAGAGGCAAAAATTTGAATAGTTTCCATTTCTTTCATGGCTAGATTATCAAAATCTCACCAAAGTGATTGAAGTTTGATGGAGATAACTTTATCATAGCCTTGAAACTCAATTTTTAAGAGTTTCCAAGCCTCTTTTGATTTTTTTGCACCTAAGATTCTAGGAAAGATAAATCGGCTTATCCCTTGTGGGATGAAAAATAGTGCTCTTGCATCTTTTTTGACATTCTCCTTATACTCCTTTTGTTTTCCTTTGTGCCCAAGTTGGTAATACTTCTAGAATTTCTAGTTTTGGAAAACCTTATTCTACTATTTCCCGTAAATCTTGAGAAATAAAGAGGGTTCTCATTTGAACACTCCAATAGTCATAAGTTTCCCCATCAAATATGAGAACAATATTTTGGGAGAGGTTAAAAGTAGTGTTATTTGAGTTTGATGCCATGAACAAGGTTTATGAAAAAATAAGGTGGAAGAATAGGAAACAAGGGTTAGGCTCTGGTACAAAAATATTTTCGGGTGCAAAGATAAATGGGTGAGGCAAACTCAGTATGTGCGTAAAATATGTATAGAAAAATGGAAAGAGGTATAGCCAAAGAGGGAGACAGTTATTCTTTTATTTGTTTCTTGCACTCGATATAACCAAGGCCTTATACATAGCCTTTACATAAAGAAATTTAAAATAACTTTAACAACTACATAACATGGGAATACATTTAATGGTTGTCAAAGATCAGCAACTAATAGTAGGTCATACTATAGGAGTAAAAATACATGCAAAATCTAGAATCTATGAGATCAAGACATCAAGCATTAAATTCTTCTAGACAAAGGTTGTTATTCAAAGATTTTCACCCATTATTGAGTAGTAAAATATGACTTTTAGCTACAATATATATGACATACATTACAAATTACTTTTTAACAGAGTTAGCTAATGAGCTTCTGTTTTCCAATTCTAATCTTTATAGCTTACAAGACATCAGATCCTAAGAAATAGTACTGGATGAAAGGGGTATAGAGATGGTTAATAACAGAGTACTTTATCACTAGGTCCTTATTTCAATTCAAGTTCCGATCTTCGGGGAGGTTGGAAGTTGCTCCAAATTTTTTGAAGAACTCTCATTCTCACACATCGAAGAGTTCCTTTCATCTACATCTGATGCGTGCAAATTGGCTTGAGCTCTCCATGGATTCTTAATCATTCCATTGTGAAAGCATTGAGCTAGTCTAACCATCTTGTGCTGAACATTATTCTCTTTTGGGGACACAAGGCCTTTAGATGCCTCCTTGCGGTGTTCGTATAGGTTGTGAAGGAAAAAGAGCACAAAACAAATTGTGGAAATGGTGCCGGAGAATAGGTAAAGACCCCAGAAGCTATGGAGGCTCACGCTGTCAGTCTCTATGGTAGTTTGAGGGGTCAGACAGCTCGAAGAAGCAGTAAACCACTTTGTTTCCATCCGTTTTAAGGTATCATCTTCTGATAAGACTAGAATGGCTTTAGAGACATCGATGGCTAATGGAGAGCCTTTTTGGAATACCTGCTCGGATACAATGAAGAAAAATCTTTAATAGCTTTATTCAGGAAAATATGTGTACATGCGCGTAGACATATGCATATATATATATATAACACAAAAAAAAAAAAGATAATGCTCATGTAAGCTCGAGTGAATATGAGACAATGTGTTTTAATCTTTAAATGACCTAAAAAATAGAGATAAAATGGTTGGAATAAATAAAATCTCAATTCCTAAGTCATTCAAGAGTTAAAACACTATGTCCCATATACACTTGAACTTGTAGTAACATTATTTATAACAAAAAATTACTTGGAATACAGAAGTAGGTTAGTGAGAAGTGCAATTTTTTTTTTCTTTAGGTAGCATGTTTAGTGGTTCTTAATAAATCTGAAACAGAGGTAATCATAATTGAATCTACAAAACAAACACCAAGCAACGGTTATTAATGCTTGTGAAGTCCTTTTTTCTTTTCTTTTTTGATTTTGTTCCCATAAAAAATTAACTTCTAAGTTTTCAAGAATTCAAAGAGTGTAAAGAGTTCGGATGACTACTCACAAAGCCCAATCCTCCAAATCTGCCCTCAAGTTGGGTGCTTGTGTATCCCTTGCAGTAGTGCTTGAGAAAAGCTTTCTCATAAGGGAGTTCAAGAAATGCCACAGTGATATTACCACTCTTGAATTCCTCCGGAATAGCTGTATTCACTGCTAACGTTCTTAATATTCACCGATTTAAAATCAAGCACATCATTCAAGTATTTCCATATAAATGAATCGCCATCACAGCCAACTGTTGCATTGTTCCTCTTCAGCCAGTCTATGTCTGTCACATCCGGCACAAGTTTTTGGACGGTGAACATTGAAGTAAGACTGGCAGTGTAGCTTGAGCTTAAGGCCAACACAACAAAGAGCCATACCACCACCACTACACGAGTGAAGTTGTTATGAACCCTCTCTCCTGTAATATCAACAATATAATTAATGGGTTTATGAGTATTTCCAATTGTTTCCACCATACCATACCAAAAAAGGAATGCCATCGGCCAGACATGCACTTCACTTACTATGAGCGAAGAAAAGTGAAGAGAAGGTGAACCAAAGTGCGGTCCCAAGCTGATGCTTCCATGGGCCTTCGAATTCTGGATTTGATTGACGCTCTAACAACCACACTACCGACATTGTGTAAATCAAAATGAGACATGTTGCTATCCACATTTCTACGGTGAATGGCTTTAAGAACATCCATGCTTTCGGAGTTTGGGGCTTCACTGGAACTATCATAGTCAAGCCTGATTCTGCAAATGGCTGGCTGAATTCCACGTGTTCAAATCGATTGGCTAAAATAGTTACATCTCCAACCACAGCGTCAAAAGTCTTCATTTAGTTTTGATCCACAACAAAGAAGCACATAAACTTAATTAGAAGCCAAAAAAATAAAATTAAGAATATACCGTTAAATTGAAAACTTGAATGGAGTCAAATTAAAAATATGTTATTTAATTGTAAAAAGCACTCACATACAATGGTTGTACAAAGTTATTACACTCAAGACACTTCACTTGTATACTTACTGACAAACTTCTATCAAAATCAAAGAAAGTCCCGCACTCTCTCACACGAACACTAGGACACTTCACTCTCAGACTATCGCTAAGACACCTCGACCCAACTGCTTAAGTTTAATTTTGCTTCCGACACTTAAAAGAGACCCATGGCCTACTTGAGTAATGCTACATTTTTCTTACATTTTACGAAGTGTGAGGTTCACTCACTGGGCTTTATTTAATGATCATTCTGAGTTTCACACGCATTTGTGAGTGTAGGAATAATGTGTAAAAAAATACATAGGGGAATCTATCCTACTTATATAATATTGGTTAAAATGAAGAAACTAATGACTTGGATGATAACTTTTAAATGACACACTCTAGATAAAAAAATTCTAGTAATAAGGTAGAATTGAAAATTTTCAATATAGTCATATATATTAATATTTGACATGTCTTGATCATATTATAACAACTAGATAACATTTCTTATTTTTTATGTCAAATTTTAATACGCCTGACAATAAAAAAATTTTTAAATAGAAAGAATTTTCTAGAAAGAGAGAGTCAATGGTGACTCTCTTAACATAAATAGTATTCTCAAAGAGTTTTCAAAACACGATTTCTTGTAAGATTACATTTTGAATTTTGAGAAATTAACATGGAAATAGGAAAATTAGTAATTTGCTTCTAAAACCAATAAAATAGCCACCACAAAACGAATGGAAGTTATTCGTATTGATTTATTTACATGGGTTATTTATCAAAAATACACTCACACAAGGGTCATTAAAAATGCAGCAGATGTAATGTCTATTCATCCGTATTCTATAGACAATGGGATGATGTGATTCATTTGTTTATATATGCTATAGTAATTATGGAAAACTTTAAGATGTAGAAAGACAAACATATGGAAATCTTACCCCATTGGCGACATGATTAACCAGATCATCATACGTGCCATTGTAGGGCACAAATTCATAAGGCAGGGAATAATTCATAATTTTTAGCACCTCCAAGAAAACATCGATGCAGAAACCAGAATAGTTCTTCCCCTTTGAATTTTCAATCTCTTCCACTTTCACAAACATCTCGAAAGAAGTTCTGCCTGGTATTCCAATCTTCATTGGCTCTGCATCAGTAGGCATTGCCCAACCTTTCGGTATACGGTTTAGGTCCCCTGGCCAATTCACTAGACCACCCAACACTTCCACAGTATTAAAAATATTCCTATTTTTCTCTCCCTTTTCTTGAAAATCAAGGCTACGTGAAAACCCAAATTCTGATGACAAAAAGCCAAGCTCTTTATAACTTTGCCCAATAACATTTATGATTCTGAATACTGACGGTGATAACACCACACCCTGGAAACTAATTTTACCACTTAAACCAGTGAAGTTGCTAGATAATATATTATTGAGCAACATTCCTGATCTCTTCATGGCCTTTGTAATGGTAGTAATGCTATCATATGCTCGCAAAGCATAAATTCCGGGCTCCAAGCTATCTTCCTCAGGGTATTCTGAATGAAAAGTTTGCCGGAACTGGCGTCTGAAATGTAGAAAATAACTACTTTCTTCAGAATAGGAGGCCTTCATTCCTATAGCACCCTTCATTGATTGGATAACAGAACTGTTAACAGAGTCTAAGAGGCCTGATAGGGTTTCTGTTATTACCCATACGGTGTCTTTCCCCATAAGTCTCATCTGCTTTGCTTCCCTGAACAAATAAGTTGCCAGTGATAACGAGGTCTGAAGAACTATAAAGACTCTAGATTGTTTGCTCGTTAACTTTGCCACCTCTTCACGAACAAGCCCATCCGGATCAGATAGAGAAGAGAATGGCGGAAGAACTAAATGATAATCAATCTCGGATCCAACATTTTGAAGTGCCTCGGATAATAGAGCCGACATCCCCAAATCACCTCCATATGCGTCGGCTCCATAGATTGCTATCACCCTTCGCCAACGGAAGGATCGAACTATAGCTGCAATGCATCTTATCTCTTCATTGACATTGCTCGTCATCTGTACCAAGAAAGGCCATTGTCTTGGTGTACTAATGGCAGCTGCTGCAAATGAAAGAATCGGTACTTGAGCTTTGTTCCCAACATCAGCAACTAAAGCTGCTTCCTGCCATGTCTGCATGCCTATAATTGCTTGTACTTCCTTCTCTTTAATAAGTTTTTGAGCTGCAACCAAAATTCAAATCCCATTTATTGAATTGTTTCCTCTCAACAATTACACCATAAAACAATACAAACACAATTTCTCAATGTCTACTACAGTATATAGATATTATATATTAATATGGTGGATATAAGAGAATTTTTCATCTTTCTTTTTTCTTTAAATAAAAAACAAAGGAAAGATAATTAACCTCATTTTTCCCATTTCAATACTCTTTCTTAGGCTTTTCTCGTTTTTCTTTTCTAACACAATTTACATATAAGGCCATCTCCAATGATGATGACCCAAAATTTAACTCAAATTTAAGTAAAAGTTTTATTTGAGTCTAATATTTTTCAGTAGTTCATCAATAGTTTATAATTATTGTAAATTTGAGTTTATGAATAATATTTTGTAGATTTGAATTTAAGTAAAAGTTTTATTTGAGTCTAATATTTTTCAGTAGTTCATCAATAGTTTGTAATTATTGTAAATTTGAGTTTATGAATAATATTTTGTAGATTTGAACTTAAGTTTGAATAAAAATAAATTTGATATGAGTTTAAATTTATTATAAACTGAAATTTTTTTGAAGATTTTAACTCAAATTTGAGTCTGAGTTTAGATCACTGTTAGAGATATCTTAAGTAGTACATGAAAAACTGTTTCCTTTTTTCTAACAATTCTCGGATGGAGTTAAGAAAGAAGATAAACATAACTAACCTGCGTAAGCCGCTTGGAGAGGATCTTTTCCAAGGTTTTGGAAATAAAGAGAGAGCTTGCTGATACATGGAGTTGGTGTTGAAGTTTTGAACAGCTATTTTCAAGGCTGTTTTGACTTCTTTGCCAATGCGGGAATTGATGTCGATAATTGCACCTATGCTTGTGGTATTGCTATCATGAAGTACTACTGCGATGGTTCCATGGTGGGAGAGAATGATGAGAAGGAAGGTGGTGAGAATACGGAAGAAAAAATTGAGGTTTGAAGCTGTATCCATAGTATAGCCCAGACTTGTGTACGTTTAAGGTAATGAATAGATTACAACTTTTATATATATATATATATATATATATATATATATATATGGAAAATTACACTGATCTAATTATAGTGATCTTTTCTGAAATTTTTGATAATTATAAAAAATTTTCTAAAGTTTTGAAATGACACCGACCTCACGTCTAATCTAATTTTTTTTTTAAAATGACAAAAATATTATTATTTTTTTTTAATTTTGACTTTTTTTTAAACATTTTTTCATGTCTAAATAAATATTAACTAAAATCTTTTTTGACTAAAAAAAAGTTATTAATTAACTAATTTTTAGTTTTTTATATAAAATGAAAAAAAAAATTTAAAAAACTTAGAAAAAAGTCAAAATTTAAAAAATCTAAAAAAATAAATGAAATAAGTATTTTTATCATTTTAGAAAAAAAAAAAAAAAAGTTTTAGGAGAGATCTTTGAAAATTTTGTGTAAAAATAGGAAAGGTCATTATTATTTTAGAAATCTCGTGAAAAATTTACGTAATTATTAAAAATTTAAAAAAAAAAATCAGTGTAATTTATATATATATATATATATGCCCCCTCTCCCCTGCATGCACTTTGTTTTGTAAAAGGGATGGTGCTTGGAAATTTCATTGATTGTGAAATGGGCGGACTTTATTTTAGGACTTTGACGACAATTCTCATACTTCGGCTGAAGTAACCGATTCAGGATATAGTCTGCTCAAGGTCATGTTCATCGGATTAATTATTGATTTTTGTTATCTTTTTTAATGTAAAGAATAGGTAGTTGTGGAATCCAAAAATTATAGCTAGGAGGCAAAAACTCTTATGAATAAATATATAAAAATAAAATCTGAATAAAATAAATAGTAAAAGATAAAATTTCTAAATTTTAATCCAATTCATCCTATTAAAATATCATGTCGGTATATTAAAGGTTTTGCAATAATTTAAGTAACATGCATGATCATTTCGCGTTATATTTTTTATTTGATATTTTGACAATTATTATTATTATTATTTTGTAATAAAGCAATTGAGTTGTGTGAAGTACTTGATTATCTATTAAATTAAATTAAATGTATGGATACAGATCAGGCTATAAATATAAGAAGGTGTAAACAAGTTAGCTCATACTCAGCTTCAGTCACCAGCTTTGGTTTATTTTGAAAGGGTATGTTTTATCTATATAGATATATCTTGTATTTATATATAATGTGTTCATTTAAATTTATTAAAACAGTTTTGCCAATTGAAAGGAAAATCATAAACTGTTTTTTAAGAAAGCAGAATATGTTATTTAGAAATTACAGAAACACAGAAACTTACAAAAGACAAAATTTACAGTAAATTGTTTTAAAAACCAAAAAGAATCAAAGGGCAACTCAACGTCTAGCAGGCGCAGCACTGGCTCCGAAGCCACTGCTTGCTTCAGCTTCTCAAAGGTTGTCTGACATACTTCATTCCAGTCCGACTGATTGTCCTTTTTCAGCAAATCAATCAATTGGGCTACATTGTTAGAGTAACCATTGATGAACCTGCGATAGTAATCAGCAAGTCTAAGAAAAGATCTTAACTCTGACACTTTTGTTATTGCAGGCCAATCAAGAGTGGCCTTCACTTTCTGTTCGTCCATTAGAACTCTACCATTACTGACCCAATGGCCAAGAAACATCACTTCTTGTTAGCAGAACTCATACTTCTCTTTCTTTACATAGAGTTGGTTTTCTCTCAGACTACTGAAAATCAATCTTAAGTGAGCCAAGTGATCTGTAATAGTCTCACTATAGACTACAATGTCATCGAGATACACTACAACAAACTTGTAAATATACTTGCAAAGGACATCATTCATTAAATTATAGAATGTAGCAAGTGCATTAATGAGACCAAAGGGCATCACCAGGAACTCGTATGATCCATAGCGAGTGACGCAGGTAGTCTTGGCCTCATATCCCTCAGCAATTCACACTTGCCAATAGCCTGAGCGTAAGTCTAGTTTTGTGAAGTAAGAAGCTTTGCTCAATCTGTCAAAGAGGTCGTGAACATTCGGGACTATATACTTGTTCTTGATAGTCACATTGTTCAGGGCCCAATAATCAATACACATCCTCATTAACCCGTCTTGCTCTTGCTAAAACAATACTAAGGCTCCAAAAGGGGCTTTTGAAGGCTGAATAAATCTTGCATCAAGGAGTTCCTTCAACTGTTTCCTCAATTCTGCTAATTGGGGAGGTGTCATTCTGTAAGGGGCCTATGCAAGAGGCTTTACACCATGTTCCAATCTTATGATCAGTTGCTTGTCGTGACAGAAGGGACTTGGGAAGTTCTAGAGGCATGACATTTGCAAATTTTTTCAGCAAGTCAGCCACCTCACCAGGAACTTCCGCAGTGGTGTCGGGGCTTGATCTCCACCAGAGCTGCAAGGTAAGTCTCTTCACCTTTTCGCAGTCCAGTTTTCAACTGTATTGCAGAGAGCATCCCTATCTTTTTTTTCCCTTCTTTCTTGCTTTGATTACTATAAACAGCAGGGACAAAGCATATGGCTTTCTCATCTGTGATCATCATGCCTCTAAGGTGGGGCATGACCATCACTTTGGCCTTCACAAAGAACTCGTTGCCAAGGATCAGATCAAAGTCGTCCAAGGGTACTGCCATCAGATTGCACAGTCCTTCCCAAGCACCAATGTTGAAGGTTGCTTGTGATGTACCTTAGATAGGTTTGGCCTTCGAGTTAACTACTTTCAACTTGCTTGTGTCCCTCCTAAGCACCAATGATTTGTAAACAAGAAAACAGTAAACACTTATATACCATGATTACAATACAAGAAAAAAATCTATAAACACTTACAGAAACTGAAAAACTAGAAGAGGATCAAGGCTTGTGTTTAACACAATGTCCTTAAGACGATTTACGGCCCTCACAGTGGTGCTTACAAGCTCTTGGTCGTCCGTCTCTCAAGATACAATGACCAACGCACTTAAAGATGAAGCACTCAAACTTCAGTGCACAACGAACTAGACAATAACTTGAAACTCTCTAAAAAAATTGACGCACAGAATGTATATTGATGAATGAAATTATATGCAATGAATGTGTATATATTTATAGACTTCTTCGCGCCTATTTGGTACAGGCACGAAGGTTCTGTTGTGTCTGTTCATGGTGAACAGACAGAGTTGCACCTATAAAGAAGACGATTGTTCAATCAAAATTCAAAGCAAAGCAACGCAATCGCAAAACGACATCGTTTTGGATTTAAACCAAAACCAAAAAAAATACTCACAGAATGGTGACGTGTTTAGTTTTAATTAATCTGGTAACTAAACGACAGCGTTTTGATTTGTTTTTAACAGTAACCAAACAACAGCATTTAATGAAAAATTATTTAAATTAATTTTCTCCAAAAAGATATATATACGACAGGCTAAGCCTAAGCCCGAACCCGAACCTGACCTTGGTTTGGTTCAGTACGGGGCAGTGGCGGTGGCGCGCGCGTGTGTGTGGTGAACTAAGCATGTGCTAGGTCCTCCTCCTTTCACAAAACTTGGGTACCGCTTGGGGCCCAAACCCTCCTCTAAGGTAAGTGTATATATACTCTTTAAAAGCCTTGTACCCATCCTATTGTGGGACACAAGCTTTTTGCACAAGCTTCAAGCTTTTGTTACTCTTTCCAAATGGTGATGTTTGGAAGCAATTTCTCATTCACTCCTGAATGGTTTTGAGCAACCCAATATATAATCTTAATCTCCTCATAGAGGATAACACATTCCCATGTGGACCCACTAAAATTAATTTGTGGGACCCACTTTAATTTTAGCTCAAAGATAGCTAATTATAATACTCAAAAATCTATTTTTTCAACAATCCCCCACATGAATGAAATTGACTGAATGACATGCAGACACTAAGAAAAAGTTCAGTTAAAAATTTCCTGCGTAGAGGAAGGTAGTTTGTGGCCTTGAACCTTCCCTTGTGAAATACTATCGGGATTACTAATTGATCAATGAACATGATATCTCGAACTGTTCAATCGTTTGTGTAAACCAAGACAACAACATTCACACAGAATCTTTCCTGACACAATTGGTTCTCATAATTGTGTTCATTTTGGCCCTGAATAATTCTTGGTTTCATGAGTACTTCTAGAGAATTTAGCCTTTATCATTCTCATAGAACCGGCCTAGTTCACACTCACATAGGTGATTTCTTATTAAGAATATCCTGCTATACCCCACTTGTATATTAACAAGGTATAAGAATCATTAGAAGCTTAGCTTATCATTTTCAACGCCACAGGCAACACTATTATTAGCATAGGAATGGGTAGAAGATTTTATCTCCAGTAGTGATCTTTAATGAGTCTCACATAATTCGGTTATCCCTTTGAACCTAGATCTTGGGATCTCTAGTCAACTAGGTTGGGTTGCCATTATGGAAACTCTTAGTACATAGGTTTTAAGCCCATTCCCTTCGATGATTTATTCACTTGCTCTTTGGTCAAACCTTTGGTTAATGGATTCGCAATGTTATCTTTTGACCTTATGTATTCAATGGTCATAATACCATTAGAGAGAAGTTGTACATATTACTCTGTGCCCTACCAATTGCTGATTGACTATTGCAATGAATACAGATAGCGGGCACAGGTTTTGGCCACATTGGAATATTTTCTAAGAAGTGACGAAGCCATTTAACTTCTTCACCAGCTTTATCAAGTGCAATAAACTCATATTCCATTGTGGATTTGGCAATGCATGTTTGTTTAGAGGTTTCCATGGTACTGCTCCACTACCAAGTGTAAACAAATAACCACTTGTGGATTTTGAGTCTTTGGTATCGGATATCCAGTTTACGTCACGGTATCCTTCAAGTACTGTTGGATATTTTGAGTAGTGCAATCCATAGTTTTGGGTGTATTTTAGATACCTCAAAACCTTAACTATTGCCTTCCAATGGTCTGAACTTGGATTACTTGTGCATCTACTCAATTTGCTGACAGAGTAAACTATGTCTGGACGGGTACAATTCATCACGTACATTAGGCTGCCCGATTATTTGTGCATATTCTAGTTGCGATATGCTTTTGCCATTATTCTTGGATAAATATAGATTTACATCTACAGGTGTTCTTGCTGGACTGTTATCGTCTTGTTTAAATTTCTTGAGAATTTTCTCAATGTAATGTGATTGAGATAATATTAGTCCATTTGATAATCTAAAGATCTTTATCCCAAGTATAACATCGGCAACACCCTAAGTCTTTCATGTCAAACTTATTGTTTAACATTTTCTTGGTAGCTTTAATGACTTTATTATTACTACCCATAACGAGCATATCATCAACATAGAGACAAATAATGACAAAATTATTTTCGATGTTCTTGACCTATACATATTTGTCACACTCATTGATTTTGAACCCATTTGATATCATTACATTGTCAAATTTCTCATGCCACTGCTTCGGTGCTTGATTTAATCCATAAAGAGATTTAACAAGCCTACATACTTTCTTTTCTTGACCTGGAACAATAAATCCTTCGAGTTGTTCTATGTATATTTCTTCATCTAATTTACCATTTAAAAAAGCTATATTTACATCCATTTGATGTATTTCAAGATTGTGTATAGCTGCAATAACTATTAACATCCGAATGGATGATATTCTTATAACAGGTGAATATGTATCAAAATAGTAATAGCCTTCATTTTGCTTATATCATTTGATAACAAGTCTGGCCTTGTATTTATCAATAGATCTATTTGCTTTCATTTTCTTCTTAAATATCCATTTATATCCAAGAGATTTTGAACCTGGCGGAAGATCCACTAATTCCCACGTATGATTTTATAGAATGGATTCTACTTCATTGTTTATAACCTTTTTCCAATATAGAGTGTCAGGACTCGACATTGCTTTTTTAAAGCTTTGAGGCTCATCTTCTAACAAATACGTTAAAAAATCTGGACCAAAAGATTTTGATGTTCTAGCTCATTTGCTACGTCTAGGTTCATCATCATCTTAGTTGGTCTTGACTACTACTTATTGTAGTATCACGAGTTCTTTTAATTAAACTTGATTCATGTGTTGATTTGTAAGGAAATACATTTTCAAAGAAAGATGCATTTCTTGACTCAATAATAATATTAACGTGTATATCGAGAATTTTTTATTTGTGAATTAGAAATCAATATGCACTACTATTATGAGCATACCCAATGAAAACACAATCAACTATTTTTGATCCTATTTTAACCTTTTTAGGTGTAAGAACCGCCACTTTAGCCAAACACCCCCACACTTTTAAGTATTTGTAAGAAGATATTTGACCTTTCCACTATTCGTAAGGGGATTTATTGGTTCTCTTTTGAGGTATTCAATTGAGAATATAATTTGCAGAAAGAATTGCTTCCCCCCACAAATTCTGAGGTAGCCTAGAACTTAATAATAATGCATACATTATTTCTTTTAAAATTTTGTTCTTACGTTCAACAACCCCATTTTGTTGAGATGAATAATGTGCAGTTGTTTGGTGTATAATACCATGTTGTAAATAGAATTCACCGAAAGGTGCTTCATATGCACCACTTCTATCACTACTCAATATCTTGATCTTCTTATCAAGTTGATTCTCAACCTCATTCTTGAAATGAATAAACATTTCCAATGCCTCATCTTTACTTCTTAATAAATAAATATAACAGTATCTTGTGCAATCATCAATAAAGTAAGAAAATATTTCTTACCACCTCTTGTTTGAATAAATTTCAAATTATAAATATCTGAATGTATCAAACTTAGAGGTTTTATACTTCTTTCAATTGATTGAAAAGAAGTTATTGTGAGTTTAGCCTTTACACAAGTTTCACATTTATGCTTCGGATCAAATTTAATTTTAGGCAAACATTCCATATTAACTAATCTAGGCAAAGTATCAAAATTAACATGTCCTAGTCTACCATGCCACACATTTGAATAGGGTATAGTTGTTTGGTATATAATGCCATGTTATGAACAGAATTCACCAAATGGTGCTTCATATTCACCACCTTTATCACTACTCAATATCTTGATCTTCTTATCAAGTTGATTTTCAACCTCAATCTTGAAATGAATAAATATTTTCAATGCTTCATCTTTACTTCTTAATAAATAAACATAACAGTATCTTGTACAATCATCAATAAAGTAAGAAAATATTTCTTACCACTTCTTGTTTGAATAAATTTCAAATTACAAATATCTGAATGTATAAAACCTAGAGGTTCTATACTTCTTTCAATTGATTGAAAAGAAGTTATTATGAGTTTAGCCTTTACACAAGTTTCACATTTATGCTTCGGATCAAATTTAATTTTAGGTAAACATTTCATATCAACTAATCTAGGCAAAATATCATAATTAACATGTCCTAGTCTACCATGCCACACATTTGAAGATTCAAGCATATAAGCAGAAGATGTGTTCTTATTATTATTCTTAATAGGAGGTACAATGGTTATTACATTCATCTTAAAGAGTCCATTGCTCATACACCCCTTCTTCACATACATCCCATTTTTGGTAAGGATAAACTTGTTTGATACAAAGACCAATTTAAAACCCTTATTGCTCAATAATGATCCAGACACTGGATTCTTTCAAATATCTAGCACATGCAGTATAGCACTGAGAGTAAGCTCCTTGCCTAAAGTCATATTCAATACTACCTTCCCTTGGCCTTTAACCTTAGAAGAAGAAGAGTCGCCCATAAAGAGTTGTTCTCCATTATCTATGCTATGATATGATGAGAACATCTCCTTGTCTAAGCAAACATGGCGAGTAGCTTCAGTGTCCACCCACCATTCCTTGGCATTGCTGCCAATCAGATTCACCTCGGATACTATTGCTAAGAGGTTTATTTCTAAGACATCTTTAAAAAGGTTGCCCACTTGGATTATATTGGCTTGAGCACGTCTGTTGCTTAGATTCCCTTGGTCCTTACTACTGTGACAATCCTTAGCATGGTGCCCTTGTTTGTTGCACACATAGCATTTGTCCTGGAACTTTTTAGTGGGACCTTGTTTGGTACCATTGCCATTGTGCTTCCTCTTCTTATTCTGAGAGCTTTGTCCTTGTTTTAGAACATTGGCCTTCGATTCCACGACCATCTTTCCTGCCTTCTTTTAGCACTGTTATCTTCCTCTATCCTTAGTCGGACAATCAAGTCTTCAAGTTTCATCTCATTTCGCTTGTGCTTAAGGTAATTCTTGAATTCCTTCCATAATGGTAGTAATTTTTCAATTATAGCAGCGACTTTGAAAGACTCATTTAGAGACATTCCTTCTGCATGGATTTCATGCAGGATAACTTGAAGGTCTTGAACCTGACTAATGACTGTTTTGGAATCAACCATCTTATAGTCCAAAAATCTGTCGACAACAAATTTCTTTATTTTGGCATCCTCAGTTTTGTACTTTTTGTCAACTGTATCCCACAATTCCCTTGTTGTCTTGATGGTGCAATACACATGATACAATGTGTTGTCCAACCCATTGAGAATGTAATTCCGGCATAAGAAGTTTGCATGTTTCCAAGCCTCAACTGCTGCAACCACTTGCCCCGTCAATGCGGGAGCATCTTCACAAAGGAACCGAGCCAAATTAAGAGTAGTCAGATAGAATAACATCTTCTGTTGCCACCTTTTAAAATTAGTACCATTGAACTTCTCTGGCTTTTCTCCATCACTCACAGCCATTGGTGCCATAACAGGCGTAGAAAGAGGCACTGCCGTAACGGCCAGGGTTGGAAGAGGATCAATTGCCATTTAAGAAAAGAAACTGAAAATTTTTCACAAATATATATATTCCAGTCAATAAACAAAAAATTTGTAATTCGAACAGATTACAAAAAAAGAATCAATCTTCAATTTAATAAAATAAGGAAATAAATTTCTGTACTAAACAGAAATATAATTTTTTTTTCTTCTCTTCTCAGTTATGAATTTTTTCAATGTTTAAAGTATGAGATACTGCAACATAAAACTAATATAAACTGATATATATATATATATATATATATATATATTTGTCTTTATTCAATATATATATATATATATATATTTCTGTATTTTTTCAAGTTCTGAAACTTTTTGACAGTATGAAATACTTATAATAACTGAATTAATAAACAGATTTATAAAAGCTAATTCGTCTTAAGATTTTTAATCTAAATTTATTAAAACAGTTTTGCCAAATGAAAGGAAAATCAGAAACTCTTTTTTAAGAAAGTAGAATTTGTTATTTGGAAATTACAGAAACACAGAAACTTACAGAAGATAAAAATTTACAGTAAATTGTTTTAAAAGCCAAAAAGAAACAGTATAATGGTCTGTAAACAAGAAAATAGTAAACACTTATATGCAGTGATTGCAATATGAGAAAAAATCTATAAACACTTACAGAAACTGGAAAACAAGAAAAGGATCAAGGCTTGTGTTTAACACAATGTCTTTAAGACGAATTACGGTCCTTGCAGTGATGCTTACGAGCTCTTGGTGGTCCGTTTCCTAGAATACAATGACCAACACACTTGAAGATGAAGCACTCAAACTTCAGTATACAACGAACCCGACAATGACTTGAAACTCTCTCAAAAACTAATGCACAGAATGTATATTGCTGAATGAAATTATATGCAATGAATGTGTGTATATTTATAGACTTCTTCGTGCCTATTTGGTACAGGCATGAAGGTTGCGTTGTGTCTGTTCATGGTGAACAAATATAGTTGCACCCATGAAGAAGACGACTGTTGAGTCAAAATTCAAAGCAACGCAATCGCAAAACGATGTCATTTTGGATTTAAACAAAACTAATTTAGTTTTAATTAATTTGGTAACTAAATGACAGCGTTTAATGAAAAATTATTTAAATTAATTTTTCTCCAAAAAGATATATATATATATATATATATATATATATATATATATATAAAACGGCCCAAGCCCAAGCCCAAGCCCGAACCCAACCCAACCTTGTGCGGGCAGCGGCGCGCACATGTGTGGTGAACAAAGTATGTGCTAGGTTCTCCCTCTTTCACAAAACTTGGGTACCCCTTGGGGCCCAAACCCTCTTCTAAGGTAAATGTATATATATACTTTTTAAAAGCTTTGTACCCATCTTATTTGGGACACAAGCTTTTTACACAAGATTCAAGCTTTTGTTACTCTTTTCAAGTGGTGATGTTTGAAGGCAATTTCTCATTCACTCTTAATGATTTTGAGTAACCCAATATATAATCTTAATCTCCTCATGGAGAAGAACACATTTCCATGTGAACCCACTAAAATTAATTTGTGAGACTCACTTTAATTTTAGCTCAAAGATAGTTAATTATAATGCTCAAAAATCTATTTTTCCAACATAATGTACGTTTGTTATGATTACTTGAAGAAAACACCAGAATTAGTTGATAAAATAATGTTTTAGATATAGTACTTTATAATACCCCAATGACAAATTACAACTCTAAGTGGGATTAAAATATGGACCATGAGTTCTAACGGTCGAAATTCAAATTAAAATGATCCTGCTTGGTGATCCAAAATATTCATAGAAGCGGGTTTAAAATTGAATTAATGATCCCAGTTATTATAAATTAAGTACAGCGAATTCTATTTAGTCCATTATTTTTCTCTCACACGTAGATAATTATTTAATAACAGTTTTTATATACAAAGCCCACATCATGCCTAAGAAAAAAATAAATTCAACATCAAGTGCAGTGGAAATGATTCCTATCCCTTCCCACCAAATTAAATTATAATGCTTCAGTTCTTAAATAGATATTTCATTTGGTGGTCCAAACTTTGGTGAAAGTTATTTTGGAAACCATAGTATTCTTAAAATGCAAGGAGCATTTAAGAATGAGCAATGTTGCTTCCCATCTACCTTTCACAAACTATATTAAAAAAATCAAACTTTCTTCCTCTCTCTCAAGTAATTATTCAGTCATAATGTCACACCAAATTTTCTATCTTTATCTGTGTCACATAATCTAGGATCAAAAAATAAAAATAGGTGGAAAGCATAGCATTAGTATTTGAGAAACGTGTTTCTTAATTTGAACTTGCAAAAATAGTACTTGATGTAGGATAAATTTGATACTTAATTTGCCTACACACTTGAGGCAAATTGGAAATATTATTATGATGTTTTGTTATTTTAGAAAAGTGGAAGTGGGGGTATTGATTATTGATAATGTTGTTGCAGCTTTTTTATCTTCTCCAATATGAGGTGTTTTTTTTTCTATAGATTTGTGAAGGGATATCTCGGATTATTTACGCACACCAGACTAAATTCTCATTTCTATTATAGTCGGACTTATTATTTAAATTCTAACTGTTAATAATTGGCACAAAATAAACTCGAACTCAAAACGCTTAGATTTTATTTTCAACATTTTTATCATTCGACCACGCTTCTGAGTGATGTACATGCATGCATGAGACTTTGTTAGTGTTAACAGGATTAATCCTTTGTCATTAAGCAATGATGTCCCTTTAATTCCAAATTAAATAAGGTGATTTTATAAAGATTCCCCTCCCCCCGAATTATATTGATGAGTCCAAGGAATACTTTTCAAGATAATAACATGGTTGGAAAATTCAGCTGGATGTCGCTACTTCAATAGTCCTGTGTAAATAAGGTGATTTTATAAAGATTCCCCCCCCCCCCCCGGGGAATTCTATTGATGAGTCCAAGGAATACTTTTCAAGATAATAACATGGTTGGAAAATTCAGCTGGATGTCGCTACTTCAACAGTCCTGTGACTTTCCATCATTCACTTGTAATTTTCTGCTACCTTTAATATTTAGACTTTCTTGCCTCAAAATAATACAGTGCACCATAACTGATTTGGTTGCTAAGAGCAAACAAGTTGGTAAAGATCGATTCAGATTCTTTAAAACAAGGACTCAAAGTGGTCTCAGATTCTTCTCATAAACGCCGTTTCCAAATAGATTTTCGTAATCAGAAGAAATGACAATCCTTGATTAATACTGACATTGAAAGTTAAGAAGAAATGACAATCCTTAATTAACACTGACATTGAAAGTTAAGAAGAAATGACAACCCTTCATTAATACTAACATTGAAAGAGTGTTTAATGTTTGGTTTCTACTAGACCATTGACTTGCCTAAAAATTATTTTTCCAAGTCGTCTATACGGTGAGTGACATTGCTTTTTCATAGCAAGTGATGAGTCAGAATGACCTCTTCTTTTTTTAAGAAGAAATGACAATCCTTAATTAATACTGACATTGAAAGAGTGTTTAATATTTGGCTTTTACTGGATCATTGACTTGCCTAAAAATTATTTTTCCAAGTCCTCTCTACCGTGAGTGATTTGCTTTTGCATAGCAAGTGATGAGTCAAAATGACCTCTCTCTTCTCTAATTTTTTTTTTTTGGAAATTTGGAAGAAGTTTTTCTTTTCTTATATAACGATGGAATGAAAACATCTAACTATTAGTACTATATGGAATGTTTAAAAAAATTAAAGTCGCACAAACTAAGTTAAAAATTAATAATTGCACTATTCCTAAAGGATTTCGGTTTGCAACGAGAAAAAGAAGCTTATTACGTATTAATACAAAAAAAAATTCATTATTTTTCTTATATATTAGTGCAGTTAGGAACGTTATGAAGAATTAAACATGTTGAATTTTTTAGTTGCCAAGAACAAATGGTACTCTTCACTCAAAATAAACAAACCTCAAATTTCTAAACAAAAATATATTCTTGATAATCTGAATAATAAATATTATTTTACATCATATATATATATATATATATATTGGCTAGGACTACTATTAATCTAAATAGGAATCTACTAATTCCTTATACTGGTTTTATTACAATTAAGAAATTATAATAATTTCGAAAAAAAAGGAAAATTTTGAAATTTATAAAAATTAGAGCTTTTTAGAAAACTAGAAACTTTATCATACTAAGAAACTATAGCCGTAAGTAGAAGTTAATTTGGACTTTTCTAACAAAGTAATTGTAAAAATAAAAATTACTATAAATGACAAAAAAAGTTAATTTGGAAGCCTAAACAATAGTCTACTATTCCCAAAAACGTGATTGACCAATCCTACATCTACAATACTTGTTTTTGGAATGAGATTTGAAATGTTTCCATTATTCTTCAAAGCATTTCGAGCCAAATTTTCTTGGTCCTATTGTTCTTGTGCCAATTTTCTTGAAAATTAATTATGGCCGATACTATATTCTGGTTTAGATAGTTAAAAAAAAGAGTATAATTTGAATTAAGTAGTTGTTAAAAAATTTAATTTACATTTAGTTATTAAGTATTTGGATGAATGTATTTGATAAGTATTTAAATAATATTATAGTGTTATTGTCCTTGTATATTAAATTGTGTGTTTTGTAATATATATTACATTTCTATAATTAAATTATTTTTATAAATAATAATTGTATATAATAATAAAATAATTATTTATTTTTATATTAAATATGTATTATCAATATTATATTAAATATAATATTATTTATTTTAATATTAAACATAATTTTTTTTAATCCGTTGATAGAATACTTTATATTTATATATTATTGTTCATGGTTTTTTGGTTTGTTGGATAAGTATTTGGGCATTGTACTTCAGGTTTTACGTTCAAATCTTTGTAGGTCAACTGACTTCCTCCTTTCCTTGATAAGGAATGTTACCCAATGGCAGTTGTTGTAATATCCTCAAAATATAAGGGTGAAGGGATTACATAATGAAAATGGGCTTGAGGCGTTTTAAGAAAACCTATGGTGAGGAGCGTTTTCATTCCGCCCGTTGGGCCGAAATATGGCCATTAAGCCCGGCTCAGTTGCGAAAACCAAACAACATTAAATGGGTTAAGCATGGTTTGGGCTTGAAAATGTCCAAACGTGCAGTCAACTGTCCATCCAAACAAGGCTTATATAAGTCTCATATGTAATTATAAATTAAAGATATAATAGGTTTCAAGTGTGAAAAAAGTAAAAGATTATGTTAGATATCTTATAATTACCGTAAAATTTTATCGGATCTCTTAGAAATTTATGAACATGTGAACAAGAATTTTAGATATTAATTCATTTACAATTTTAAAAGGCTAATGATTTTGAGTTAGTCCTATGACACCTCTATGGAAAGAAACTGAGGTTAAGACATTAATTCTTTACTTATGCACGTTCAGAAGAACTTGTAATAATAAGTATTCATTACAAGATTTTAGGCACAAGTCTTATAAGATGGGAGAAGATTAAATCACAGTTTCACAAGACAGTCAACTCTATTTTCTAGCTAGACAACCCTTTCAAACATTTTAGAAATGCAATTTGCAAGGTGTAGCATTTTAATTAATTTTTCCAAACTTGAAAAAGACATTATAATCACTTGACTCTATAATATCTCAACAATTTTACACGTCCCACAGACGATATATTTTTTTGGTGAGTCTAGTATATTACGTGTGAATATATATTTTTTTAAAATACTATCATATGTATTTAAAAAAAAATTGAATCATATTATACATGACAAAGTACTATTAGAAGAACACAATACCACATCTTTGTATCAAATGCATTCAAAAAATTTCCCACGTAGACTGGGTATGACAATTAACCGCTCGAAGTGTGTTTGTGAAAGGTAGACAAATTATGGACAAGGTGCTACTAATTTTCTTGTGTGTTTCCATTGTACTTTTTCATTAAACACAAATCTAGCACCTTAAATAGAGTTGCAAATGCGTTAAGCTAGAAAAGCTAATCTTCTTGTTACATTGGCATAAGAGGTTGTGGGAGTTGAGTTCCTTTTTAATCCAACCAATTGTGTAAGGAAAATAATATTTTTCTGTAGGCAGCTTCATGTGATCCACCAGCTTCTTGACCACAAAGTTCTTGTAGCTTCATATGTTATGACGTTGACTCGTGTCTATCTGCTTTGGTGCATACAGCAACCGCTGGACCACATTGTTGATTCACTCTCCATCTTCTTCTGCGAATTCTACTACTTTATAGAAATCTTCTCCAGTAGGTTCCTCTTTGTTTACCTCTTCAACAACATCCTCGTTCTCAACATAGTTAACAGACTTGTCAATCTAAACAACTATTAGAGTGATGCTCAGGTTTACCACAACAACAGCACTTTTCAAGTGTAGGTTTAGCATATGGATTTGTATTCGTAGTGGGTACTGACTTCTTCGAAGGGCCTTTGCAACTACTACTCTCAACATAACTTGGGCCTTGCGGTTTGATCTGAACTGGTTGAACAAGAGGCTAAACCACTGCTGTTTGAATGCATTTTCCTTTACCACTCGCTGCATATGAGGACTTTGGAAAATTCCTTCAAAAAGGTACTATATTAGAACTTCTAGCCCTTCTTTCATTTCCAACAATTCTGCCTTCAACGCCATGATATAAGCCTCATCAACCGTCCACAAAAGCTGCACTGCAATTTTGTTATGGATTGAGGGCTTAAGTCCGCTCAAATATCGTGTCACCTTCTGCATTTCTATTTCAGCCAGATTATTGCAAACAAATAATCGGTTAAAATCTGTTGAATAATCAAAAACCGATCAGTTGCCTTAGGTGCAATTCTAGTATACTTGAAATAGGTACTGCTCATAATCTGGAGGGAGAAATCTTCCTATCATGTACTACTTCATCTTCCTTCAAACTTGAACTGGTTGCTTGCCTCGCCGTTGTCGATTTCGTTGCAATTGGTCCTACCAAACTACTACTCTACCCTTCAACTTAAACAGTGACAAGCTTGACCATTTTTTCATTGGGAACCTCCAACATGTTTAGAAACTGGTAAGCCTTAGAAATCCAGTTAAGAAAATCTTCAATGTTAAGATTTTCATTAAAGGTAACGATGTCAGCCTTCATCCAACAATCCTCAAAATCTCAATTTTTGGTAGGCCTACGAACCTTATAGTCCTCCTTATCATTTGAATCTAACTCATCTCCACAGATAGGCTACCTTTGAGGACGCTGACCTGGTATAGTCCTGTCTTCAGGATGGCCTCGAGCAAATTCTCTAGTGCGATTTCTATCAACTAAAAGGCCTCTAAGGGCATTAAAATTGAGTCGCATAAGCTTCAGTTGTATAGCACTGAGCTGATCATTAATCTATGCTAACTATTGACCATGGTCACTAATTATCGCCCATACAACCTCCATCCCACGACAAATGTCAATGGGATTTGGGTTTTTGATTCTGTCGTTTGCTATTGAACCAGGAAAATCCTCACTCTGATACCAACTAATGCAATGCGGAACGTGAACAAGAATCAAACACGTAAGGGGACTCCTCACCTAAAGAGAACAAATCTCAAATTTCTAAACAAGAATATATTATTGATAATTTGAATCATAAAGACTACTTTACATCATATATATAGGATAAGACTAATACTAATCTGAATATAAATCTACTAATTCTTTATACTAGTCCAATTACAATTAGGAAACTATAATAATTTCAAAAAATAGGAAAATTCAAAATTAATAAAAATTAGGATTTTTTAGAAAACTAGAAACCTTATCATACTAGGAAACTATTGCCGTAGGCAAAAATTAATTTAGACTTTCCTAAATAAAGTAATTGTGAAAATATAAATTACTATAAATGAAAAAAAAAATGAAATTAGAGGCCTAAATGAGGTCGTTTGGCCCTGTGGAGTATTGTCTATCTCGTCGTTTTGGGTCAAGATAGGATCTTTGTTCCCAAAAACTGTGATCGACCAACTCTGCGTCTACTGGTACTTTTTCTTGGAATGGGACTTGGAACGTTCCCGTTGTTCTTCAAAAGCCTTCGTTTCTACATCATATATTTGATAACTTGGTCTTCTTTTTTTTTTTTAATGGATTAGTTAAGAGGTATCTTCGACCAACTTACATGCACCAGACTGAGTCTTATTTTTCATGATAGCTAGGCCCATCCTTTATCTTTGACTTCGACTATTTTTTATAACATTGGTCTTTTTCTTATTGTCCTTATCTTAGTGCAAGTGTTTCTCGAATCATTAAGAGGCTATAAATCAACCTTTCATATTAGATTTAGATTCCATCTAGAATATGCCTTTCTAATTAGTTTCAGATTCTTATGAAAGATGCTAGATTTTAAATAGATTGAAGACAACAACACTTCATTATAAATAATGGTACTACAAGTTAGATGTAAATTCCAACAGATGCAATTAAATGCAAACGTGTTTAAGGGAAGAGAAAAGATTGGCCTTTTTTTTCTTTTTGGCTTTTAGATCATTGCCATATTGCTTCCTTAAAAATGTTGGTAACATCCACAGACTGTGGAAAAATGGGGATTGATTTGAGCCAAAAATCTATTACTCTCTCTAGTCACTCCTATATATGGAGTTTTTTTAAAGAACAAATAAAAAAATTCAATCATTTAATTCAAGTCAAGTCAACTTAACAAAGTATTATCCCAATTATTTAGACTTGATTACATAATTCTTATTTCGTCATTCTACTCTATCTAATTCTATTTCTACTCTTAAATCATACATTTTTTTTTTCTTTTAAAATACTCCTAAGAAGATTCCTGTAAAGGCAGCCATCCAATTTTTGAAAGTATTAGAGATTTTCTTCCAAG
This sequence comes from Nyssa sinensis, assembly GCA_008638375.1. Lineage (NCBI taxonomy): Eukaryota > Viridiplantae > Streptophyta > Magnoliopsida > Cornales > Nyssaceae > Nyssa > Nyssa sinensis. Next base: position 17,810,322 of record CM018042.1, on the reverse strand, counting down.
TAGCGGCTTTGATGAGCACTACTTTAGTTAATGCTTTGAATAATCATATCAGGATTAGCACTTTTTCTTTTCCATAAATGGTTGTTCATCTCTTCCCATATATATGAAGTATACAATAGCAGATAAAGCAAGCTTCCTTAAGCATTATCACTTATCAGTAAACTAAGATAAGACCAATTTTAGCTCTATGTGCCAACTGCTAGGATGGGACAGGACAAATATCCAAATTTAAAAGGAGTAAGGACAATAATATAAAAAGTGATTTGTACTCTCCACTTGGCTATCACACAGAAGGCAATCAACGGGAGTAGTGATTTGTCGTGGAAATCAATAAAATTACCAGACTAAACTACTAGTATAGTAGAGAAGTAAGGGTTGAACCCACAGAGACTGTTAATTGTTTAAAAATTAAAGTTGAGATTGATTTTAATTCAAATTAACAAAGAGTGATTGTTGTTGATTTTCTTTCCTAAAATTAAATGAAAACTATACTTAAAACAAATATTTAACTGAATTAGTGAGGAATCAAATTAAAAGAGAATTTCTAGGGTGTTGAATCCACCACTAATCTTGTAACTAGCTTCAATTGTATTAATTCTTGGGTCATTCAATTTGGATGTAAAAGACGTATTTTGGCTACAAGCCTCAATACAATCATCAAGAAAATCACGCACCAAAACCCTAAGCACGAATCATCTTTGGTCAACACAAATTGTCTACGCTAATTCTAAGGTCATAGTCACAATTTGTTTTCCCTGAGTTATGACTCGTCCTACGGTTTTGATGTATGTACACATATTACTATTGTATAACCACATAAACAAAATCACAGAAATTGATTATGTAAAATTGAATAATACGATCAATGCTTTAATAAAATCCCAATGTTATACAATCAACATCCAAGACTAATTAACCCAAAAATAAAATACAAAGAAACAATATTACTTAACTAGGGTTTCATCTAAACCTTAGGAATGAGAGAAACTTAGCCCATGATAGTGGAAGAGAACACCATAGCCATGGAGTTCTTCATCTTCTTCTTTAGAGTTGTCTCCTTCCTTCTTCTCTTCCTCCCCAGATCTCCAAGACTGGCCTCTCCCTTTTCCAAAACCCTAGGTTACAATATTATTCCCCTTTTTCCAAAAATACCCTTACAAAATAAGAATTTAGGAAAATAACATAAAATTCCGTAATTAGACATTAGGGGCCTAAAAAGGGAGTCTAAAGTGTTCCAAAATAGAGCCTATAATGCTAAAATGGGCCCTAGTCCACCTATATATGGATCAAGCCTCTCTTCTAACCTCAAAATCACTTGTTTTCCACTTCTTTTAGCACTTCAAAGCCCAATATTCTCCTTTTGCTCCAAATCCACCATTAAATCATCAACTTTGACGAGCTTTCTCTGCAAAAAGATAAAATAAGAATTAACTAGCAAATGCATATAGATTGGAGAAATTAAAATAATAAAAGTGCAAGAATATCTAGGGTTAACAAAATAAATATGCATTTTTTAACCAGTTATCACTTATCAGTAAACTAAGATAAGACCAATTTTAGCTCTATGTGCCAACTGCTAGAATGGGACAGGACAAATATCCAAATTTAAAAGGAGTAAGGACAATAATATAAAAAGTGATTTGCACTCTCCTACTTGGCTATCACACAGAAGGCAATCAACGGGAGTAGATATGCCATGACAGAGAATCCATAGAATGAAAGAGAATTTAGGAACAATTTTAGGAGAGCAAACAAGATGGGACAAAAGAGAAGTAAGGGTTAGTCTAAGGCAATGCCAAGCAAAATTAAAACTGAACTTACTTGAACTAGAACTATATCTACCATAATTAATGTTGGTCATCTCGTCCTTAAGCACAACCCTCGATATGAACTATATTGCTTTTCTTTATTGGAGAATTAATTAGTGGTACATGGTCATACCAAATTAACTAATTTTCTCTCATTTTCTCTCCTATAGATGTTACTCTACCATCTCACAAACATGTCCATTTTTAATTCTATTTTTTTCTTATCCTACCATCATTCATCTCAACATCTTTGTTTTGGCTACATTCAGTTTATTTAACATGTTTTTTAATTGTCCAACATTTAGTTACATACAACATTGTTGGTTTAATAATTTTTTTATAGAATTTATTTTTCAATTTTAAAGGTATAAGTCGATCACATGATACACCAGATGTACTTCTCCACTTAACCCATGCTGCTTTAATTCTATGAGTAACATTATACCTAATTTCTCCTTCCTGGTGGATAAGTGTACCTAGATCAAGAATTTTTCACTTTTTATTATCTTTTCGTTTTCAATATTCACTATATCAATCTCGTTTTGTATTCTTAGTTTTACTAAAGTCACACTCAAGATTTTCTATTTTCATCCTACTTATCTTGACCCGTCTTAATTCTAACGCCTCCTTCCAACCCTTTAATTTAATATTTATCCCTTTTCTAATTTCATCAATTAAAATAATATCATAAAAAAGCATATACTATAAAATAATGAAACCATACACACGTTGTTACTACTCCATAAAAAGAAGTAATTTAAAACTGTTACAACACATTATAAATTAACTTTTTATATTAAATTTATATTTTAAGAAAAAAACTAAAAAAAAAAAATCTTTAAAATCGAGACAGATGAATTAGGAAAGAGTGATGTTGTTTTTACATGATGAATAATAGGACAAAAAGGTCAATTCTAATTTTATCTTGAACAATGAGGTAATTGGAAGCTTATAACTTATTAATATGTTCTATTTCTTTAGACCTCTAACTCAGTTAGTAATACTTGGCCATCTTTAATGAAAAAGTCAAGGATTCAAGTCCCACGAGAGACATGTTGCTATGGAACAGGGTATTGGGTATTTTTAGCCTTTTCTTGAGCTTAGGCTTCTTAGGGGAGAATTTTCTCTTAACTTGGTCCAAAAAAAGATTTGTATTACTTTTGCATGGCAATTGATGACCTGTAAGGGCCACTTTTTTTTTTCTTGGGCTGAGACAAAAGCTTTTAACCTTTTTTTTTTTGCTTAAGTAAAAGATTTTATTACTTCGAAGCATTATACAAGAAATTTAGTAGGAAGTACCACTTGCTAGGCATTATTCAACAAAAAAATCTTATAACTTATTAATACTTTATTTCTAGGATGACAAAGATGGATATGGTTTAATATATCCCAAAGTTAGTGCAGATAAACTTAAATTATTCTTTAGTTAATTATCCCTAATTAACTAGACAAGAATTAGTGAATTAAGTGTGGATATAGCACCTAAAAGTTTTCTATCAAAAGATTATTCTCACATTCTTTTAAGTTCAAGTCTTTGATTGATTAGCTGGCACATATTTATTTTTTTATATGATTATTTAGCTCCAATGTAATATTTCTATTAAGAAAATGGTAAAGATACTAAATTAGGTTACAACATTTTTTCACCAGCTAATCTAGCGTTCAAAGTGGCAAACACGCATCATTAGTTTGACCTTTATATATATATATATATATATATATATATATGTTAGTGAAAATTATGGTAAAATGATTACTTCAAATAAGGCAAGATAAGATTCCTTTCAGCTGTTTAACTTTCAATTAAGGACTCTTACCATTAATCAATAGTTTTTGTCTTGGACTAGGATTTTAATCAACTCATAAATTCATTTATTACTTTTTCCACTAATGAAAATTTTGCATTTACTTTTTTTTAGTATTCTTTTATCATTTAATTATTTTTTAAATTGATTAAAATTTTACAATGAATTAATGTTACTAGAACCCACCTTATGTGAATTAGGGATAATGACCAGTTACTTAGGCACTTCGCCAATATACTAACCCTGGCAGAATATTGATGACGTGTCTAACCAAAGGTCGTTTTAACATTTCCATGTAGATTGCATTCAATTAGATAAAATCATGCAGCAAAATTCTCATCTATTAAAAATTTTATCTGAATGCAGTCATACTTGGCAGAGCATAACTATGTTGTACATCAGAGTTACAATAACATGAGTCTTTAATTATTATATTATTGATATCACCCGTCTTCCTTTTTCCTATCACATAGCTCTAACATCTATGGCCTCAAGTTGTCACCTCCGTAAATGGGATACAATTCCCTCTCCAAACTAGCGTCTTTATTCATCATGATTTAATAGCAGCTGGGTTTGAATAAATTTTAGTAATCCCTGAAATTCATAGGATAAAATCTTTGCGAGCTTTATTGAAAAGCTCGTGAGTAACACCAATCCTTTGTTATGGGTTTTTGGGAAAAACCCCTTTGTTGTAAACTTTCATGGATAAAAATAAAAAAGCTCTGTATTGAGAGCTACTAACATTCTTAAAACATAAACAAATAATTGGTAGTTGTAAGATATTTACTGGAAATCATGCAAGAGTTTATGCCAGATAGTTTTTCAAGTTAAACGTGATATCATAAAATTTGATGCTAGTGAGTAAATAAAACATGTCTCATTCTTAAAAACTATTGTCATTTAGAACTTTGGTTTGTCATGTGGTAACCTGTAAACTAAAATTGTGAAAACATCTTATGCCATATATCTTATAAGTTCAATTTCTGGGGACTATAAATGTCACATTGGCGACCTTTATTTAATTTAGAGCTCTGGGCTTACATAGCCTTCTCACCGAATTTAGACTCCCGGCTGAGTCGCTTATGAACTTACTAGAAGTTTTACCGGCTATCTCACCTCCGGCAAGGTGTCGTAAGACATATAAAAATTGAAACATTCTTGCAAAACATTCTTTAGGCTATCTATACTATGAAACATTTAAGAGAGATGGTACTTAAAAGCATGCAATTCAACGATTTATTTCAATATTCTATTAACAGTCATACAGTTAAAACATTTAGCATAGTAGTCTGAAATATGTTATAAAGTTGTAAAGAACTACATGTAGTTATAAAACTTTAAAGAACTACATTTCATAGAGAATGTCTCCACTTTAAGATTCAAGATTACTCACTTGTGGTCCAGTGTCCACGGTCATTCCTTTATTCGTGTATTTAACATGTCTTGACATTCTTAAAGTAGGGGTTAAAACACACCAATACTATATCAGTATAGCACTCGACTTAATCTTTGCTTACTTAATGTTCTTAGTCTCTTCTGAATTTAGTCTTACTGTTTAGGACTCCCTTATGGTCTCGATCGAGGTTCCCAATACTTCTTAGTTCATCGTGTGCTCACTTTAGCCTTCAGGGGCATTTTTATAATTTTATATTTTCATGCGGGACCATGTTCAGGTACCCAGATGTTTAATTTGACTTCACCGTTAGGTTCAGAGCATCCAAAAACATTAATTATGCCTCTGTTTATATTTTCTCAATCTGTCTGGTAACTTGTATAACATTAAGGGCACTTTAAAAATTTTACATTTCTATGTTTCTATATCTTCAGGTACCACGTTTGACTAAACGGACTCCACTGTTAAGTCCGAAACGTTGAAAAATGTTAAGGTAGGTAATTCTATAGTAATTGGGGTTTAATTGGTAGCTTAATTAATGCATTACGACATAGTTGGAATTATTTTAGTTTATCCGTTTGTATTTTTTGAGATCTAATTTTGTAAATTGGATTCTGTCATTGAGTTTGAAATGCCCAAGAATGTTGGGTTAAACTCTTCCTGCATTTTAATTGGCCTTCATTTGGACTATTTTTGGCTTATGGACATTTTTGAAATTACTCTTTAATTAAAAGGATTTTTAAAATTAGTTTTTAATTAATTTCTGGGCTTTTCTGTAATTTCCATAAGATTCTTGGGTAAAAACTTAATTTTAGAAAGTTATTAAATAAGCCCGTCCGGTTTAGTAAAATTTCAAGTGAACCCGTCAGTTTGGTTAAAAACCAAATGAATCAAGTGGTTCATTGCATCATGTTGATGTCATTATGATGTCAGCACCATTTAAATGAAACAGCAACGTTTTGTTTTTATCCAGAATTGGTTTTATATAGGCTAAGGCCTGACCCGTTGACCAACCTGTTGGCTAGTTAGCTGAATATCCTTACCAGTGTCAGTCGCCTTCTCTGGCAACGATGATCTCCGACGAGTGTTTTCTGGCATCTTTTCCAATGTGTTTGAAACTATTTTCATTTATGGATTCCATTTTCGAGGTTGGATCTTGGTTTCATCCATCTATGATCGTCGAAACAAGCGATTGTAGGGGCTGCTTCTACGAAGCTTGGTTTTTCAATGACCAATTGTTCTCCTATTTTTTCTAGTTATAGGTGGTATTTTAACCTCATTTTCATTCCAATAGATTTCTGGGACCCTAGGGAACATTTTACCATTCCTAAAATCCGAGTGAAATAACCCAAATTGTGCATATAAGATTTTCTCTCTCTGGACTGCAACAGGCCTTTTCATGGCCATTACTGCACCATTTTTGGTGTTCCAACTTGCTATATGTTCCATTTTTAAGGCTCTTTCGAGCCTTGTTCTTTTTTTGATGATTACTATGTTATGGGTTCAAAACCCAGTTTTCATCATTTTTGGGCCTATAGCTTTGCTCAAGGTTTCTTAGGCTAAACAATTTCATTTTCCTTCCATTTTCATCTATCTCTAACATTAAACACATGCATGTATATTATAGCTCATTAAAACAACATTCAGAGAAGGAGATTTTAGTGAGAGAAAGTTTACCTTTAATGGCTTTCTCTCTCTGTCTCCAATCCTCGCATGCTCCATCTTCTGAGCTCCTTATGCTATTGGAAACTCATCTTCACATTCTTATTTTACTGTGTTCCTTTTTGGTAGGATTGTAGACATCATGCATGTGTATATATACTTGCATTCATCTCTTTCTTTCTTTCTCTCTCTCGATCCCTCTTTCCATAGTTTCAATTGAGGTATGAGGAATATAGGGTACATCGTCGGGACCCTATGTCTTCCTTTAGCCCCTTTTAATAATTTATCTCACTACACATTCAGATATACGTTACTTTATTTTCTCTCTTTTTTCTTTATTCACGAGAGAGGTGATTCATGGAATAGTTGTCTATATATGTATCTGTATATATATATATACACACACACACACACACACACACATTACCAATGTATGGCACACACGATCTTTACTGTACACTCACATGCACAAAACATTGGTGGGGTAACGGTCACTTTTGATTGTCCCCCTACACACATCATTGAGCATATTATTCAATCTCGTGCATAGGTATTATTTACACACTATCGTTGTCCACACATATACATTTGGTATTATTTAGTTATTAATATATTAAATTACTTAACCTTATTAACCATGGTTAGGTTAAGCCTGCATGCAATTAAGTTATTGTAATAACCCGAAAATTTTTTTTTTTTATATATAAAATTTTCCTTGGTTATTAATTTTTATTATAATTATTATTATTAATTTTTTTTTTTTATACATGTGTATGATATGTATGTATGGTGTATAGGTGTTTATGTGTAGAGTAATATATGTGCATGTATGTGTGTGTAGGTATATGTATAGAACAGTGCATGTGTGCACTGTGTGTGGGTGAAACCGGATGAGTATGTGTGTATGTGAGAGGTGTCGGCTGTATGTGTGTCTAGTGTGTGTAATGAGTGTTATATAGGTATATATATATATATATATAGGTGTATAGGGCAGCTTTGCATTAAATGCAAAGCTGCATGGGGGGAAGAATAGCAGGGTGGCTGATGCAGGGTGAGGGAAGTCAAGGAAAGGGGCTAAAGAGAGAAAGAGAGAGACGTGTGAGAGTGGATTTGTGTGTATATTTTGGTCTCGGTTGGGAGAAGAGAAGGAAAGAAAAGCAGAAATGAGAGAGAGAAAGAGAAGACTGCAAAGGTGGAGAGGAAGCTCGAGAGGTGACCCAAGAGGAGAAAGGAAGAGAAAAGAGGAGACCTGCAACCAAGAAAAAAATCAGAAAATTAAAGTAAGTGGGTCTTGTTATGTTTTTAAGATTTAAGAGTTTTAATTTGATTTTAAGTGTAGAGTTTTAAAGAGCATGAAAAATAAAAAATATTGCAAAAAGAATTAGTTAAAATGGTTGAGAAATCAGTGAGTAAACCCTCGTTGCAGGTGTAAGAATAATTTCGGGTTATTGACATTTTATGCATGGAACCTTGTTTAAATAGTCCTAAAATAATCCTACGAAGTGCAGAAAGAGAATAGAAAAAGAATGAATGAAAAACAGTAGGGAAATAAGCATGAAATCGGAGTTTTACAGTTGGTCGGAGATTCGGCCATGGGCCTTTGAGCCCTATTTCGTGATGATCCATCGGTCCAAATTGAAAATGGAGGGTGGGAATGAAACCTACACGAAAAACCCTAGAGAACTACATTTTTAAAACCTTGAAATCTCGCCGGAGATCAGTCGCCGGCGCCGGAGAAGGCGCCGAAACCCTACTGCTACGTCGCCGAAAAAACGGGGAAGAATGGGGTAACCGGGTCGGGTCTCGGGTCAGGTCTGGGTTTGGATCGGGCCAAGGGCAACCCGCCCCTGCCACGTGTCGGTCACTAGTTTTAAATTAAAAGGAGAATGGGAGTGTTTGGCAACAGGGATGAGAAATTGAAATTGAATTTGAAACAGGAACAAGGATATCCTATCCCTATTCTGGACTAAACCCCGTTTGGCTATACAAATTGAGAATAGGAAGAATTGAAAAATTTCGAATTTAACCCTGATTTTGACCCACAGAACTTTGATTAATTATGTTTTGACCCCTCATGGATAAAATATTAATAAATTATTAATTAAATTAATTAATTAATTAATTAATTAAATCAATTTAATTAATTAAATATTCTAAATTAATTCGGAGTCCAAATGGGACAAGTCATTAGTGTATTTTGACTATCTCGACCATTCTGAGACCAATGGTGAGGTCTGTTTTACGAGACGGGGTCCCAAAAAATAAAAGACCCGTAGTAACCTTGAAAATTACCAAAATGCCCCTGAATTGAAGTACAATCAAACGAACTCTGAATTAGGTAAACAAATAGTGAAACTTTATTATCTCGAGCATTCCGAACTCAACCGTGGAGTCCGATTTGTGAAAAGAGGTCACGAAATGTAAGGACCCGTGAAAAGTGCAAAATGACTGTTTTGCCCTTTTGAACCCCGGTGTCCGAATTGAGTTCTACGAGAACCTAAACTTATTTTCTTCAACGTCCTAGAACCAATGCTAGAGTTTAATTTAGCAGAATAGAAACCTATGAATTAAAGACATAAAATTTGATGAATAGCATAAATTCAAATGACAATAGACTAAGTTGTAATTTATGCTTTTAGGAACACTGACAGGACAGGAGAGGGCGATCTGATCTCCTGCATTTTCATTTGCCGGTTCAGTTACATATAGTGCACGATCTTCTAGGGTTGATACCAACCCATCAGGTATGGTGTTTTGCTAATGTTAGAAATGAAGTTAAGTTAGGAATGTTCTGTGAATGACTGGCATGACTTATGTGTTTATGTGGAATGTGTTTACTTGATGATTTAGAATTGGTTGTTCACCTGCTTACATGTTACTTGTACTTTATGAATGTTTAGTGAATGATGAACGTAAATCATGACATATGTATATGTTGATTATATGAGATATGCTTGCATGTGGAATCAGCTGGTGATTTATGTATTTATTGTCTCGAGCATGCTATATTGTGGAAACCTGTTTCATTGACATTGCATTGGCATATTGGCATATGATGAATTCTTTGAGAACATGGCGTGGGTAAGCACGTGGTGCTTTGTATTATGAGGGTGTAGATCCTGTGGTGAAAAACTCAAAATTGGCCATTGCATTGGTACTCTGTTCCCATCGGGGAGTACCCGTAAATGAGACATGGGTGTGGCATAGAGTTGTGCATGGGTGTGTCACGCATACCATTCATATATATTACTGCGATACTTGAATGTCATTTAGAAATAAATGTACACTTTGCACATGCCACGCCTTAGCTTTATTTCTTGCATTAGCACTTCATCATACCAGCAGTTGAGCTGACCCATTCGTGGGCAACATTTTTCAGATGAGGACCCTCCAGCTACTTGAGACCCAGTGATGCTTTGATAGGGGAAAATACTTGTTATATTTTTGGTCCGTGGGACCTATGTTTTGTAATGTAAGGGCTTAAGCCCGAATGACCTATAAACGATGTATTTATGTTATCTTATGTATTGATGGGAATGGACTCATGTTTAGTGAATTTAATTATAATTGTCCTTTTATTTATTTTATTTCCTGTCTCTTCAGTCGCGTCCCGAGTTCGTCGGGAATTCGGGGCGTGACAGTTATATTCTTAACTTTAATTTATTATTATATATAATGCTTTACAGTTTCAAAAGATCCTCCGTTATTATAACTTTTGATACATCGTATAAATTCTATTTTTGGTGAAATTCAAAGTTGTACTATTAATTAACATTGTTTGACTCTACAACAACCCCAATAAAATTGGGTTGGGGTGCTACAATTAATTTGTCATTTTCACACCTTTAACATTGTTAAAATGGTAGTCAATTTCATTTAATCAACTTATAATCATAACCAGTTTGATCTAGATGTTTTGCCAAACGAAAAGGGCTTTTGGGTATATAAATTCAATCAATTGAGTTTGACTCCTTTTTGTTTTGATCATCCATCTACATCTGTATATATGTATAGCACAGTCAAAGCCATATATACTATGCTATACATGGCTCGATGGGTAATCAAATGCATGTTCTTTGGCCAATTGGACTTATCTCCATCTTTTGTAAAAGACAGTAGGGTTTTACCTTTTAATAATACTAGAGACACCACCTTGTGTATCATCTTTGGACACCACCTTCTCACATGAAATGGATCTAACCACTATGAAATCATAAATGAGACCCACTCTATATGAGAGGATGGTATCCAAAGATGGTGCATGAAGATGGTGTCCCTAGCATTTCTCTTTACCTTTTGTCTATCATTTTTTCTTAAGTCCAAATGAGAGATATTATGTTGACACGTATATTATATACTTCAATTGTTATGCTATATTTCAGGATTATTTCTTAACTAATGGAAGGCAGAGATAATTGATCCCCTTAGAACGAGAGAGAGAGAAAGAGAGAGAGAGGGAGACGAAATAATAAATTTAATTGTTTCGTTGGGATGGAACAGTTAAATTTAATTGTTTCCATGTATTGAAACTTAACTATTTTGTAGTGATTTTTTCCTTCAAAATATTATATTCAATATGGAACTTGTTTAATAGATCTCGATTTTTAGAGTCCAAATATATAATTTTTATTAAAAGTAGATTTATAATTTATAAGTTATTGAAATTTGATACTTGAAAATAAATAAAAGTAGGTTCCTTAATTCACGGTTGTTTATTCAGTTACTCATGGAACCCTTATAGAATAAGGGGTATTTTATTCAAAAAATAAGTAAGGAAATTTTCAGGTTAAAAATATTAGTGGTGGACCTAACTTGGATTTCTAACTTATTTGAAGACTTTTGACCGAATTTCCCCTTAAATAATATAGCTAAGTGCTTAAGTAATTAAAAATGCAATGACCAAGTAAAGCAAAAATAAAATAAACACATGAGAAACATGAGATTTATAGTGGGCAAAACATTAAAAATGGTGAAAATTTTATTTTTACATAGAAAAATTCACCAATAAATCAATCAAGTTACAAGACACCAAATGATAAACTTTCATCACTAACTTGCCACACTAACTTATGCAATTTATCACTAACTAACCAAACTTATTTTCACCCATGTTTCGTTGATGTTTGCCAATAGCCTTTTCTAGTCTTATTCCAGTAACGACAAAAATACCTTAAATCTGGCCATAATTCATTTTTAAGGACCCACTCAACCATGTGTGCAAACTAACTGTGCAATGGTTTAAGGTGTGTCCTATGATGCTCTGTAATGCCTTTAAAATTTTTGGTAATTAATTTATTTTAATAATGGATAATTATGAATTTTTTTCTAATTAATGACAAATACTATGATAAATAAATTTAAACTTGAGAGATTAACCCTAGTGTTAGGGACTAGGGGTTCCTGCTAAACCCTTCAAGTTTGTGATGTGTTGTCATAGAAACCATGAGATTAATTATGTTAAATATTAATTTCATAATTTGTTATACACACTTATAATTTGAGCCTTATATATGTGCAAAATGCTTTATATGACTAATGATGATTATGTATAAGTCTCATGCATGTTGCTTGATTTTCTAACTATTAAGGCTGTAATTTTTTTGGCACAATCATTGATGTTTCTGCCTTTGGATCATCTATCACTAATGCTTTAACTACCAAAGCATAAACCTCTTGTGCCTCATTAACCTTATTCATGAACTTAATTTCAGATATGGCCAAAACTAGCATAGAATGCCCCTCCACTTTAGGGGGGTTGTTAGTCACAAAATCATATTTTAAAAGGGTTGTGGCAATTTTGTATGCTCCCCATGTGAACATATAAATATTATCTTTACGTCTATAATTGATATCAACATCATACTACTATGGTCTACTTAATAACACATGACTAGCATCCATATCAATCACATAACAAATTATTTCATCATGATAATGTTTACTAATTAAAATAGGAATATGAAAATTTTTTTATTACCTTCATTATTGGTCCCTTTTTAATCCAGCCGGTTGAATAAAGAGAATGATGATTTTCTATAAGTAGCTTCATATGATCCATTAAATTCTTAGCTAAAAAACTCTCTCAACTTCTACTATCAATAATTAAATTGTAGCCTTTTTGATATACTATACAATAAGTTCGAGAAATGTTATGGCATTAGCTTGTGTTTAACTAATTTGGTGCGTACAATAACCATTGTATCACACAAGTGACCCATTCTCCGTATTCTTTAGCAAATTATGCCCCTTCATAAAAATCATCTTCTCCACTAACTTCCTCTTCTTCTACTTTCTCCACATCCTCTTCATTCTAGACATATTTAACAAGTCACCAATTTGGACAATTATTGAAGTGATGTCGAGGTTGCTCATAGTGAAAACACTTACCAAGTGTAAGCCTAGCATAATGACTCGCATTTAGAATGGGCACCCCCTTCTTTAGAGGGCTTCTACTGGCACTACCCTCAACATGTGATGCACCTTGTGATCTAGTCTAGACAGGTTGAGTAGAAGACTACACTGCTGCTTGAATGTCTTTCCCTTTATCACCCATAGCATGAGATGACTCGGGAAGAATTTTGCAAAATAGTATTGAACTTGTAGCCCTTCTTTCCTTCTCCACAAGTTATGCCTTCAACCCCATATTGTTGGCCTCATTAATAGTCTATACAACTTACAAGCTAATCTTCTCACGAATTGATAGTTTCAGATCATTGAGATATCTAGCCACCTTTTGTCTATCTATCTCATCCAGATTATTATGATTAGACAATTTGTTAAATTTTGTCATATACTCAAAGGGTACAATTTTGGTCTAGAGAAAGAAATCTCTCTATCATATACTACTGCATTTTTCTCCAGATTCGAATTGGCTGCTTCCCTCATCGCTATCGATTTTGCAGCAATTGGTCCTACCAAACTACTTTTTCACCTTTTAATTTAAAAGTAGTAAGTTTAGCCATCTTATTGTTAGGAACCACCCTCATGGTAAGGAATCAATCAAAGTCAGAAAGTCATTCAAGGAAATTTTCAATGTTGAAATTTCTGTTGAAGACAATGATAATGATTTTCATTCAATTATGCTCATACTCTCGGTTTCTTCTCGTAGGTCAAAAAATCTCAAAGTCATTTTCTTCTTCAGAGTCTAAAACGCCTCCATAACTAGGTTGCCTTTAGGAATGTCATTCTAGCATGAAATTGTTATTAGGCTGGCGTTGGGAAAATTCCTAAGAGTGGTCCCTACTGATTGGAGGGTCTCTATTGGCATTGAGATTGAAACCTAGAAGTATCTCATGGATCTCACCAATCCATTGCCTCTATTCATCAATTGTAGCTCACAAAACCTTTATCCCACGACCAACGTCAATGAGATTTCTAATCTTTTCTCTTATCTTTATCATCTATCTAGGCATGTAGAGATCTGAAAAAAATGTGGAAAATTTTTCGTTTTTCCGGTAGGATATTTGGCATACACGGTTTCGTCGGTCAAGCCCGGTTTTGCCGGTAAAGCATCTAAATGCGTCAGTTCACCATTTGACATGTTTAAATGCATATTTGGAGTGTGTCATAGAATAGAAATATGCTTATAATATTGTGAGGTAGCTACTGTTAAAATTTTAGCTAAAACGGAAACCGTTTCAAAATTGGACAAAAAAGGAGTTCGGGTGGCCCGGGTGGAACGGGCCTAAAACGACCTCAAATGAAAATATTTTCTTCTAAGAGTTTTCCTTTAAAATAATTTTATGAACATTGGTTAAAACAAAATTTTGAATTGAAGCGTTTAGGAATGGGTTGTAGAGTAACGAGGTTTCGGGCTCATTAAGGGCAAAATGGTCATTTGCCCTTAGCCCCTTTGTCCACCACTATAAATACAGCCCCCTTAGACCATTTTATCATAAATTGGGTCTGAAATTACAGAATTCACGTTCTTATAGAGAGAGAGTGAGAAAAGCCCTAGAAATTCAAGAATTCAAGCTGCCGAAACACATATTTCGAGCGGGATTTTGGCCAAACTTTCTTCTGGAAAGTTGTTCGTCTCCACGAGTAATATATCCTTACCAAAAATTTTGGCTATTCAGAAAATACAGCTTCTACAGTTTGTGAAAAACTGATTTTAGGTATGATTTCTTGCTAAGCTAGGAATAGATTTAGTTTTTCCTACCTTATTACATGTTGATTGATTGGTTTAGATATTTATTTCATGTTAGGAAGTTATCTAAGAGGTGTTACTTTGAAGGACTTAGAGTTAGTAATTTGGGTCTTTATGTATTCTTTGGTTTATTTGATGTTTTGTTGCCATGAGGATGACTAATCTTGTCTTTGTAATTGATTGATATATTTGATGTATATTTATATGATATTTACTTGACATCTTAGAAGGGAATTGGTGGTGTGATGTCTTAGTCTTGTGTGGAATGTTAGTGATTTTGTGAAATTCATTGTGGTTGGTGAAATGGTGACATTGTGGCTTGAAAAATGTGTAATGGTGTGTGGTTATGACCTATGTTATGTGAAGCATGGTTGGAAATTTAAAGTTATGAATCATGTGGGGTTTAAAGGCATGACTTGAAAATGTACACCATGTGTTTGATCAATTGTCACATTGAATTTGCATGATGAAATCATGGCATGTTGGCATGGTGAAATTCTTTGGACATATGGTGTGAGTTGAGCACGAAGTGCTATGCATTATGAGGGTGTAGATCCTGTGGTGAAAAACCCAAAATTGGCCATTTGGTACTCGCATGCCAACGGGGTCCGGACCGTGAAGCGAGACATGTATCGGTGCTTGATTGACCCGACGGGGGCGGCCCGTGAAACAGGTGTGGTACTTGATGGACCATCGGATGCGATCCGTAAAACCGAGACATGGGTGTGGCATAGAGTTGACATGGCATAGAGTTGACATGGGTGTGGCATAGAGTTGACATGGGTGTGGCGTATAGTTGCATGGGTGTGTCACGCATAATTTCATTGCATCGTATTAATGAATTCATGAATGTGATATAGAGTTTGTATAGATGCGTTATGAATATTGTCAGCACATTGTATGGATTGATTAGAGAGACATGTAGAAATGAATGTACACTTGCACATGCCACGTCCTAAATTTGTTGCTAGTATTAGTGAGTTATCATACCAGCAGTTGAGCTGACCTATTCGTGGGCAATATATTTCAGATGAGACCCCGGGTACTTAAGACTTCTTCAAGTCTTGAAGGATGGGAAGACATGGACTAAATTGAAGATTTGGCCCTTGGGGCACTTTTTGGATGTATGGACATAAGCCCAATTTATTTTGTTTTGTGTTGAAACAAGTTGTAAACTTTAGGCCTTAGGCCATTTTAATATGCATAAGTTGTGAATCAAATGAATGTATGATGATTGTAGTAATTACATTTTACATGGATGTGTTGAATATGGAGAATGCATGTTTTGGTTGGATGGGTTTGTGGCCACCGTATGAGGGTGGGTTGTTGGTGAATTTATATTCATACATGTTGTGAAAATTAGGTAGAAAAACCTTGAAAAAATAAAGGAAACTATGCCCAAAATTTTGGAAAATAAAGTGAAAAATAAGTGTGTAAAACACCATTTAAATGGTTGGAAAAACTATCCAAATTAGGAGGATAGTGTCCTTGGGAGCTGGGCTGAAAATGGGGAAAAAGTGGCCTTTAAAACTTTGGAAAAAAATCAGAAAATGAAACATTTGGGTTGCAGCCATAAATAGTGAAATTTCAAAAAAATCAGAAAATCAGGTCTCTGTGCTACAGTGCCAAAACAGGCCTGAACTGCCCCGTGCGCGCGCCATCCAGCCACCTGCTCCCACGCCCACGCACGCCCCGCGCGCGCGTGGCCCTGTCACCTGCGGTGCCCTGCTTGCTCACGGCTTGTACTGTTTTGCCCTGCTGCTGCCACCTGCTGTCCAGCCTTTGTGCAGCAGCCTTGATAGCCACTTAACATCCACTTTTGAGTCACCTTTTTGAGCTGTATATGGGCGTCATATTGGGCCATATTGGGCCGACCTTTGGACCATGTTCGGCCACCATTTTAGGCCACTTTTAGCCATCACATAGAGCCACGTTGGGTAATTTTTTGGACACTCTTGAATTATATATCAAGGCCATGTTTGGCCATTCACTTGAACCACTTTAGGTAGAACTTTTTGGCCCATTTGTGGACCATGTCTTAAACTATTTTGGGGCCCCTTTGGGCCATCATTCTAAGGCATTATTTTTTACTTGTTTTGAGAACATTTTGGAGACAATTTCTGGATGTGACTTCAATTAATGTAAACATAAATGGAGAGAAGGACTTGAGCAACATTTAGGGGACCGCTTCGAGTTAGGTTGAATAATAAGTGTTTAATCTTAACCTTGGAAAAAAATTTGGAGAATAATAAGGGATATTTCAATTAAACTTACTAGATTGTCCTTTCTTTTCTTTTCTTTTATTTCATTCAGTCGCTCCTCGGGTTCGCGAAAATCTGGGGCGTGACAAGGCAAATCCTTACTCTGATACCAATTAACGTAGCATGAAACGTGTGAGAAATTGAGCATGTCGAACTCCTTGAACTTAATCAACAATAGAGATTACTTACCCATACAAGAAAACAAATCTCTAAAATTCAAAAGAGTATATTATTGATAAAAGTGTATAATAAGAGTGTGTTACATAATTTATAGAGCTAGAAAAATACTAATTCGAATAGGAAACTACTAGTTTCTAAGCTAGTCCTAATAGGAGTAGGAAAATGAAGAAATTTAGATAAAATCAAATTTGGGGCCTTTTACAATGGAGCCCAAAATTGGATTCCAGATAAGATAATAAGAAGATAAAAACAAATTGAAACTCAAAAAGAGTTTCTTATGTAAAATAATTGCAATAACAAAACTTTTCAAAAATAATAAAAACATTTAATTGAAGGCCTAGCGATTGAATTTGGCCCAAATCCAGCTTCACTTGTTTCTAACAAGTAACAACGAGTTCAGTTCATTGGGCTATCTCATATAAAAATATAGTGGTTTTGGGTATGGTTATGTTGAAGTGAGGATTTTAAAACGTTTTTTAAAAGCATTTTCAACTACTTTCACAAGAAAATTTGTCTTTAGTTTAGACTTATTGCATTCCTATTACTCTAAGAACTCTTTTGCCACTTGTTCTACATCATCGCTAGTATATCTGCAAAATTATTTTCTCGTTATCTTCTTTTTTTGGATCAGTCTTTTATAGCCATAACACCATCCACAATCTCCAAATCCACTGCATTCAATAGTGTGCAACTTTCTAGTATAGTGGATGTACATGCCAAGTTTGCTATATGACTCTATTGTGTAATGCCTGACACCAAGTATATAGACTTCAACACAAGGTACTAACCAACCTTGCTATAAAAACTAACTATATATGAAAATATTGAAGTTAAATATCACTCTGTGATTCAAGAGGCTAAGATTCCTTACATGAGGCACAACAATGTTCTATTTATATAAAAAAAAATAACAAAAACCCTATTCTAATTCAAAGAAGGTTCACATAACCAGTCAAAAGAAATGAAAAGCAGTATGCATTCTAACGATTAACGGTTTACCATTTGGACATCTTGACTGCTCAGAAAATTTATCTACTGGAATTTTTAGAGATTAAAAACAGCACCGCCATTCAAACAACAATTGAACTACCATTTTCAAGTACTTTTCATTAAACATAAAAAGTTTAGAACAATTTTACAATAATTTTCATAAATCAAATTTAGCATATAATCAAATCTAAACTTTACCTAAGATCATTTTAAATAATTAAAGATCAATTTTAAACTAATAAAATCTTAAGGTCAACTACCTAAAATGTAATACATGATATGCATGATAACTTTACCTTGAATTACATATTTGTTCACACTTGCTTGTATTTGTCAGGATTCTTGAGTCTTTAACTTGAGACTAGCGATATTCACATGACTCAACATGACTCGATAATTACTAGTCTAAAGAATTACAAATTTTGAAAAATAATTTCCATAATAAAAATTACATAATTTTTTCTCACAACCTCAAATGTAATACCCTGACCTTTTTATATCTTTGAAATTTTCTTTGTCAATAATTTAGACCGATAATGCAAAAATTTTGCTATCATACAATTTACACAACATTAGAATTAAAAGAATGCATCATTTCAAATATCATATCACTACAAAAAAAGTAATTTTTTGCGACGCACCTTATTTGCAACACCCATCACACGTCGCAAAAAAAGACTATTAGCGATGTACACCATGTGCGTCACTAAAAACAAAGAAAAAAAGGCTTTCTCGCACGAAAAAAGGGCGCCAATCTATTAGCGACGGATAATACTTTATTAGCGATGCACATGTGTGTCACCCAAACTTAGCGACGCTCAATGTGAGTCGCTAATAGTTGTATTATTAAAACGACGTCGTGTTAGGGATATATTTGCAATGCCTATGGACTTTTTAGCGACGCGCACTGTGTGTCGCTAAAAAGGCCACCATTTATGTGGCCCGACCCCTGGTTTCTTCTTCTCCTCTCGATCTGTCGACGACGGTTTCTTCTTTTTCACTCTCACTCCTCTCGAAGGCGGCGATAGATGGCACATTCTCGACGGTGATGGCAATTCAGATGTAAATCATCTCGAAGGCGATGGCGACAGAGAAAAACTCATCAAGTCCTCGTTAGGGTCTCAAAGACCCCAACTACATTCACGGATCGGACCAACATCATCTTCTAAGGTTAGTAATTCTTGCCGTCTGATTTGAATACTTCTTTGGATCAGTAAATCTGAGCTTTACATCTTTTCTTAAGTTTATAAAAAATAGAAGGAACTATATAGTTTGGATTTCTTCTATTTTTATTAGTCAAATATAATGTTTGATGCATTTTGGAAGGATTTTTAACATGACTGTGAATCTGTGATGTTTGTTTTAGTAATAGTTAAAATGGTAATGATGTAATGTAATAAAATCTTATTCCAATTATAAATTTAAAAATTAAATTAAGTATGAAAATTTTAATATTAATGGTTAATCTTTTTTTTTTATAAAGGAACTTACAAATTAGATAACAAGTCCAACCAAATAAAAAGACTTTAAAGTTTTATAGGCTATATAAAAAAAAACTCCAAAAAAATTGATAAAAGTGTACTCACAGTATGAAAAAAAAAAAAAAACAAGAGAATGTAATCAAATGCTTAGCTATTTCCCATCTAGCCACCAGATATGCTATTTTAGCTACCTTCTCCTGGACATCATACGTGTCAAATTTTACAATACTGGAAATCATTTTCATATCAGAATTCAATAAATGCTGTTTTTTTTTTTAAATATATATATATAATGTTTTTTTCTCTCAAAGAGATAGGTTCTGAAAAATACTGAAACATTAAAAAATAGACACTTTCTAGAGAGCTATGCTTGAAATCCAATCCCAAATTAGAATTCACCTTCTTGTCAACAAATACTAGAGGGGAAAAAAGAAGAAAAAATTGTCAACAAAATATTTTTTGACTACTCTTGAAATGTGGGAGTAGAATTCCAGAAAATCATCAACCCCATTTCAATGAATATGCAAATTTTTATATATAATATAAATAATAATTCAGTTATCAATACAAGTCTTACGGAATGCCTGCCTTCTTTTGGAGATACCGCATTATCTAAGGAATGAAAAAATTTGGCTTATTTACAGATTTTATACACAATCTAGCTACAGCTAGAAAACCTTTAAGCTCTTTAGAATCATAATTGTTTCCAAGATCTGGGCATCTTATATATGGATCTTGGAAAGTGCTATTCTAGTGCTTTTATCTACTTTACAAAAGCAACTCCTTTATCTAGTGGTTTTATGTACTTTACAAATGCAACTCTTTTATCTATCCCTTGGGTTATATAAAAGTGAAAGAAGAAGTTTGATTATGTTCAAGAGGCTAAATTTTTTGGGGTTCATATCATTTTCCATCTAATTACCTTATTCACGCATGTTCTTTGAAATAAGAACTGAACTGAAGCTAGTTTAATTAAAACTGTTGAAGTTTCATACTTTGAAGCTTAATTGAATCTAGTTTTGATGAAAAACAATTAAATTTTATTATTTTGTAAGTTATAGATTGCATTTATGTAAGCCTAACCCCATTCGGGAGTCATTTTCATCACATGTGAATCTTGTCGTAAAATTTATTCGCGATTGGGCTTGTGTGTATGAAAATTGATTCTTGAATTGTCCAGAATAGGACAATTTGGGAATGTATAAATTTGCATTGCAATCAATTGCGCATGCTTGAATATTCCACTATGAAAAAATTTCAGCACGATCTTCTATTGTTCTCTGGGTATGTATTTAGGCGTGGTAATGTCTATCTTGTATACTTGGAGAACCGTGGGGAGATGCTGCTGAAATTTTGTCCGAGTGGAATCAAGCATTTGATTTGCTGCTGATTGCAATATAGATTGGGATAGAACCACCTTACCCTTTAGAGAGAAGTTTGAGGTGATAGGATTCATGTTTCATATTTATAATGAGTATCATTTTTGACTTGTATTAGGTAGACGAAAATAGATAAGAGTTGGATAGACTTGAGGGGTAGGCATTTGATAAGGTATATGAAGGGGATTAAAGATTTTATTGAGTTTGCTCGTGCATCTGCAGATGGGAGAAATAGGATAAGATATCAATGTAGGATGTTACGCCCCGAATTTTTACAAACCTGGAGAGTGAGTGAAATGAAAAGAGAAAAGTAAATGAAAGGTCATAAGGTGAATTTAATTGCTTATTCATTCATTTTTCCATGTTTTTCCCAAAATTAGAAGTGAAAAATTTATTAACTAGACCCACCCAAGATAAGTCCCAAATAGTAGTCAAACACTTCCCACAACTAATGGTCAAGGTAGTCCAAGTAGTGTCCAAACATGGTCTCTAAAATAGTCCTAAAATGTCACGCCCCGAATTCCCGACCGAACCCGAGGACGCGACTGAAGCGAAACAAAAGAAGAAAATAAAATATAAAGTAAGTAAATAAATAAATAACAATTCCACTGATTTAACTAACAAAAGAAAATAAATAGACGAATAAATAAATATTTAACTATTCAACTAATTTAGATACAAGCCTATTCCACTAACATAACTATGCATCCGTAGATCTCTGTCAATACACATCCATTCCCGTTTTATAAAAAAATTTCGGCAGAACTTCCTCTGTTTTTCGAGCTTTTTTCCCCTGATAATCACAATACATTATATATATACAAACACATCACAATCCATCCTCACTCGATGGCCACAACTTTATCAAAGTTAAATATACATCACCTACTTATACAACCAAAAATATACAACCATGATACAACATATATGTCATTGGGCTTAAGCCCGTACATCACAAAACACGCCTCTCGGGCCAAATATCCATCTACAGTCAAGTCTCCTCCACTCGGCTAGACTTCCTCAAGCCTCAGGTGTCGGGAATGTCATCTGAAATATGGTTCCCACGAATGGGTCAGCGCCAACATGCTGGTATGGTACAATACTAATGCAAGGAACAAAATTAAGACGTGGCATGTGCAAGTGTACATGTATATCTACATGCCTCCCTAATCATGCATACAGTATAATGGCAATGTACAACCACATCTGAAGAAAACCCTATATCACGTTCACAAATTCATCAACACAATGCACAGGCAATATGCGTGACACACCCATGCATCTCAATGTCACACCCATGTCTCATTTACGGGTACTCCCCGATGGTATCGAAGTACCAATGCAATGGCCAATTTTGGGTTTTTCACCACAGGATCTGCACCCTTATAATGCACAGCACCTCGTGCTGACGCACACTATGCTTTCAAGAAATCACCCTATGCCAATATGCCATGATTTCATCATGCAATAGTACAGTTCAAATGAAACATCACTTTCATAAGCATATGCAACATGCTCTAAATAATGCGTCACATTTAAGATCAACAACAGCATTTACATCACAAGATTCCATCCACAAATCTACGTGTCATGCTCGATCAATCTCCACACTTACGCAAATCCACATGTCACAATATCAACAATCCTTCTAAAACATAAATCACATATGATGACAACTCAAGAAGTAAATCACATTTCCCAAATAATCATAAAGAACACGGAAGCAATTAAACAATCAACTCAAAGAAGCAATAATTCCTATGTGATCTTCTATCAGCAGATAAGCATAAGAAATCATTCAATCAAGATGCACATCAATCCTAATTTAATTCTATTCCTTACTTAGTAAAGTACCATACCTGACAGGGTTGGTCACAACCCTACTAGGCTGTGTCCACTATGTAGTCAAACCAATTGATGAATAACTTAGCCCTCGTACTGTATCTGCTTAGGAAATTGAACCGCCTTCTTCTTTCCCGTCAGTGTTCCTGAATAACCAGAGTCAATCCATCCTAACCCAAGTCTCCACAAGTCCATGCTATCAGATCCGTATTTGGGATGCCTTCCAATCCACTGAAAATTTATCAGACATATGCCCACCTCCACTCACAAATATCCTCCAAATACGCTAGGCACTTCCATGCATATCCTCAACCCCGAAATCAGCATTCTAGTTACCGATCTCTCTCTTCCTGTAACATTTCTCACCGTGCCATCATAACAGATAACAACATCCCGAAGGATGGCCATTTAGTTTCGAATAAAGTTCCAGGCCAAGTGCCAGGCTCAGTCAACCCTCTAGATGAACGGACAATAAATTCCTTTCTCCCTTATCAGTATCTTGACCAATAAAACACCCATCATAGCACTTCCATCTCTTTTAATCCGCCACATGGAGCTCATCTGCTGCTTTTATTCTACTAGGAATAGATCTTTTGGCATAAGTCGGATCCAGCAACACAACCGCTGAACTGGAAGCATCGGCTATCATACCAAGGCGTAGGCATCAGCTGCAGCAGCTCCCTATCGCAATCCCGTAGCAGCAATGCCTCCTCTGCTGCAACTCATGACATCATCCTCTGCATTTGTACTGCAGTGCCTGCTCTATTTCGTCAAAGTCCTCAAGCCCACAAGAACTGATTTGCACTCCAAGCTTCCAATTTCAGTTCCTGCGTCAAGGAACTCCCAGATTTGCCTCATTAACAATGCCCACAACACCTTCACTCTTTTTCTTTTACACATCCGTCAATATCAAGTGAGATGGAAAAATCTGTCGTAACATGCCTTTTCCCTGAATTTTCTGCTGCGCACCAATTTAGATCCAGCACCGTCACACGCACCCATATTTATGCTGACCTGCTGCAACTTCTTAAATTATCTTCCTTTTGAGATAACAGGGTGGCAAACACCACTACTGTATCGCCCTCACAATCGGCAAAGTTCCTCCAATCTATCATCCAAAATCTCTGTCTTCCAAAAATCCAAGGCACATGGAAATCAACGAATCCAAAACTCAACTGTTCCCTCTAGATTCAACTCTTCAATTCAACCATTGTGAGCTGCCATGGAATCGGCTTACCCTTCTAATAATCTGCAATCAGTCCACAAAAACTGAACTGTCCACACCCAAGACCGCCGAATCCAATTCCAACCCAAACTAATCTAACCGACTTGCCACTGTTCTACCATAACCTCTTTCTCAACTTGATTTTTAATTTTTTCTCGACAGTTGCATGAAATCCAAAACCCATGACCCTGATTCACCGAACGTTAGCCACTGGTTTCGATTAGAAAAGGTTTCCTTTGCACAAACACACTGCTGCAGAGTTCTTTGATTCCTCAATTCCACCCTACTGCTCTCAGCAACGCTCAATCCATCTCTCTCTCTCTCTCTCTCTCTCTCTCTCTCCAATTTTCTTTTATTTCTCCTTTTCCTCTGTTTTTACACGACTTGTACCGCCCTTCCTCTCTACTCCACCGTCACAACACACACATATATTTATATATAAATATCCCACTTGCAACGCCTCTTCACTGCTATCAAATCTGCACCCTACACCTGCTGCCATGCTACACAATATATATATAATTCTCTCTTTTTGTAACAGTGTCGGCAGCCCCCCCTTTGTTGACTTGCTACACACTACACAACCACACAATATGCATATATATATATATATATAAATATCATGCATGGCCACACACAAATATATATAAAATTGTCCCTGCACAGCCCTTCACTGTTCCACCGCCACAAATACTAACACACACGTATGCACCACCCCTCCTGCTCTTGTTTTCCCTTTTCTCTCAAATCTAATCTTGCCAGCCACTTTATTTGAATTTCTTCTTAATCTTTTTCTTTCTTTCAATTCATATCCTGCTTTC
Organism: Nyssa sinensis; assembly: GCA_008638375.1. Classification (NCBI taxonomy): domain Eukaryota; kingdom Viridiplantae; phylum Streptophyta; class Magnoliopsida; order Cornales; family Nyssaceae; genus Nyssa; species Nyssa sinensis. Next base: position 17,785,326 of record CM018042.1, on the reverse strand, counting down.
CTTGACTTGATTTAAATATTATATATATTATATTACAACCACACCACATACTCCACACGTTGCACCATTTTGTTTTTCAATGTTATGTGCATTTTATATAATATATATATATATATATATATATATATATATATCATACTCACTAACATCACACAACGCATGGCCGACATATCTCACTTCCATCATCTTTCTCTTTTTCTTTTTCACTCCTTTGCTGCTTATTGATAACTAAAAAAAAAAGACATTTATTCATTTATTTATTTATTATTTATTTTATCTTATTTTTATTATTATTATTATTATTATTATTATTATTATTATTATTATTTTATTTTTATTTTTTTCATGTCTCTACATAAAATGTCCCTACAAATAGAATACTGGCCCAAACGGAACCCAAATTACCCTAAGGTATGGTCCAAGAATGGATCAAAAGGTCTACCACAAATTAGCCTAAGGAAGTGGCCAAATGTGGCCCCAAAAAGTGACCAAAAATAGCCCAATAGGGTGGCCAAACATGGTCCAAGATTGGCCAAACATGGCCCAATATGGTGTACAAATATAGCCCAAAAAGGTGACCCAAAGGTGAATGTTAGGTGGCTGTCAAGGCTGGTGCACGTGGGCTGGGCAAGCAGGTGGCAACAGGGGGCTGGGCGCGCGCGGCATGCCCGTGCTCGCACGAGGGGGGGCATGCGGGCTACGAACGGGGCATGTCACTCTATGCTACTATAGCGACAGAGAGCTGTTTTTTGATTTTTTGCAGAAACACTATAGCAACAGTGTAATTACTGCATGTGAATTTCTCTGTCTGCTGCACTAATTTTTCTATGTTTTGTGACCTTTTTTACCAAGTTTTGAAAGCATCTTTTTCCCCATTTTTAGCCCATTTCTCCAAGGTTTCTAAACCTCCATTTTGAGCATTTTTCTCACCTATTTAAATAGTGTTTTGCACACTTAATTTTTTTCTTAATTTCACTAAAATTTTGACATAACTTCCTTTGTTTTCTAAACATTTTTTCCACCTAATATTCATGAAATTTCATATGTATAAACATTTGACAACCCACCATCACTCGGTGGCCACAATTTCATAGAATTTAAATGTACATCACCTAATTATACAATCCATCATGCATACACCTACACTTGAACTTAAAAATCATAAACTTCACATTCATTACAATATACAAGGTCCTTTCCATTCTTTTCATAATACACAAATTTTATACAATACCATTTCATATGGTTTAGGGCTTATGCCCTTGTACAACATCAAAATAGGTCTTGATGAAAGGAACATCTTCTTACAAGGAAGCCTTGCAAGAATCTTAGCCTAAGGGTGTGTCTTGGTGGCTTAAAGCTTAGAGAACCTAGGATTTTTCTTCACTTTTTCTCCATGAACGTGTTCTGCTCTGAATCTTAGACCAAAATATGAAAAAAATACACTAATGGGCTGTATTTATAGTGGAGGGGCAAAGGTGCAAAATGACCATTTTGCCCTTAATGAATCTAGGACCCCGTTACACTATAGCCCGTCCCGAAATGCCTCAATTCGATATTTTTTTAGCAAAAGTTCTTAAAATCATTTTAAATGAAAATTTTCAAAAATATAAATTTTCGCCTGTGGCTGGGTTTGGCCGGTTCCACCCGGGTCACCCGGGACTCCCTTTTGGTCCTATTTTTTGAAACTGTCTTCGAATAGACTCAAATTTTTATAATAGGTGTATTTTATATTCTAAGCATGTTTCTATTCTATGGCATATTCAAATTATCCTCCTAAATATGACTTATGCTAAAATGATGCATGTAAATGTCATACCGACAAAACTGCACATGAATAGTGCCCTATCAGCAAAAATGAAAAATTTATCCTCATTTTTTAGATCTCTACATAAGAGGTGCAATAATAGGGATTATATGCACATAGATGAGGCCAAAGAGCACCTACCTTACATGGGATGGACAAGAGGTATATGTGTCGAGAATTTCATAGGGAACACCGTGATGTACGAGTGGTATTTGAGGATGAAGAAGAAGACAACGATGATAACTTAGGTGATAATGTTAGGGTTGGTTACGAAAGCCTGCCACAAATACTGACAAACTTATAGGGGGCTACAATTGGGGCTCGTAGTCACAGGAGTGACACAAGACAATCGAAAGCATTTGAGTCCTTGTTGAGGGAAGCAAAGCAGCCATTATATCCAGGTTGTGATAAGTTTTCAAAACTGGATTTCTCGTGAAACTCCTTCATATTAAGACCATTAATCGATAGAGTAACAAATAATTTAATATGGTCATTGAATTGATTAAAGTAGCACTTTTTACTAGGGAGACCCTTTCGAAATCATATTATAAGGCGAAAAAAAATTAAGAGATTTGGGCCTCGGGTATATTTCCATACATGCTTGCAAAAATGATTGCATGTTATTTTAGAAAGAGACTAAAAAGTGTATGGTGTGCCACGAACCCAGATAGAAGCTGAATAAAGGAAAGGGTAATACAATTCTTCACAAGGTGCTGAGATATTTTCCCTTAAAACCGAGGCTACAAAGGTTATACATGTCTCAGAAGACGGTAGAAGATATGCGGTAGCATAAGAAGAAGCGTGTTGTTGAGGAAAATGTATGTAGGCATCTAAAAAATTCGCAATCTTGGGCTGAGTTTGATAGAAATCATGAATGGTTTGCAAATGAGTCACGTAATGTACGACTTAGGCTGGCTAGCAACGGTTTCAATTCGTTCGGTGACATGAGTAATACCTACAGCATGTGGCCTATGTTGCTTGTGCCGTATAACCTGTCACAGTGAAAATGTATGAAAGAACCATTTATCTTCATGTCATTGCTTATTCCAGGGCTGAAGTCTCCTAGTAATGAAATTGATGTGTACTTGCATCCTTTAGTGGATGAGTTGAAGGAACTGTAGAAGGTTGGAGTGGAAGCGTACGACGTCTCTAAGAATGAGACATTTCAATTGCATGCAACGTTACTGTGGACGATAAATGACTTTTCAGCATACGAAAACTTGTCTGGGTGGAGCACTAAGGGGTATCTGGCATGTCCGGTTTGCAATAAGGATGCATGTTCCCTACATTTGTCCAAAGGAAAGAAGATATACTATATGTGCCATCGTCGTTTTCTACCGCCATCACATGGCTGGCGAAGTCGATAGAAGTATCTGTTTGATGGAAAAATTGAGCACAAATAGTCACCTCCATTGTTTTCTGGGAAAGACGTGTTGTCGCAATTGACACTCATCTAACCAGTAAGGTTTGGGAAGATACCAGGTACTAAGAAGAGGAAGCGTACTAATGTGGAGTTAAATTAGACTAAGAAGAGAATATTCTTTGATTTCCAGTATTGGGAGACCCTTAAATTGAGGCACAATTTGGATGTTATGCACATCGAGAAGAACAACTATGATAATGTGCTGAAAACTTTAATGAACATTGAAGAGAAGACGAAGGATACTATTAAAGCCCAGTTTGACTTGCAGGAGCTGGGAATACGGAAAGATTTGCACCTAATATGTAGTGGTGATAAATATATCGTGCCTCCTACATGCTATATGTTATCATCCAACGAACGAATGAGGATTTGTGACTGGTTTAAATCAGTGAAGTTCCCAAATAGATACTCATCGAATATATCTTGTTGTGTAAATGTTAAAGATGAAAAAATATCTGGATTGAAGAGCCATGACTGCCATGTTCTTTTACAATGACTTCTTCCAGTTGCAATACGTGGATATCTCACCGATGACATAGCAACGACATTGATTGAGTTAGGCTGCTTCTTTAAAGAATTAAGTGCCAAGACGTTGAAGTTGGAAGTACTGGAAAAGCTAGAAATGGACGTTGTCATGATCCTCTACAAAGTTGGAAAAGATTTTTCCTCCAACTTTCTTTGATGTAATGGTCCACTTAGCTGTGCATTAGCCTCATGAGGCAAAAATTGGCAAACATGTCCAATACTGTTGGATGTATCCAATAGAAAGGTACATTAAATTTTAAGAATTATGTTATCTATCCATCCTATCTATTTTAATTTATAACTGATTAATTATTAAAATAGATATTTGCACACATTGAAGCAATATGTACGTAACAAAGCATGACTGGAAGGGTCAATTGTTGAGGCTTACGTTGATGCTGAATGTCTCACCCTCTGCTCTATGCATCTTGAAGATATTGAGACAAGGTTTAAACGTGAATATTGAAATTCTGATAGATGTCCAGGGCAGCAACGAACCGGCCTTGCACAAATTTAATGCACTCGATTCGGATGCCCAGTTTGAAACTTTTGCAAGTTTCAACTCCAACAAGGCCTATTTTGGGGTTTTGACCGATCAAAATGCCAGATATCAGCCTACCGACCCCAAAACCCCATCACATAACTCAAAAATGATAAAATATACTTGCACAAACTTACGGCACTTGGTTGGGATGCCCAGTTTGAAACTTTTGCAAGTTTCAACTCCAAAAAGGCCCATTTTAAGGTTTTAACCGACCAAAATGTTGAATATCGGCCTACCGACACTGAAATCCCATCACACACCTCAAAATGATAAAATAGAATTGCACGAATTACGGCACTCGGTTCAGACGCCCAATTTGAAACTTTTGCAAGTTTCAACTCCAAAAAGGCGCATTTTAGGGTTTTGACAAACCAAAATGCCAGATATCGGCCTATCGACCCCAAAAATACATCACACACCTTAAAAATGATAAAATAGACTTTCAAAAACTTACAATACTCAGTTCAGATGCCCAGTTTGAAACTTTTGTAAGTTTCAGCTCCAAAAGGCCTATTTTGGGGTTTTGACCAACCAAAATGCCGAATATCGGCCTACCGACCCTGAAACCACATTATACACAACTAAAAAAATGATAAAATAGGGTTGTAAAAACTTATGGCACTCGGTTTGGATGCCTGGTTTGAAACTTTTGGAAGTTGTAGCTCCAAAAAGGCCCATTTTGGGGTTTTGACCGACCAAAATGCCAAATATTGGCCTACCAACCCCGAAACCCCATCAAACACCTCAAAAATGATAAAATAGACTTTCAAAAACTTATGGCACTCGATTCAGATGCCCGGTTTGAAACTTTTGCAAGTTTCAACTCCAAAAAGGCCCATTTTGGATTTTGACTAACCAAAATTCCAGATATCGGCCTACCAACCATGAAACCCCATCAAACACGTCACAAATTATAAAATAGACTTGTAAAAACTTATGGTACTTGGTTTGGATGCCCGTTTTGAAACTTTTGCAAGTTTCAGCTCCAAAAAGGCCCATTTTACAGTTTTGACCAACCAAAATATCGGATATTGGCCTACCAACCCCGAAACCCCATCACACAACTCACAAATGATAAAATAGACTTGCACAAACTTACGGCACTCAGTTCGGATGCCTGGTTTGAAATTTTTGCAACTTTTAGCTCCAAAAAGGCCCATTTTGGACTTTCGACCAACCAAAATGCTAGATATTGGCCTACCAATCCCAAAACCCCATCACACACCTCAAAAATGATAAAATAGACTTTCATGAACTTACGACACTCAGTTCGGATGCCCACTTTGAAAGTTTTGCAAGTTTCAGCTCTAAAAAGGCCCATTTTGGGATTTTGACCGACCAAAATGCCCACTATTGGCCTATTGACCCTGAACCCCATCACACACCTCAAAAATGATAAAATAGACTAGCACAAACTTATGGTACTCATTTCGGATGCCCGGTTTGAAACTTTTGCAAGTTTCAACTCTAAAAAGGCCCATTTTAGGGTTTTGACCAACCAAAATATCGGATATCGGCCTACCGACCACGAAACCCCATCACACACATCAAAAATGATAAAATAGACTTGAAAAAACTACTCACAGTACTCTGTTCGGATGCCCGATTTGAAACTTTTGCAAGTTTTAGCTCCAAAAAGGCCCATTTTGCAGTTTTGACCAACCAAAATGTCAGATATTGGCCTACCGATCTCGAAACCCTATCACACACCTCATTTTGGGGTTTTGACAAACCAAAATGTCAGATATCGGCTACCGACCCCAAAACCCCATCACACAACTCACTAATGATAAAATAGACTTGCACAAACGTACGGCACTTTGTTCGGATGCCCGGTTTGAAACTTTTGCAAGTTTCAACTCTAAAAAGGCCCATTTTGGAGTTTTGACTGACCAAAATGCCGGATATCGGCCTATGACCACGAAACCCCATCACACACATCAAAAATGATAAAATAGACTTATAAAAACTTACGGTACTCGGTTCAGATGCCCGGTTTGAAACTTTTGCAAGTTTTAGCTTCAAAAGTACCCATTTTGCAGTTTTGACCAACCAAAATGCCGGATATTAGCCTACCGACCCCGAAACCCTATCACACACCTCATTTTAGGGTTTTGACAAACCAAATGTCGGATATCGGCCTACCGACCCCGAAACCCCATCACACAAGTCACAAATGATAAAATAAACTTGCGCAAACTTACGGTACTTGGTTCGGATGCCCGGTTTGAAACTTTTGCAAGTTTCAACTCCAAAAAGGCCTATTTTATGGTTTTGACCTACCCAAACGCCGAATATTGGCCTACCGACCCCAAAACCCTATCACACACCTCACAAATGATAAAATAGACTTGCATGAACTTACGACACTCGATTCGGTTGCCTAGTTTGAAACTTTTGCAAGTTTCAGCTCCAAAAAGGCCCATTTTGGGGTTTTGACTGACCAAAATGTCAAATATTGGCCTACCAACCCCAAAAACTCATCAAACAACTCATGAATGATAAAATAGGCTTGTACAAACTTACGACACTCGATTCGAATGCCTGGTTTGAAATTTTTGCAACTTTCAGCTTCAAAAAGACCCATTTTGGAGTTTTGATTGACCAAAATGCTGGATATTGGCCTACCGATCTCGAAACCCCATCACACACCTCACAAATGATAAAATAGGCTTGCATGAACTTACAACACTCGGTTCGGATGCCCAGTTTGAAACTTTTGCAAGTTTCAGCTCCAAAAAGGTCCATTTTGGGGTTTTGACAGACCAAAATGCCATCTATTAGCCTACTGACCCTAAACCCTAGCACACACCTCAAAAATGATAAAATAGACTTGAACGTACTTACGACACTCGGTCTGGATGCCCGGTTTGAAATTTATGCAAGTTTATACTCCAAAAAGGTCCATTTTGGGGTTGTGACCCACCAAAATGCCGGATATCAGCCTACCAACCCTGAAACTCCATCACACAACTTACAAATGATAAATAGACTTGCACAAACTTACGACACTCGGTTGGGATGCCTGGTTTTAAACTTTTACAAGTTTCAGCTCTAAAAAGGCCCATTTTGGGGTTCTGACCAACTAAAATGCTGGATATCAGCCTACCAACCCTGAAATCCCCTCACACACCTCAAAAATGATAAAATATACTTGCACAAACTTACGGCATTCAGTTGGGATGCCTGGTTTGAATCTTTTGCAAGTTTGAGCTCCAAAATGCCCATTTTGGGTTTTTGACTGACCAAAATGTTGGATACCGGCCTCCTAACTCATAAACCTCATCACACACCTCATAAATGATAAAATAGACTTGCACAAACTTACAGTACTCGATTTAGATACCCGATTTGAAACTTTTGCAAGTTTTAACTCTAAAAAGGTCCATTTTGGGGTTTTGACTGACCAAAATGCCGGATATTGGCCTACCGACCCTAAAACCCCATCTCACACCTCACAAATGATAAAATAGACTTGCATGAACTTATGGCACTCGGTTCGGATGCCTGGTTTGAAACTTTTGCAGGTTTCATCTCTAAAAAGAGCCATTTTGAGGTTTTGATTGACCAAAATGCCGGATATCGGCCTACCAACTCCAAAACCCCATCACACACCTCAAAAATGATAAAATATACTTACAAAAACTTACAGTGCTCAGTTCAGATGCTCGGTTTGAAACTTTTGCAAGTTTCAACTCCAAAAAGGCCCATTTTGGGGTTTTGACTGACCAAAATGTCGGATATGGGCCTACCAACCTTGAAACCCCATCACACACCTCAAAAATGATAAAATAGACTTGCACAAACTTACAGCACTCGATTCGGATGCCCGGTTTGAAACTTTTATAAGTTTTAGCTCCAAAAAGGCCCATTTAAGGGTTTTGACCAACCAAACTGTTGGATATCAGCCTACCGACATCAAAAACCAATCACACACCTCAAAAATGATAAAATAGACTTGCACAAACTTACGGCACTCCGTTTGGATGCTCGGTTTGAAACTTTTATAAGTTTTAGCTCTAAAAAGGCCCATTTTAGGGTTTTGACCGACCAAAATATTAGATATCGGCCTACCGACCCCAAAACCCTAACAAAAATGTCACAAATGATAAAATAGACTTACACAAACTTACGACACTCGGTTCGGATGCCCAGTTTGAAACTTATGCAAGTTTATGTTCCAAAAAGGCTTATTTTTGGGTTTTGCAGAACCAAAATGCCAGATATCGGCCTATTGACCCTGAAACCCCATCACACAACTCAAAAATGATAAAATAGACTTGCTCAAACTTATGGCACTCGGTTCGGATGCCCAGTTTGAAACTTTTGCAAGTTTCAGCTCCAAAAAGGCCCATTTTAGATTTTTGACCGACCAAAATGTCAGATATCAGCCTACTGACCCTGAAATCTCATCACAAACCTCAAAAATGATAAAATATACTTGCACAAACTTACGGCACTCGGTTCGGATGCCCAGTTTGAAACTTTTACAAGTTTCAGTTCCAAAAAGGCCCATTTTGGGGTTTTGACCAACCAAAATGCTGGATATCGGCCTACCAACCCTAAAACCCCATCACACACCTTGAAAATGATAGAATAGACTTACAAAAACTTACGGTACTCAGTTCGAATGCCCGGTTTGAAACTTTTGCAAGTTTCTGCTCCAAAAATGCCCATTTTGAGGTTTTGACTGACCAAAATGCCAGATATCAGCCTACCGACCCCAAAATCCATCACACACCTCAAAAATGATAAAATAGACTTGCACGAACTTACAACACTCGATTTGGATCACCGGTTTCAAACTTATGAAACTTTTGGCTCTAAAAAGCCCCATTTTAAAGTTTTGAACGACCAAAATACCGGATATCAGCCTAACTACCCCGAAACCCCATCACATACCTCACAAATGTTAAAATAGACTTGCATGAACTTATGGCACTTGGTTCAGATCACCGGTTTGCAACTTATGCAAGTTTCTGCTTCAAAAATGCCCATTTTGGGGTTTTGATGGACCAAAATGCTGGATATCCACCTAAAGTGCCTAAAGCCCATCAAACACCTCAGAAATGACAAAATAGACTTGAACGAACTTACGACACTCAGTTCGAATCATTGGTTTGAAACTTATACAAGTTTTTGCTCCGAAAGGCCCATTTTGGGGTTTTGACAGACCAAAATACCGGATTTCAATCAAACAATCCCAAAACCCCAACAAACACCTAAGACATGATAAAATAGACTTGCACGAACTTACAACACTCGGTTCGGATCAATGGTTTGAAATTTATGTAAGTTTTTGCTCCGAAAAGGCCAATTTTGGGGTTTTCACGGACCAAAATGCCATATATCAGCCTAACTATCCTGAAACTCTACCACGACACTTCACAAATGACAAAATAGACTACCACAAACTTACGGCAATCAGTTCGAATCAGTGGTTTGTAACTTATGCTACTTTATGCTGTTCTTACTATTTATGCATGCAAAAAAAAAAAATATTCACATTCTATGTTCATGTATATTTAATAAGTGTTCTAATATATCTCATTTGATCTTTATTTTAGATTAATCAGGATTATTAAACCACCGTCTTTCTGTTTTGCATCGGCACTTATTATTGCTATTTTTATTTTCTTTTCATGGACATTTGTAGTTACATTTTCTAAGACAATTTTTTATTTTTTATATTTATTGTCAAATTGTATTTTTACAATTGTAAGTAATTAGTATAATATATATATATGTATGTATAAATGTATTTTTCTTTTAATACATTCATTTCAGAATATTTAGATTTTATTGTATATCAAGATGATTGATACAGGTTTAAACAGGAATAAAACAACAAACAAAACAAATAATTCAGGTCAAAATATGGTCCAAAAAAAAAAAACTTTTAACGACGCACACAAAGGCATCGCTAAAAGCAAAGAAATTAATTTTTAGCAACACTTCACATTCATCGCTAAAAAATGCCAATACAATATTAGCGATACACACCGAGCGTCACTAAAGGTTCATCACTAAAGAAAGCCAATACACTATTTGCGATGCCTTATGTACGCCACTAAAGGTTACCATTAGCGGCGCTAACCGACGCACCCTGAGCGTCACTAAAGGGCCCAATTAACGACACCCATTGCATCCATGTATAGTATTTGCAACGCCCATGCCTAATTATTAGCAACACCATGTGAACGTTGCTAATAGTTACCTTTAGCGACGCATACAAGTGAGCGTGTCACTAATAGTATTGGCGACACGACTATTAGCGACGCCTCGAGCAACGCCCATTTGTGCATCACTAAATAGATTTAGCGACGCATATTACTACTATTAGCGACGCACTCGAGCATCACTAATAGTGTCTTTTCCTATAGTGTGTATACACACACACACACACACACACATATATATATATATACATATGTAAGGACAACACAACCCATGCTTGAGGTGACTATCCCAAGCACGAGTTGCCATTATCCCATGAGAAGAAAAAAGGTCAAAGGAAGAATAATATACGAGGTGGCATAACCATATTAAAGACTTCTCATGGATGTCATCCTCGGTCACCACCATATAAAAACAAGTAGCTATGTGTGTATTTCACCTAGAACAGAATAGAAGTTGGCTATGGGTAATGCTACAGGATAGAAAGAAAGAGATAAAGAGAAAAAGTCGTCAAAGAAAAAGGAAGTTGGAGCAACCATTAAACATGTATGAAATCCATTCTTTTGATTTAATTCTTCACTTTAGTTAATTTTATGAAGATCTAACGTAGAAACATGAGAAGAAAAGTGTAGGAAATCCAAGTCTGCAAGAGATTATTTAATGGTGGAGACCCTATGAAAATGGGTCACATGAAAACTTGTGTTTTAGCTTTTTTAATACTAGGGACGAGTGAGGATTGAAAATAATGAACACAAGGATAAAAATAGAAGAAAATGATGAAGGAACAAAGTTGGAATACCCAGTTGCAGTTATGGCCAATGTTATGGTCCTTTGAAATTTCTTTGAGTTTTAATGTGATTTAACGGTTGAAATTTAGTTTAAATGATAAAATTAAGTGTTAGGGATGGTTTTAGATGAAAAATTGATCAAAACAATAAAAAACCCCAAAAATGAAAATATATAATTTTTCAGTTTCTAACTATCGTCATCGAAGAAGACGCCAATTCACAACGAGCCACTCACCGAGTTGACTTAGTCATACGAAATTGGTCCAAGTTGACTCGATAGTCAATGAGTAAACCTATCAGATCGGTTCACTATATAATACGTCATAGTTTTGATGAAATTCTAAATTTTTAAAACTGATACAAGAGTGTTTGGTTATGCGTTTAAAAAATTAAAATCAGAATAAGATATCTTTGAAACCTGGAATAAGGAAATTTTTATTCTTAATTTAAAACCTTGGACAAATGATGGGAATTCTTTTTGGATAAGGTGAAATTTTTTTAAAAAAAATTGAGTAAAAATTAAATGACCCGAAATTCAGATGAAGTTTTTACTTGTAAAATATTAAGTAACCATGGCAGGTGAGTACTAGAGATTTTGGTAGTAGGTCAAGTCAACCCACCAACGCCTTAACCCTAACCGAACGTATGTTTACAAGTTCTCAGTTGGTCCAAGGTCCTCCCCCATATACCGAACACTTCATAGAATTACTCTCTCGCTGATCGATCAAACCCACATCAGTATTCTCTTCTTGATACTTCGAAGTAAAACAGTTCTCTGCATTACTGATATCATATATATATATATATATATATATGTCTCAATTCTAGAAACCAAGGTCCGAGAGGCCTTGTCTTCTCGACGACGAAGAAGGCAACGTTTTTTTCTACTCCGTCTCTGCCTCCTATTCATTTGGGTACTCTTTTTCTTTATGATTGTTTATTTATTTATTTATATATGTTAGATGTAACACTATAGACCATAACATTGGTTTATAATTAGGGTTACTATATATGGTATAGGTTAGGGTATAATCTCAACATATTCCTCCTTCTTTTTTTGTCTTTACCTTATATAGCATTCTAATTGCCTTTTATAGCTCCCCATCTCTCCTATTTAAAGAGCTCTCTATGACCATTGTAACACACACAACATATATATATATATTCAATATATATATATATACCTTCTCTTTCACATGGTATCAAAGCCATGCCACCCTCATTGCAAGTAGTGCTCCTCCTCCAATTACCGTCATTCCACCACTATTCCTCTCATCCATCACCAAAAGGGGATTTGTTCGCCATCCTCTTACCACAAAAAATATCAATTTTCCCACAAAAACCATCATTGAAGAATAATCTACAACCTCAAAAACCCTCTCACACGTCCTTACGCTCCTCCAGAAGTCAATTCCTACCCTGCTCACGCTCCCACGTGCCACCAGCATATCCCACGCACTTCATGCGCTCCCCACACGCCTCACATGCCACCCACGCGCCCCACAAGCGCCCCACGCACTCTCCATGCGTCTGCTTGCTGGATTATTTCCACGTCAACATTCTGGCCCCACCATCTGCCACGTCATTCACCACGTCAGGACTCTGGTCCCATCGCCTGCCACGTCAGCCCGTTCTACCACGTCCGCCCTAGGGTCACTACCGGTTCACGCCTAAACCGATTCATTGCGCCTCATCTTCACACGACCAGTTCAGCTCCTTTTTGATCGGTCTAGACCAATTCCTAGCCAATTTAGACCTTCTAAATCCATTTTTGGGCTCTATTTTGATCAAATTGGTCCATACAGTCCTCTATTGTGCCCTTTTACCCTCTTTTTAATAGCTATGGAACGTTCTGATGCCTCCTAGCCCATCACTATCACTCTAGATGGTTCAAATTACATTCCTTGAGCACAAACCATGTCCAGTTTTCTTCGAGGACGCAAGTTGTGGCGCTATATCACTAAACCTCAGCAAGGCAAGGAAGAGGTAGCTGAAAAATTTCTCGAACTTGAAGAGTGGGATAGCAAAAATCACCAAATCATCACATGTTTTTGCAATACCACTGTATCTTTATCAACCTCTAATTTGGTCACTTTTCATCTGCCAAATTAGTCTGCGATTTCTTAACAGCTCGTTACACCACTGCTGGTCTTGCTTACTAATATCAACTTCTCAGCTCCCTTCATCGTACACGACAGGAATCCGGCGAATCTATTAATGATTTCCTGTTCCAAATGTATGCCCTTTGGGATCAATTGACACCATCAGAACCCACATGGCGCTGCACTTTCGATGCTGAGCAATTTGGTACCTACCGTGATCAACAACGCTTGATTCATTTTCTTATGGCTCTTAATCACCACTTTGAGCCAATTCGAACGTCCTTGCTTCACCGTAATCCTCTTCCTACTCTCAAGCAAGCTATCTATGAACTGCTCTCCGAAAAAACTCGTCTTGGACTCCTCAAGCCCTCTTCAATAAACACTACCCTTGCTGTCTTCCGACCCCCTTCACACAAAATTAGTTCATCTCCTCAAAACTTTTGCAAGTATTGTCATCTCTTTGGCCATGTTCTCCTCAACTGCCCTACCAAAGAATGCCGATTCTGCCAAAAACTGGGACTTGGACACTATCAGGATGACTTCCACAAAAATCCAAATCGTCAGTCCCGCAGCAACTGGCCCAAAGGCCGACCTGGTATCCTATCCAAACTAAGGCTTGCTTTTTCTTCTCTCGCTGCTACTGCCGAAGAACCTACTTTATCTATGTTTTCTTCTCCATCCTTCTCTGTTGCCAATCTTGAAGCAATCCTCAAATAAGTTCTTGCACCTTCACCATCCACTGCTATGTCTGTCACTTCTGGTAAGTCCTCTTGGTATTTTGATTCCGCATGCAGCAATCATATGACCTCCAACTCTAGTATTTTCACTTCTATAACTCCTGCTTCCCATATTCCCAAAATTCACACTATAAATGGCTCACATATGTCTGTTAGTCATATTGGTGAGGTCTCCACATCTTATACATTCCTTCCTAGCACCTATCTTATACCCAATCTAACCCTCAATCTTATATCTGTTGGTCAATTACGTTATCTTAGACTCAATGTTCTTTTCTCTTCTTCTGGTTGTTGTGTGTAGGATCCATAGACAGGGAAGACCATTGGGATAGGTTGTTAGATTGGACGCTTGTTTGAGCTCATCCATATCTATATTCCCTCTCAATTCACTTCTCCACTTTCCTCTACAGCCTTTGTCTCCACCGTTTCTCCTACCATGCTTTGGCACTCCCGATTGGGCTATGTCTCTTCTAGTCGTCTACAAACTTTAATTTCTAGTGGATTGTTAGGATCTGTCAAAAATGAAAACATTGATTGTCTTTCTTGTCAGCTTGCCAAACAACCTGCTTTGTCATTTAATAAAAGTGATTATGTTTCTGCTGCTCCTTTTGATCTAATTCACTCTGATATTTGGGGACCTTCTCCTCATTCTACCATGGGCAGATCCATATATTTTGTCATTTTGATTGATGATTATTCTTGTTTTACTTGGATTTATCTCATGAAAAATTGCTCCGAGTTACCTCAAATCTACCTTGACTTTGCCCGTATGATAAAACACTCAATTTTCTTGTTTTATCAAAGTCTTCTGCTCCGACAATGCCATGGAATATAAAGATTCTGGTTTTTTACATACTCTTCGTCAGCATGGTACTCTTCCCCATCGTTCTTACCCTGGCACTTCTCAACAAAATGGTCGTGCTGAACGCAAATGTAGACATATTCTGGACACTGTTCGGACACTTCTTATCTTTGCCTCATGCCCCGAATGTTTTTGGGGAGAGGCTGCTCTTACTACGATTTATACTATCTACTGTCTCCCCTCCTCTGTCATCCATAATCAATCTCCATATGAATGTCTTTATGGTGTTTCTTCTGACTATAGTCTTCTTCATATTTTTGGTTGTGCCTGTTTTGTTCTACTCCAACCCCGTGAGCACTTTAAGTTGGAACGCCGAGCTCGTCTCTATTGTTTCTTGGGTTATGGAATTGAACATAAAGGCTACAAATGTTGGGATCCCTACTCCAAGAGACTTTGCATTTCTCATCTTGTTGTCTTTTGGGAACACAAAATGTTCTCCTCTCTCTCTCTATCTCTCTCTCTCTCTCTCTCTCTCTCTCCCTCTCTCTCTCCCTCCCTTTCACGTAGCCTCCTCGTCCATATCTTTATTCTTTATTGATTCCTCTATTGATTTATTTCCTGATGAGCCCTCTGAGCTTCTACCTATAGGTTCTCCTGAGACATCTACTCTATCTGATGATCCTGCCATTACAATTAACTCATCGACCATTGACATTGATCCACCAACCATTGCCACTAGTTCACCTGCCTCCAACTCATCCTCTAATATCTCCACTACGGGTCCTCCACCTCGTTGTTCTATCTGGGTAAGGGAACCTCCTACTCGTCTCCGTGACTATCATTGTTTTTCTACAATTCTTTCCCATCATGAGCCTCAATCTTATCGTGAGGCCAGTTCTAACCCTCTTTGGCAACAAGCAATGACAGAAGAATTGCAAGCACTCGAGAAAACACATACTTGGGACCTTGTTGATCTCTCTCCTAACAAAAAGGCTATAGGTTGCAAGTGGGTTTACAAAATTAAAACTCACTCTGATGGTTCTATTAACAGATACAAACTCATCTTGTGGCCAAAGGCTTTACCCAAGAATATGGAATTGACTATGAAGAGACCTTTGCCCCTGTTGCCTTTCTTACCTCTATACACAGTTTACTCGCAGTCGCTGCTGTTCGCAAATGGGGTTTATTTCAAATGGATGTGAAAAATGCCTTCTTGAATGGCGACCTTCAAGAAGACGTCTTTATGAAACCCCCTTCTGGATACAACCATCCTCCTCGCAAAGTTTGCAAGCTTCGTCATGCTCTCTATGGACTTAAGCAGGTTCTCCGTGCTTGGTTTGCCAAGTTTAGCTCTGTTATTAGAGACTTTGGTTTCACTTCTAGTTCTCATAATTCTGCCCTCTTTCTCTAGAAGTCTGCTCGTGGGTTTATCCTCTTACTTCTTTATGTTGATGATATCATCATCACTGGCAATGATCTCACTGTCATTACCGATTTAAAATAGTTTCTCAGTCAACATTTTGAAATGAAGGACCTTGGACCTCTCAGTTATTTTCTCGGCCTCGAAATTTCTTCTGCTTCTAACAGTTACTATCTTTCTCAAGCAAAATATGCTTTAGATCTCCTTGCTCGTGCAAAGCTCACTGACAATAAGACTACTCATACCCCTCTTGAGCCCAATACTCGCCTCACCCCATTGGATGGCGTCCGGCTCACCGATCCCACTTTATATCACCAGTTGGTTAAGAGTCTTATCTATCTTATTGTTACTCGACCTGACATTGCTCATGCTGTTCATATTGTGAGTCAGTTCTTGTCTGCTCCTCGCTCCACTCACTATGCAGCCATCCTTCGTATTCTTCGCTATGTTAAGGGCACGATGTTCCATGGCCTTCACTTTTCTACTCATTCATCCCTTGATTTACGTGCCTATTTTGATGCTGATTGCGCAGGGGATCCCACTGATCGTCGTTCTACCACTGGTTTCTGTTTCTTTCTTGGTTCTCTCTCATCTCCTGGCGTAACAAGAAACAAACTGTCATTCCCAGATCAAGCACTAAAGCAGAATATCGTGCTCTTGCAGATGCCACCAAAGAGCTTCTTTGGCTTCGTTGGTTACTTGCAGACATGGATGTGCCTCGCACCTTTGCTACCACTCTTCATTGTGACAATCAGAGTGCTATCCAAATTGCTCACAATGATGTCTTTCATGAGCGTACCAAACATATCGAGATTGATTGTCACTTTATTCGACAACATATTCTCCGTGGCACTGTTCATCTTCTTCCAATCTCCTTCGCAGATCAAGTTGCTGATATTTTCACCAAAGCTCATCCTCTTGGTCGTCTTTAAGATTTAGTTTCCAAACTCAAGTTGATTTCTATTCTACCATCTTGATTTTGACGGGGGATGTTAGATGTGACACTATAGACCATAACATTGGTCTATAATTAGGGTTACTTTATATGGTATATGTTAGGGTATAATCTCGGCATATTCCTCCTTCCTTTCTTGTCTTTACCTTACATGACATTCTAATTGCCTTGTATAGCTCCCCAGCTCTCCTATATAAAGAGCTCTCTGTGACCATTGTAATACACGCAACATATATATATATATATATATATATATATATATATATATATATACCTTCTCTTTCACAACATATGTACGTATATTTTTGTAAATTACATTTATGAATATACATGTTCTTTTGGTTCACAGGTTTGGGTATGCAAGCTTAGAGAAGCTGAGGCAGAGACTCCCGGTATTTAAATACCGAACAGCCATACTATATCTGGTGGAGACTCATGCTACCATTATTATCGTGGGCGAGACCGCTAGTGGCAAAACGACCCAGATTCCTCAGGTTCACCCTGCCCCTTTTTGTTTGTGTGTGTGTGTGTATATATATAAACTGTTTATCATTTGTCCTCTTATAACAGTATTACGTTCAGATTTCATTAGAAAAGATTACTTATGTCGGGCGAGTTTGGTGTTCCTACGGATATTGAGACATTTCATTGTATTTGACTTGACATTTGAAACAAGCCCACAATGTTTCTTACATGGCATTCTGATCACCGTTTAGATTTCTTGAAAGTTCAATGAAGTTAGTTTATAAGCGTCTGTTTGAATGTCCTATTAAATTTGAATGGATTCATTCACCTTTTATTTTGCAATTTCTTTTTTAAAGTAAATATATTTATTGAAGACGCCCAAAGGGCGCGCCCATGTACAAAAAAAGAGACTCACAATAATAGTCTCATATCGCCCCAAAAAAATTTACAAAACTATATATATATATATATATATACGGGGGTGTGCTTCTATATTCTAGAAATACAATATTTTCAAAAAACTATTCTTCAATCTACATGTATCCGTGTTCTGTTCCCTCCTTTCAAAAATGCGTTGACAGTGAATCTTTTGTCCCTTTTCCTCCACACTAGCAAGTCTGGTCCCTCTCCCTTAGGCCTGAACTTGTGGATAAGATTCAAAAAGGACATTACCTCATCCATTTCTCAATCTTGGAAATCTCACTGAAAGCATGACTCCCACACTATTCCATCCACTAAGGCCACGTTTGGACTGTGGGTTAAAAAGATTGGATAAAAATAAATATTATCAATGTTTGGTGTTTTCTATTATATTAGATATCTATTTCATCCACTAATGCCACGTTTGGATGGCGGCCTAAGAGGATTGAATAAGATAAATGTTATCATATCCTATGTTTGGTATTTTCTATTAGATTAGATATTTATATCCCGTGAACTATTTATATTCTACCTGGGGGATATAACTTATATCAAGGGGGTGGTGGTATTAGAGTTATCCCATCCTATTGGAATAAAAATACAATGCGACATTATCAAAAAAAAATTACAAAGCTGCAATATAGAGAGACAAATACGACGATGAGTCAAGTTAAAAAACCAGATTTTTCTTTTTTTCATTCTTCAATTTTTTTTTGGATATGCTCCAGATCTTTTAATTTGGTTTTTTATATCACTAAATGGACTGTTATATACATATATATATATATATATGCTCCAGGTCTTTTAATTTGGTTTTTTATATCACTAAATGGACTGTTATATATATATATATATATATACACACACACACACATACATATGCATGAATGTAATCAATGATTTGAATGATTCTTAGCAATACAAATCATAATTTTTTTTGTGAGTAACTGTTATATTTTGAATGATGTTTGTACAATTACATTCTAAAATATTATAATTATAATTATTAGATTTTACAATTGATTTGTGAATAAAATTTTAATTTTAGATACCTCTTATGCATATGTTTGAAATTATTGTATGAATGCCTCCATGTTAATCTTTACTTGAAGAATGAGCCACCATCTACATCTGGGTTGTTACTTTATTCAACATCTTCTTGAAATGGTCATATTAATTTATTTATTAACTTAATTACATCGATAAGCTGGTTTTCTTTGGGGCATCAATTTTGCCTTTATCAGTTTTATCTCATATCCGTGCAGTTTATTACTCAAACCTAAATGTAGTTTGGTGATTGATTACTTTGGTTGTTGAAATCATAGGGGTATAAAAGCATGTATGAAATAATGGAGTAATTGAAATTGAAACTGGAGATAATTTGGGATATGTGATGTGTGTGTCAGTGATTGAAATTTTGTTATCTGCTTATGCTCTAATAGTGCTCATATTTTTTATTTGCTTTGCAATTTGCTTACAGCAACTAGGCAGGAAAATACTTAATGATCAGCCTCATTGCATGCTTATCTTCCTTATTAGAGAAAGAGTGATTCACTGGTTATTGTGTCACTAATGTGGTTGTTTCGGTGGATTTTGCAGTGTATTCTCTCACCCAGAAACAAGAATATTTTCCTCAATGAAAAGAATTTATGCTTCAGCTTGTGCTATTGCTCCTGCATATTTAGAGAGCTATTTTTTTTTCTCTTTGTTCATTTGTATTTGGCGGTTGTTCTTTCGTGTTGAATATTATGTAATTTCTTTTATATTAGTTTTGTTTTTTGGTTTTCTATTCCTGTTTTTTTTTTTTTTTGCATTGACTCATGAACAGGAACCCCCCCCCCACAAAAAAAAAAAAAAAAAACTCTTAAGAGAAACGGTCTTGTTTGAGCAGGAAACCCAGAAACCCAAGCTATGTTTGGATATATACCAAAAATCATATTTTTCCAAAACTGTATTCCAAATAGTGTTTGGTCAATCTACATGGTAGAGGGCATCATTTACTTTTTCTAAAAAAGCAACTAAAGTTGCTTTTTAAAACCAAAAAAGTTTGAGTATCAGCTACCAAATCTCTCACGTAAGCGTTAAGGGCATCCTATCACTTACAATGTGTTGTCACGTCGCCTAATATAGAAAGCACGCGGTCTGTTATCCTCTATTGACAACTTACCTACGTCTCTCTATCAAATATAGAAAGCACGCGGTCTGCTACCCTCTATTGACGACTTACTTACGTCTCTCTCTATCAAATTTCAAATTCAAATGTATTTTCCTTGTTTTATTTTCAAAATTTTAAATTTAATTATTATTATATTCAAACATATTTTTAGAAATTAAATTCTAATTAACATAAGCAAACGTATTTTTATAATTTTTAAAAAATCAATTACAAAATTTTGAAACACATTTCAGAAATATTTTTCAGAAAATCATATTTTTCATAAATATGTTTTTTTTTTTTATCTTGACTTGTGGCTTATGAATAAGGGAAAAAAACTAGAGGGCAAAAATGGGTTGGGTATTTGGAGTTGGGTCTTGTTTGAGTTATGTAAAATTTAGAAGGATATTTTATTAGTTTTTATAAAATTCAGATGGATACTCTATTTTTGTTTGACCTTTGACTTAATGAACAAGAAGCAAGAGAGAGAGAGAGAGAGAGAGAGAGAGAGAGAGAGAAAAAAAAAAAAGGGGTCAGGTTTTGGGTCGGGTATTGGATTCACACGGTCTGGGTCCGGATATATACAGAACATATTTTTTGCAGGTTTAGGTCTGAGTCTAGACCCGTTAAGATTAACAGGTCTAGGTCTTAGTAGGTCTGCACAGACCCTACCCATTGACAGGCCTAATACGAGATATATATATATATATATATACATACACACACCAAGTAAGTTGCCCACACTATGTGCAGGATTTGCTAGTTTTAGTGATAATTAAAAATAAAAAATTTGATCTAATTTATCAATTTCATATCACACTCTTTTTTGAAGAAAAATAATTTTTGAATCTAAAAAATTTGGCATTAAATTTGATAATCAAATTTCCTAGTGTCATTTTATCAAATATGTATTGTACAAATTTGAAGGATTGCACATATTTCTCATACCTACCAACGAAAATTGATAATCAAACCTTAACCAACTGCCCCTCAATTTGTAATTTTTATAGCATGGGTATGAAATATAAAGATGCCCAACATATATAAGATGTTAATCAACCTCTGTATTATAGTTTTCCTAACATTCAAAACTTCTACTATGTAATATCGACAGGTAAATTTGCAATTCACGTATTATATTATATGAAATTAGTCCATGGTGTTTTACCATTCTACTATTAGTCCCCTCTTAGTTTCATACCAAGCGCAGCATATAGTGAATGAATTTATAGTAGTTCTCGACAATTCCTTAACAAGTCATAATTATATGCCTATTTTTCACTCTTCTATTGTCCCTTGTTGGATTCCTCATTCTTTTCCATTTCTCAAGCTTAATGCAGATGGTGCTTGGTCAAAAGATGTGTGTTTTGAAGGTATTGGGACAACAGTAAGTAATGAAATAGGGCAGCTCATTGAAGCTATGGCTTTGCATAAAACTCATACGGCAACTCCATTGCTTATGGAAACTTATGCACTGTTGGAAGGTCTCAGGTTTTGCAAGGAATGTGGCAATGTTAATATTGAAGTTGATATTGATAATCAAAATCTAACTACTTTGGTGTAAAAAGTTCAAGATTTTCTTCCAGGTTTATATGTGGTTCTCAAGGATATCTTTACTCTTCAAAGGGATGCTGATGTTTTCAAAATTGGTTTTGTTGGTCGTGTTGCGAATGCAATTGCCCACAAACTGGCCAAAAGTGTTTCTTCTAGTGACAATGTAGAAATATGGTCAGAGGATCCCCCAGTTTGGTTGGATCCATCTCTATCTTCTACTATGGTGTTTGTTTGACGTCTTACAGATTACTTTGTCTGTATGATGTATTGGGTTGTTTATGTGATTTGTTCTTATCAATAAAATACATCCTCCTTTCGTTGGTAAAAAAAAAAAAAAAATACTTGGGCTTAACTGATTCTAGTAGCTTGTCAGTTCACTTTTGTTGTGATATTTTTTGTAAAATTAAAAAACATATTCTCCTTTCATCACAGAAGTGTAAAATTCATGAAACATAAATGTTAAAATATCAACATCAAAATTTAATTTTTTAGTTCCCACAAAATTAACATAATTTTGAACAATGAAATTCTCACCGAAAGAATCAATAAATTTAAAACTAAGATATTTTTAATCTCAAAATAATTTGATTGTCAAGGACATCAAATAAATTAGAAGTCCAAAATCTTCTATTAATTTTTCAAATTAGTAGGCTATTGAAATAATTCTTTAGTTTTCCCTAATTCTCCAAAAATAAATTCAAATTTTTTTCTCATTGAATAAAATTTGAATTTTGAACCTCAAAAATATTTTCTCCCTCTAAATTAAAAATAATTGAATCATTTGAATTTTTAGAAATTTAGCCAATTAAGGCGATAATAGAATTATTCTTTGAGCCAAATTCAATAGAAATTATTTTCTATTCTAGAGTGTGCATAATGCCTTAAAATATGTTCTTAGTTATTTAAATTAAAAAGGAATCATTGATCTTAAAATTGGTGAGCCAAATTTGTAACACCCCTAGTCTGTTGACCCAATAACTTGAAGCAAATGTTCAACCACATGATTCAAAATGCATAAACCCAAGTTATTAGTAGTAAGACTTGTAACATCTTCTATGGCAATTAAAATTTTTCCTTAATCGATGTGGGATATTATATTCACCCCCTGCTTGTGGGGTCAATACAAATCTCTCTCAGGATGTCTACCCTTTTGGATTCAACTCTAATGTCATTTATAACATCCTAAGCTAGCTAACCCAATAACCTAGTGAAAGAATCCAACCACACAACTCAAAATGCTTAAACTTAAGTTATTAATAGTAAGGTTTGTGGTGTCTTATAGGCCAACCAAACTCTTCTCACCCAACTACTCCACATCCATTGGGTGAGAAGAGTTTAATTGTCATATAAACATCATAAGTCTTGCTACTAATAACTTGGGCTTAAATATCTTGGTTATGTGCTTATGCTCTTTCTTTAGATTATTATGTCAAAATAGGCGTAGGGCGTTACAAATGGTATCAGATCCAGCTCCCATAGGATAAAGGTCCCTACGATGTCTGCTTTTGGGTAGTTGGGAGAGATTTGTATTGACCCCACAAAGACGTCTAGTCATATGAGGGGTAATTATGGTATCCCACATCAATTGAGTGAAAAGAGTTCAAGGCTTGCTATTACTAACTTGGGCTTAAGCATATTGAGCCTTGCGGTTGGACTTTTTTCTCCATGTTATTGCAATAACAGGCTTAGGGCATTACTAAAAAATTGTTTAATTCAGATTGATTCCAAAATTCTGGGGTCGAGTGCTTATATATATGCAAATAAAAACTCACCGCTACAACAATAATCCACTAATAAAGAAAACCATTTCAAGCAACCAAAAATCCAAAACAAAGAAACTAACCTAATTCCACAATGATTTACCACTAATCTTGTAAACCAGTTTGTTCAGCTTTCTCCTTGCCTAGTTAATTTGCTTTCTCCACTAACTCTTCCTCTCACACCACAGAAAACTGCGACCACGATCACCTTGATCCACTCATACCAAAGTGTGTAAGATCATGTAATTATCACCATGTGCAAGACTATATCTCCCTAAGCATATTGCAAACACAAAAAACAACAATATCTAAAAATGGGTGACTATATGTAGTGTCCTAGTGTTCTATCAAAAGTCCTTTTACAAGAACGACTAAATATCTCTTTTCGAATTAGAGTTTATTGTATCCTAGAAAGATACAATATAAATACCAATGTATAACCTAATTGAATTAGGTAACAAATTAGCAAATAAGTCTCATTAAAAAGACACATGTTTGAATGGTGAGAGCATTGTTTAGACAATAACTAGGTTCGCTATTGGTTTTGCATATATAAAACTAGTCATGATTGTGTTCTAACGATGTACTACATAATGTGTGTGTTTGGGGCAATTTTTAAAAAAGTTCAAATTCCAAATGTGAAAATAAACGGGGCACATATATATACCATAAATAAATATTTAAAAATATTTTTTTTGTGAATTTAAAGTGCAAACAGTTTTTAGATCTCTAAGTCCAATTGACCTCTCTTGAATGTGTGCAACTAAACTTAAACATAAGGAAAGACAGAGAGAAATTATTCATGAAGATTAAAAGATAATCTTTGACTTGTTGAGCTTAATCCCATTCTAAAATCTCCTTTATCAATTATAAGCTAGTTATGATCGATCCTTGAAGGCCGAGACCTAATGATCTTGTCATCAATAAGGTCTTGGATGGCATGCTTCATAGCTCGACATTGATTGGTGGCTTGACTAGCCCTTTGATGATAGGAACAATGTTGGTTTGGATCGTACGCTTTAGATAAAGGGTCGATGTAATTCCCTAACCCAAGTTGTAACCGAGTAAGCCATGTAAACCCGAGCCGATAGGGCCTTATGTTACGATATTGAATGAAATGAACGTTTTGGAATTTCAATAGTTTCGAAGGTACGGATAATATCCAAGCGATGCCGAGCAAGCCATGAACGAATACCGAAATAAAATTAAAATGAATAAAATAAAATAAAATAGAATAAAAAGAAAAATAAAAGGGAAATAAAATAAAATATAATAAAAGGAAAATAAAATAAAATAAAGTAAGAGAATAAAAATAAAAATAAATACCAATAAAAATATATACATGGAATATAAGTCTATACGTAGGTGTATATATATATATATATGTAAGTATATATACATATATGGAAGCAAAAAGGGAAGTCAATGAGAGAGAGAGAGAGAGAGAGAGAGAAAAAATTGGGGGAGGGGCGGTTATAAACTAGGCATGCAATTGCATGCTTGAGGAAAACCAAGAAAGGGGAAACTGAGATCAAGAGAAGGGTTCTGAAGTTTAGACAAGGGGAGTTAGGGCGTTCAGAGGGAGATATTGCAAGCAAGCTTAAAACTAGGTAATTCTGTTTTAATTTTAAAATGCATGAAAGTTAGTTTAAAATATAGGGTCTTGTAGAGCATGAAAAATGGGTTATTTAGCAAAAAGAATCAGAAAAAATGATGCAAGGATAAGGGAGAAAAGTGTATTTGCAAGTTTTTATGATAATTCGGTTATTATGATTTTATTGCATGAAACTTAGTTTAAATGTTTAGAAATTATGCTTATAAGGTGCAAAAATCATTTAGGGATTATTTTGGGCTTAAAATAGTAGAAAATGTCACAAAATTGAAAAAAAAAAATCGTCAGAAAACTGGCTGTCGCCGGAGTAGCCACTGCCGTGGCACAAACGTCAGCCGAAACCCCATTGCTTTCAGTTTTAATGGTGGATATGGAAGCTCCTTAAACTACCCAACCAATTCCCATCGAGAAAACTGCAAGGAAAAAAGAAAAAAAAATTCAGGGAATTTTTCGACTGTCGGCACTAAAGAAGGTAACCAGAAGGCCGCCGGAAAAATGGGGGTGATGGCCACTGCTAGTCGGGTCAGGTCGAAACCCGACCCACCACACAGTCCAGTAAGCTGCAGATTAAGTTTTTAAATTGAAATTGGAATGTTTGGCTATTTGGTTAATAAATTGGGTTAATGTTCTGTTTGGGGATAAGGATATCCCACCCCTATTTTAGGATTGATCCACTGTTTGGCTTGTAAGTGTAAAGAAAAAAAATGCGCAGGGGCTGCTGCCCTTGCCACTTGAATCCAAGACCTTAGGGTTACTGTTTGAAGCATGGACCATTGTGCCACTAAGGCATATGTGATCCTTTTTACCCCAAATAATATATATATATGTATATATATTAGTTATACTTAATTAATTTAATTTAGTTAATTACTAAATTAATTCCCGATATGCACATTAGTCAAATGAATAGAGTAAATTTACTATTTTGGACTTTTTGGATCCAATGGTGAGGTCTGTTTCATAAGACGGAGTCCCGAAAAATAAAATACCCGTAGAATCACCAAAATGACCAAAATACCCCTAAGTCAAATGTGAGTCAAACAGACTCCGATTGAGTTAAGTAAATAGTGAATTTTTATTATTTCAAACCTTATGGACTCAAAAGTGAAGTCAAATTTATGAAAATAGAACCCAAAATATAGAGACACGTAAAATGACCATTTTGCCCTTTCGATAAAGTAGTTCAAATTGAAAATCGTGAAAGCCTAAACTGATTTTCTTTGGCATCCCGGACTCAATGGTAGAGTCTGAATTAGTAAAATAAATTCATAGAGTAAGGAGGTGTATAAATTGATAAATGAGATTAGAACTAAGACATGTTTATTGTTGTATAGGCAAATCAAAGAGAAAAGAGAAAGTTACGGAATACTAAAGTAGATCGTACGGACTAAAGGAAAGTAAACTCCTATCTCTTATATGTGGTTTTTCAAGCCACATTCTTTGTATTACTGCCAAAATTTTGTACTCATGTACGTACCCACTGCTATTGTCCCACTATCGATATTGTCCTATCTGGTGGATACTTATTGATTGTTATCTATTGATTGCTTTGTTGTATCATGCCTTGAAAGACCTATTGTTGTATGATTACTGCATGATATTCCATAGTTTATGCACTTCTTATGCAATTACGATAGAATCCTGATTTATGATAAATGCCAGATTTTGTGCTTAGTCACAATATCCATCCGATGTTATCTGATTGACAGAACCTATGGGTTGATTAATGGGACCTATGGGTCGAGTCCATGAACGGACACATGGCAATAATGGGATTTTTATGTAGTGAGTTATAAGGGCATTTTATATGCATTCATGTTAAGGGGGGTATGACGGGCCCCCAAAAGACCGAGGGTCTACCAAACCCTGAACAAAGTAAATGCAGCACTCATGTTTGACTGTTATGTTGACGTTTATTGGATTCATAGGATGTTTTCATTTCCTTGTGAATAGTTCTATGTTGATAGTTTCCTTTTTTATTGGACTTGACTGTGACCGAATTATTGTGGCAGTATATTTATGTTGACTATGATTATTGAGCTTTTCCCATATTCATTCTATACTATTCCTTATACTTATATATTGTGCCTTACTGTTCATTGGCCATTGTGGCATTTTTAACGTTAATTGCAACTGTTTTCATGATTGGCTATCATGTTCACCCTATGAGTATATATGTTTCTATGTTAACCCTAACCCGTATTGGAGATAGACTTTTACTTACTAAGCTTGTTAGCTCACCCCAACTTACTATTTTTTTCAGGTGAGAATGCTACAGAATCACAGTAGGAGTTTAGGAGCATAGGGAGACAGTTGAGGAGCATGATAAAATAATGTAGTCTCTCCCATGTACTCACCACCTAAAAGTGGTTTTATGTTTAGTTATGTCAGTTACATTTTTTCAGTCATTGAACAATATTTTGTATTAAGTCTTCCATAATTTAATGTTATGTTCACATTATTTACTGTTATCATTGATACAAAGAATGAAAAAAGTAGGGACGGCCATTGGGTCAGCCCCGCGACACGAGATCCACATAGGGCGGGTTTTGGGTCGTGACAGCTTGGTATCAGAGCTAAGTTTTAAGTGCTAGGGAGTCATGGAAGACAGGATTAGAACACCAGAACTGTTACATCTAGGAATGAAGAGATAGTAATACCGATACCTTTATGTTAAACCTTACGTGGCTACTGACCGTTATCTTATGTAAATGTACTGAATATCTTTTTTAGCAATGGTTGACACAAGGACTACCGTGGACACAAGGACTACCGTGGCCACTATGGAGCGCATTGAACGATTGGAACAGCTGATGGAAAGGGTTATCGAGGCCTTACCTCGAAGTCAAGCCGGTATGAATAAGACGGGTACTAGTCAGCCAGTACGATAAGAGCAGCCTGTCAACGTGGGTACTAGTCAGCCAGTACAACAGAAGCAGCCTGTTAACGAGGGTATTAACCAGCCAATGCAACAAAAGCGGCCTGTCAACTTAGGTAACTATCAAGGGAATGATTGCGATCCAACGTTCCCATATAAACGGTTTCAGAAGATAAAGCCTTCACACTTCAACGGTACCTAGGGAGCCATAGCTACAGAGGAGTGGCTCTTGGAGATGAACAAGATTTTTCGTATCCTATTGTGCGCTGAGACACAGAAGGTGGCATATGCCACATACTGGTTCAAAGGTGGCTACTTGAAGAGGCAAGGGAACCAAACATGGACTGACAGTGCTTTACTACAGTTTTCAATGAGAAGTATTTTTCCCAAGAAGTGAAGAACCGAAAAATTGTTGAGTTTATGGTGCTACAGCAAGGCAATATGACAGTGGAGCAGTATGAGGCCACGTTCACTGAGTTGGCCAGATTCTCCCATAATGTCGTCAACAGTGAGGATCTCAAGGCCCGAAAGTTTGAAGAGGGGCTACGATGGGCCATCAAGGACAGATTGAGGCCTCAGTAGTTACCTACCTACAATGAGGTAGTGACCACCGCTAAAATCATTGAGAGGAGTGGCGAAGAGTTCGTATAGAGACGGGCAAATCAGAGGTTAGGAAGCAATTATAATCGGAGGCCAGGGTCTTTTTCCTTAAGGCAAGAACCTTCATTCACTAGACCTAGGACTAGATCTCGAACTACAGGGCCCAGTCTGAAGAGGCCAAGCAATACTGAGGGGACCGCAGCTAAATGCCCCAATTGTCAAAAAGTTCACAAGGGCTAGTATTTGAGGGACAGTAATGCTTTTTATTATTGTGTCCAAGTTGGACATTTTGCAAGAGAGTGCCCCTAGGCCAATCGAGCCACGACCAGTGTCGCTTCAGTTAGGGCACGAGCACCAATGTCTATAGCCATAGGGAACAGGCCTCAGAACCATAGGAATGGACAAGGAAATGTCCTGCAGTAGGCTAGACGGGTTTTCTCCATAGTGCTAGGGGATGTACAGGCTTCGAATTCTGTAGTCGTAAGTACCCTTTTTGTTTGTTCACAACCTGCCCATGTTTTATTCGATACTGATTCTACTCACTCTTTTATATCTCCTGCATATTCGACTAAGTTGAACAGATCGACAGAACCCCTAGGATATTTACTTAATGTGACTATACCATTAGGACAATCATTAATGAGGGAGACTATGTATAAGAACTGTGAGATACAGATTATGGGGTTGCTTTTACTTGCCGATCTTATACCATTAGAAATCTGTGGGTATGATGTTATTCTTGGAATGGACTGGTTGACTGCAAACCATGCCACTATAGATTGTGTGACCAATAGAGTGCTTATCCAGAGCCCCAGATTTCCAATGATTGAGTTTAAGGGGACAGGAGTGGCGGCTCCACCCTATTTTGTTTCTTCTATACAGGCTAGGCGTTTACTTCGCAAGGGATGCCATGGTTTCTTATGTAGTATCCAGAATACTGAGTCACAATAGCCTATATTGAAGCAGATTCCCATTGCTAGGGAACTCCCTAAGGTGTTTTTGGATGATCTTCCAAGGATGCCTGTGGACAGAGAGATTGAGTTTAGCATCGACATACTACCAAGCATTGCACCGATATCTAAGACACCTTATAGAATGGCCCCAGTTGAACTGAAAAAGTTAAAGCTTCAGTTACAGGAACTGCTAGACAAGGGTTTCATACGACCCAGTTCATCGCCATGGGGTGCACCTGTACTATTCGTTAAGAAGATGGATGAGACCATGAGACTATATATAGATTACCGTGAATTGAATAAGGTTACCATCAAAAACAGGTATCCACTACCCAGGGATTTGACCAATTGAAGGGGGCTCAGGTGTTCTCAAAGATTGATCTGAGGTCCGGTTATCACTAATTGAAAGTTAGACCCACAGACATTCAAAAGACAGCGTTGAGGACTCAGTATGGACATTATGAGTTTTTGGTCATGCCTTTTGGAGCGACTAATTCCCCAGTCACATTCATGGATTTAATGAACAGAGTGTTTAAGCCATACTTGGACGATTTTGTGATCGTATTCATCGATAATATTCGGGTCTATTCTAAGAATCAAGAAGAGCACGAGGTGCATTTGAGGAAAGTCCTACAGAAGCTATGAGAGCAAAAGTTATATGCTAAATTGAAGAAATGTGAATTCTGGCTCCCAAGCATTTCATTCTTAAGGCATGTGATTAGTAAGGATCGGATCTCCGTGGACCCCAAGAAGATAGAAGCTATTACCAGTTGGCCCCGGCAAACTACTGTCACGGAGGTTCGTAGTTTCATGGGTTTAGCTGGCTACTGTAGGATATTTTTCTAGGAGTTCTCCAAGATAGGTACACCAATCACCTAGTTGACCGAAAAGAATGTTCCGTTCATCTGTACTGAGGAGAGGGAGCAAAGTTTTTAAGAGCTGAAGAACCGACTGGTTATAGCTCCAATCCTGACAATACCAGATGGGACAGAGAGCTTTGTGATCTATAGTGATGCCTCACACCAAGGCTTGGGTGTGTTTTGATGCAACAGGGAAGGTAGTGGCTTATGTTTCACGACAATTGAGGCCACATGAAAAGAACTATCCAACTCACGACCTCGAGCTTACAGCTATTGTCTTTGCCTTTAAAATCTAGAGGCATTATCTGTACGGAGCCACATGTGAGATTTTTACCGATCATAAAAATCTCAAGTACTAGTTTACGCAAAAGGAGCTCAATATGCGCCAACGACGTTGGTTATAGTAGATCAAGGACTATGAGCTCAGTATACAGTACCATCTAAGAAAAGCAAATGTAGTAGCTGATGCTTTTAGCAAGAAGTCATCAAGGAGTCTTGCTTACCTGTTGACTACAGAGAAAGAGCTACTACAGCATTTAGAGGCCATGGAGGTTGAGGTGATTCTGCCAAGTTCTAGGGCAATGTGTGCTAACGTCACAATCGGTCTTATGATTGTTAACAAGATCAGGGAATTGCAGGCTCACAACAACAAGTTAGTTAAGCTTCGTCGGAAGGCTTAGATTAGAGGGAATACAGATTTCTCTATACAAAATGGGGTATTGTACTGTCATAACAAGATCTGCATGCCAGACGTACCTGAGATTAGAAAAGAGATTCTTGATGAGGCACACAGTTCTAGATTTGCTATACACCTAGGAAATACAAAAATGTACCATAATATGAGGAGCACTTACTGCTAGCCAACGATGAAAAAGGATATAGCTCATGAGCACATTGCACGATGTCTAGAGTGCCAACGAATCAAGGTTGAGCACCAGAAGCTAGGAGGGCTTCTACAGTCACTGCCAATACCAGAGTGGAAATAGGAGCATATCACGATGGATTTTGTATCAGGGTTGCCTAAGACGTCGCATAGGAATGATTCTATATAGGTGATCGTTGACAGACTGACAAAGATAGCTCATTTTCTTGTGACTAAGACGACTCAAACTTTAGAACGACTGGCCATGCTTTATATTAGGGAGATTGTTCAATTAGATGGAGTCCTAGTATCTATTGTATCCAACCGAGATTCACGGTTTGTGTCTAAGTTCTAGAGGAGTCTACAGAAGGCTATGGGTACCGAGTTGAGTCTTAACACTACATACCACCCCAAGACAGACGGACAGTCCGAGAGGACGATACAGACATTAAAGGACCTATTGCAATTCTGTGTCATTGATTTCAAGGGAAGTTGGGAGGATCAACTGCCATTAGTAGAGTTCACGTAGAACAACAGTTACCAATCCAATATTGGTATGGCACCATATGAGGCATTATATGGTAGGCAGTGTAGGTCTTCACTATACTGGACGGAAGTGAGTGATAGGAAACTACTTAGGCCAGAGATAGTAGAGCAGACCACCGATAAGATCTATCTGATCAGGCAGCATTTACTAGCAACTCAGAGTCGACAGAAGAGTTACGCTAACACTAGGAGACGAGAGTTGGAGTTCATGACAGGTGACTACGTGTTCCTAAAGGTATTGCCGATAAAAAGAGTGGTCAAGTTTGGCAAGAGATGGAAACTAGGACCACGATACATTGGACCGTTTAGGATTGTTGGACGAGTCGGACCAATGGCGTATCGACTATCATTGCCATCTGAGTTAGCACATGTACACGATGTTTTCCATATTTCAATGTTAAGGAAATGTGTGCACAACCCAGATTAGATAATCGAGCACGAGCCGCTAGATGTTCAAGAGGACTTGAGTTATATTGAGCAGCCGGTACAGATCTTAGATCAACGAGAGCAAGTTCTATGGAACAAGACCATTCCACTAGTGAAGGTATTATGGAGAAATTCTCGACTTGAGAAAGCCACTTAGGAACAAGAAGATGAAATACTTGCTCAGTATCCTCATCTATTTGCACCATGATATAGTCAAGTTTTGGGGACCAAACTTATTTAAGGGGGGAGAATGTAATACCCTGACCCAAGTTGTAATCGAGCAAGACATGTAAGCCCGAGCCGATAGGGCCTTATGTTATAATATTGAATGAAATGAATGATTTTGGAATCCCAATAGTTTCGAAAGTACGGATAATGTTCGGGCGATGCCGACCAAGCCATGAACGAATACCGAAATAAAAATAAATAAAATAGAATAAAAAGAAAAATAAAAGGTAAATAAAATAAAATAGAATAAAAAGGAAAATAAAATAGAATAAAAAGGAAAATAAAAGGAAAATAAAATAAAATAAAAGAATAAAAATAAATACCAATAAAAATATATATATGGAATATAAGTATATACGTAGGTGTATATATATATATATATGTAAGTATATATATATATATATATATGGATGCATGGTATATATATGGTAAACTATATATATGGTTGACCATATGGCCGTAAATCCCATATTTAAAAGAGGGAATGAGGGGAGTTAGGGAAGAAAAAGGGAAGTCAATGAAAGAGGGGGGAGAGAGAGAGAGAGAGAGAATTAGGGGAGGGGGCAGTTATAATCTAGGCATACAATTGCATGCGTGAGGAAAACCAAGAAAGGAGAAACTGAAGCCAAAAGAAGGCTTTTGAAGTTCAGAAAAGGAGAGTTAGGGCGTTCAGAGGGAGATACTACAAGCAAGCTTGAAACTACGTAATTCTGTTTTAATTTTTAAAATGCATGAAAGTTAGTTTAAAATATAGGGTCTTGTAGAGCATGAAAAATGGGTTATTTAGCAAAAAGAATCAGAAAAAATGACGCAAGGATGAGGGAGAAAAGTGTATTTACAGGTTTTAATGATAATTCAGTTATTATGATTTTATTGCATGAAACTTAGTTTAAATGTTTAGAAATTATGCTTATAAGGTGCAGAAATCATGTAGGGATTATTTTGGGCCTAAAACAGTAGAAAACGTCACAAAATTGAAAAAAAAAAGGGTCGTCGAAAAACCAACCGTTGCCGGAGTAGCCACTGCCGTGGCACAAATGGCAGCTGAAACCCCACTGCTTTTAGTTTAATGGTGGATATGGAAGCTCCTTAAACTACCCAACCAATTCCCATCGAGAAAACCGCAAGGAAAAAAGAAAAAAATATTCTAGGAATTTTCTAGCTGCCAGCACAGGAGAAGGTGACCGAAAGGCCGCCAAAAAAACGGGGGTAATGGCCACCGTTGGTCGGGTCAACGGGATTGGTCAAATGGGTCGAGTCGGAACCCGACCCATCGCACAATCCAGTAAGATGCTGTTTAAGTTTTTAAATTTAATTTGGGATGTTTGGCTATTTGGTTAATAAATTGGGTTAATGTTCTGATTGGGGATATGGATATCCCACCCCTGTTTTAGGATTAATCCACTGTTTGGCTTATAAGTGTAAAGAAAAAAAATGCGCAGGGGCTGCTGCCCCTGTGACTTGAACCCAAGACCTTAGGGTTACTGTTTGAAGCACGGACCACTGTGCCACTAAGGCACATGTGATCGTTTTTGCCTTATACTTAATTAATTTAATTTAGTTAATTACTAAATTAATTTCCGATATGCACATTAGTCAAATGAATAGTATAAATTTACTATTTTGGACATTTTGGATCTAATGGTGAGGTCCGTTTCACAAGACAGAGTCCCAAAAAATAAAATACCCGTAGAATCGCCAAAATGACCAAAATACCCCTAAGTCAAATATGAGTCAAATGGACTCCAATTGAGTTATGTAAATAGTGAATTTTTATTATTTCAAACCTTCTGGACTCAACAGTGAAGTCCAATTTGTGAAAACAGAACCCAAAAAATAAAGACACATAAAATGACTATTTTGCCTTTTCGGTAAAGTAGTTCAAATTGAAAACCATGAAAGCCTAAACTAATTTTCTTCGACGTCCCAGACTCAATGGTAGAGTCTAAATTAGTAAAAGAGATACGTAGAGTAACAAGGTGTATAAATTGATAAATGACATTAGAACTAAGACATGTTTGTTGTTGTATAGGCAAATCAAAGAGAAAATAGAAAGTTACGGAATACTAAAGTAGATCGTACGGAATAAAGATAAGTAAAATCCTATCTCTTATACGTGGTTTTCCAAGCCATATTCTTTATATTACTGCTAAAATTTTGTACTTATGTATGTACCCACTGCTATTGTCCCACCATCGATATTGTCCTATCTGGTGGATACTTATTGACTGTTATCTACCGATTACTTTCTTGTACCGTGCCTTGAAAGGCATATTATTGTATGATTACTGCATGATATTCCATACTTTATGCCCTTCTTATGGAATTATGATAGAATCCTGATTTATGATAAATGCCGAATTTTGTGCTCAATCATAATATCCATCTGATGTTATCTGATTGATAGGACTTATGGGTCGATTAATGGGACCTACGGGTCAAGTCCGTGAATGGACACATGGCAATGATGACATTTTACATAGTGAGTTATAAGGGTATTTTATGTGCATTCATGTTAAGAGGGGTATGTCGGGCCCCCAAAAGACCGAGGGTCTGCCAAACCCTGGATAGAGTAAATGCATCACTCATGTTTGACTGTTATGTTGATGTTTATTAGATTCATAGGATGTTTTCATTTTCCTGTAAATAGTTCTATGTTGATAGTTTCCTTATTTATTGGACTTGACTGTGACCGAATTATTGTGGCAGTATATTTATGTTGACTATGATTATTGAGCTTTTCCCATATTCATGCTATACCATTCCTCATACAAGTATATTATGTCTTACTGTTCATTGGCCATTGTGGCATTGTTACCGTTAAGTGCAACTGTTTCCATGATTGGCTATCATGTTCACCTTATGAGTATATATATTTCTATGTTAACTCTAACCCATATTGGAGATAGGTTTATACTTACTGAGCTTGTTAGCTCACCCTAACTTATTATTTTTTCAAGTAAGAATGCTACAAAATCACAGTAGGAGTTCAGGAGCGTAGGGAGACAGTTGAGGAGCATGATAGAATACTGTAGTCTCTCCTATGTACTCACCACCTAAAAGTGGTTTAATGTTTAGTTATGTCAGTTACATTTTTTTCAATTATTGAACAATATTTTGTATTAAAACTTTCGTAATTTAATGTTATGTTCACATTATTTACTGTTATCATTGATACAAAGAATGAAAAAAATAGGGACGGCCATTGAGTCGGCTCCGCAACACGAGATCCGCATAGGGTGGGTTTTGGGTCGTGACAATCGAGGACCGATTTGGGATTTTGTGGCTAAAGAGTTCCCTTTTCCCAAAGATTCTAAGAAACTTCACTCAATGATGTAGAGAGTTTAGAGAATGATCTCAATAGGCATCTTCAATATGAATTTGATAGTGGTGAGGTAGCTGAGCCAAAAGAATGACTATTGGGAGTTTGACATATTCAGTTTGGTAGGAGAATTGTATTTTGCATTTCTAGCTTATCTTTCATTGACATCCTGTATCGAGGTCTTAAGATCTCAAGGAATGTTGCATCTATACTATTCAAAAAATTATTGCAGATTTCCTTCCAAGTTTGAAACTCGTTGTTGCATAGAAACCAATAGAAAGCTCCTTTCATTAGAGTATCTTGAAACAATTGGGTCATGAATTCAGTTGAAGCCCCTAGAGACTACATTTCTTGAATATATATCTCCAAATGAACCTTCGGACAAGTGGTACCACCAAATTTCTTAATTTGGTATGCTCGGGATAAAGAACGACCTTCATAATTATCAACTATTTCACCGCTCTTGTTGAACATGTCATCATTTGTTCCATCTTTTCATCAACTTTGATGGGCTCTTTCTGTTGTGGGCTGAATTTAGTTAAGGCCTCATGTCATTCAATCCAAAAGGTATAAAAAGGATTCAATT
The DNA here is from genome assembly GCA_008638375.1 of Nyssa sinensis. Lineage (NCBI taxonomy): Eukaryota > Viridiplantae > Streptophyta > Magnoliopsida > Cornales > Nyssaceae > Nyssa > Nyssa sinensis. Next base: position 17,748,819 of record CM018042.1, on the reverse strand, counting down.
ATATAGTTTGGGCTTTTGATGGCACTATTTGAATATGGCCATTATTTGGTGAAAGAGTGATGGAGAGAGGATAAGTCGAGCTTTTAGCTGGTGATAGGGTATTTCGAATAGGAAAGAAAAGGAAGCACAAATTTTTAAGTTTTCTAAATTTTTTTGAATATTTTCTCTGTGAATTTTTTATTTAAAAAATTAGGGCATAATATCTAAGAACCCTAAGTCCCAAAGAACGAAGAAACTTAAAAGTTCCTAAAAATTGAAAATAGAAAATACTAATGAAGTTATGAATGAAATTCTAATGAGATTAAGAATTATACATTAATAGAGTGGGCAAAGATGATCTTAATTGATAGAAAAGGGAGCACATATTTTTGAGTTTTCTACAAATTTTTGAATATTTTCTCTGTGAATTTTTTATTTAAAAAATTAGTGGCATAATGTATAAAAACCCTAAGTCTCAAAAGAATGAAGAAACTTAAAAGTTCCTAAAAATTGAAAATAGAAAATACTAATGAAGTTATGAATGAAATTTTAATGAGATTAAGAAGTAGACCTTAATAGAGTGGGCAAAGATGATGCTTAAAACTTTAATAAAAGTTAACAAGAAAGAGATTCCTAAAGAACTTGGAAATAAAGGAATTGAATCCTAATAGAGTGAAACTAAGTCCTAATGAGAAGGAATTAAATCCTAACTAGATGGAATATGATGACATGAAATTATGGAAAGAATTAAAAAGGAGACCCAAAGACTTGAGCTCGGCTTGATCCCTAAATTCCAAAAGAGTTGGGGAATATTCTTTAAAAGAATTAGACACCCTAGTGGAATTGAATCCTAATGAAGTGGAAAAATTGATTTCTAGAACTTGAAGGAAAAATTCTTACAGAATTGGGAAAAGATTCAATCTTAAAAGAAATGCCCTAAACCTTACTAGAATGAAACCTTAAGGGGCAAGGCATAATTAGAAATCAACTTGATCCAAAAATGTTTTCATGTTACGTGATGAGAATAGGCCCAAAAAGCATCTTTTAAAAGTTTTTTTATTGGTCCATTAGTGAAAAAATAAGACTTTTTTGGAAATTGAACAAAACTGGGCATCGCTCTCTGTTGGCCGGTTGGCATATAGAGGAGTGTCGATCAGCACTCACTATGTGCCAATTGACACTCGATGCTCTGTGCCAATCGGTCAATTGAGAGTCGTACTTTTGTTTCAAGTTTTGATGCTTTTCAGGCTTACTTTGTTGTGTTGTGTAGAACATAGGTCCAAAAATGTCGTAAAATTTAGGATTCTCACCTAAATCAGGGATCTATGGTTCACTTCATGCATGAGGCTAGGCTGGTAAAATTTTTTTAGGCTTGCATTCGATAGGACATGCAATATGCTTCCATGGCAATTAGGAACAACCATTGTCAACCGTTACAACATTGCCTTTTTGCATACATCCCTTGGCCACCTAATAGACGACTACAATAAAAAGGTACTAGATCGAGGAGTGGAGGGTTTTCACTGGCGGCACTCGATACATTGAATCAATGTCCAGGGCAAGGACTACTAACTGTTTGGGATTTGAAATGGTATTTAGATAAATGCATATATCATGATTTGAAGTGTGTGCATGATATTCTAGTTTATTCCGGCTTTAATCTATACATCCATCCACAAAAAAATAAATGTGAATAATCCAATAAGTAAACACACAATAAAACAACCTTGAAAATGAACAAATTAATGGGTTTAACCCTCGATATTCTTAGTTGAGTCGCCACTGTGAGCAACATGCGAGTACATTTCCCTTTGTGGAAATTCTCCCAAATTACATGATACAAAAAAACCCATCTAAAGAGCCCCGGACAAAGGGCCCTTAACATATATGGTTAAGGAGGAGTCGCCAAACTTGTTTTAAGCAGTTAAACAAGCAAACCAATTACAACCCATTAAAATAATATAGGCAGACTAGACTTTAGAAAGAAAATAAAATTACATCGCTTTGGCCCTAATTTACATTCTAAGTCCCAAAAATAATAGGTTGCAACTTGATTGATAAAAAAATCACAAGGAACAAACTAATCTACAATTACAACAAGAAAAAGCCTAAGTTCGGGGGTTAAGGTACAAAAGCGGAAGGTGTTAGGCACCTATTTCACCCGATCCAAAGGTTCTGTATCAATGTTCATCGTCAAGGCTATTTTATTGATAAAATAAAATGAAGAAAGAGTAGAACATGCAAATAAGGTATAAGGCCAAACACAAAGAAAATAAAAGCAATAAAAAGAAATGGCATAGTGAGGAAGGGGACTTGAAATTGGGCCCAAATGATTCCTATGTATCCACGTTAAAGGTTGAATCCTGATTCACCCACTCCAATCACTAGTGATAGAAGGTGGCAAATCAGGCTTCCATTCTATGTTTCACACACCTTGTAGAAAAGGGCTATAAACACAGGAAACCAATATCTCAAGAAGATCGTATATGTTTAATGAAAGAAGTCTTCAAAATGTAGTTTTGAAAATGAAATCAAGAGTTGTACAACTTAAGAAATAGAATAGCGATCTTGATTTCCTTCTCTCCTATATATAGAGACTTATCTACAAAGCCTAAGAAGTATAGGATGGGAGAAGAGGGTTAACGAGACGTACATTATTTATTGCAATGAATCGGGCAACACTTCAACTTATACATCTTGAATTGGGACCTTCACTCGGGCAGTACTTCAGCTTGCATTTCTTGATTTAGAGTTGTCACTCAGGTAGCACTCCGACTTGTTATTTTTTGAATCAGGAACTTCACTCAAGCAACAACTTGGCTTCAAATGGCAGAACTTAAAGGTCTTGTACGATGGGGGGTGAGAGATAAAGTGGACAAGCTATACTAGTAGCACTTGGGTGTTAAATTTAGGTCCCTTTAAATGGTAGCCATGGGGGGCTATTTATAGGCAAAATAAATAGACTTGATCCAATGACCTAGAACAATTCTCACAAATGAAATGCTAAGACTAAGTCTTAAATGATAATTATCATGTACTAAAAATAAATAAAATCTAATAATTATCGTAGACATAATTATCTTAGCTAATTATTAAAGATGAAAATAAAAACAATTTCTAACAAATGAAATGCATGTCTAGAAAAGTGCACCATGAGAATTAAGTAAAATAGAAGTTTAACCTAATTAAACTCTCTAAATTAGATAATTAGGGAGATATCCCTAGTTATCCAAACCTCTTATGCGTAAATATATAAATATATATATATATATATATATCTAACCTAAATAATGTGGACCAATCATGTGATTGTCTACAACTCATAGGTCAATCACAACTAAGATGACACCTAAAGAACCAATGAGATTTAAGACAAATCTCACTTGAAATATGATAAATCCTAAAATGAAAATAATAATTATCATTCAACATTTACCAAAATGTCCTCAATTTGGTGAGAAATTGCTAGGTTGCCCCTATGAAATAGGAAATGACCAAATTGCCTCTAAGGCATAAAAAAATAACCAAATTGTCCTTAAAAAAATAAAATTACCAAATTACCCCCAAAGGGATAAACTGGTATAGAGATTACAAAAATTTCCTTAATTAACCTTCTAGAGGAAGGATCATGTCAAGATTATCAAAATGTCCTTCAAACGGTAAAATGGTGCCGAAATTACTATAATACCCTTAAAAAGTGAAAAATCTCTAGAATTTACCGAATTACCAAAATGACCTTAGGGATAAAATGTGCAAAATTACAAAAATACCTTAAGGGACCAAAATGTGTTGAAATTTCCGAAACACCCCTAGGGGACAAAATGTGCAAAAATGACCCAAATATCCCTAGGTAGTAGAACTTGTTGTAACTTTTCAAATATGACAAAACTACCCCTAATCAAGAAATTTCTTGAATTATGCTACCGAAATGGTTGAAGTGTCCTTGAGACTACAAAATTACATAGGTATATTACTAAAAATCACAAATTTACCCTCATACAATCCAAGGTCACAAAAATGATGTATTGACAACATGTGCTTATGTGTTTTGGGAAATCCTGCTGAGCATTATGACTCATCTTTGTTATTGATGAGAATGGCGGGTACGGGAGAAGTAGATGACAACTAGAGGACTAACTCCACACAAAAAAGATTGACTTGGACTACATCATTGTCGGATTGAGTAGTTACATTTGTATAAAGGGTGCATGTATCCTTCTTTACACAATGATGTATATTTTTTTTTTATAAACTTGTACCTTTTATAGTTAGAGTCAGTTAGGAACACTGTAACATTGTATTATATTGTGTCTTATTGATGGATGAACAATAATAGATTTGATGAACTTGGTCATAGTTAAATTTAATTAATCTTGTTATAGGACTTGAACAAGTATAAGCATGATAACAAAACCAAAAAAAAAAATCATATTTTTAATAAACAATTTCATATATTTTTCTCTTTCCTCAATCCCTCTTTTCTAAAATTATATCTCCCAATATCCTTCTTCATTTATATCTCTTGTTTTCTAAAATCTTTCTATAGTACGAATGCTTGATATCATCACAATAAACTCCACAATTAAAAAATAAAAAAGAAATGAAAAATCAAATAACCTATTCAAGGATGCCAAGACCAATACCTGAAATAAAAAGAATTAATTAGTTTTAAGTCCCTAAAAATATGCTTAATTATTATGGAGTCGCGCTTTCTATTTTTGAGGTGAAGGACAATTGTTTATATATATATATATATATATATATATATATAGATGAGATCCATTTTGATTACTTGTCACGTTAATTTTTTTTTCAAAATGACAATAATACCTTTGTACATGATTTACCCATTTACGTCATAGTTATTAGAACCCGATCATACCGGCCGGTTCGATTCGATTAAAAATACCGATTTTATTACAGAACTGAAAAAAATCAGTTGAACCGATCAATTTTAAAAAAAATCAAGTGAACCGACTGATTTTTTTAAAAAATCAGTTAAATCACATTTTGTCTTTTTATCACCTATAATTTTTTTTCTCACAAAACTTCTTGTATTTAATGATAAAATTTAATATAAAATAAATATTATTGCATATAATTTTATTATATATACAAATATATTAAACTTATATGTTAAAATAATTTCAGTGATTATTTTTATATTTTTTATTTATTACTTAATAATAAAAAATATTTTTTTTTGTTATTTTTTTAAATTTTTAATATATTAATTATGAAATCAGTTCCGATACCTTCATTGATTCATCCTCCCTAAGTACGATCAACTTCTCCAAACCCACCCTAGGTTTTCAAATTATTCGTGTAGCGCGAATCAGATCATTGGTGAACGAAGCCTCAACCATTGCAGAGATCTCCACCAAAATGCAACCACCGTCCACCGTTCGACCCACCAACTCCACCATGGCTCAAAAGTTGCCACGCACCAGCAGTGGCCACCGGCCAAAACCACCAATCTCAACAATCATCTCCACCGCTGCTCAGGTGGCCCGACACAACAAAACCATCGCCTATCGCCACCGCTAAAAACAACCACCACCATCATCTCCATTAACATCAACAATAAACAGCATAATCACCATCATCAATGAAATCAAAATTGAAATCTGGAAATTCAGTGGGTTCATGTCTTCGAAAAATACCATCCTCGTCCATTGCTCATGGATGGCCCAAAGCCCTGTTGCTCCTCCCTAGACCTCGCCATAAACCCTAGCTTTAGGGTTTCTAAACTCGACTAGAGGTACCGCCGCCCATTGGAGTCATATATAGTCCTCTCCAATTCATCCACTCTTTCTCTAGACGTCTCCTTTGACCTCCTCCTCGAATCTAGGGCTTGCGATTCGGATCAGAACGACATGGTTGAGTGTGCCGAAACGTTCCTCACTATATAAACACATCCCGTGATCTAATCTGAACTTCACCATGAATGACAATGTTTCACTATGTTCAAAACATTGTGTATTATAGCTTGAGTAGTGGGCCGAATGAGCATCCACAAAATGCACCGGTAAAATTCAAAAAGTGAATCTGGTATTTTTGGGCTGCTTCTCTTTTTTTTTTTTTTTCCTTATGTGATTGTGGACTCTGAAAAATGTTGTGGAGAGAAGCAGCCCAAAAATAGGGGTGCGAAGGATGACCAGTGGAGAATGGGATTTTATGAGACAATAAAATTTTACTCTTTGCTGCGTAGACTATTTTTTGGTTTCACTCTTTCATGTGAAAATTGGACCCAACTTTTGGTGTAAAACTTATTTTTAGAACTTTATTAGTAGCCTTATTTTTTTCTTCTTTTTTAATTTGATCTCTTACTGAGACATTGAAATTTTATTGTCTCTATAAAACAGGTAAGATTTTACTATTTTGCAGAGACTCACTGCACCAAAATTTAATTATTTTGTAACGGTTTTTTTTAAAAAAAAAAAAATTCATATGTAATATAAATCTTGTTAAATAAATCTCGATTTTTTTAACCCAAATATATAACTTTTATTGAAATTGAATTTATTTATTGTTAGATAGTAAATTTTAAAGGTTGAAAAAAAATTAGTTAGTTGGTATAAAATTTAATTCAAGGGTAGTTAGTTACTAAATGAAAGTTTTATAAATTGAAGGGTATTTATTCACAAAATATTTGAAAGATTTGTGAGGTTAATATGTTTGAAAATAGATTCGGTGATAATTACTATCTTTTTGTGGACTTCTGATGAACAAACAAAATAAAAAAGCATTATATGTGTATATACACACATACACATAAACCAATAATTTCATAAATGCTCAATGATGATACTCTCTCTCTCTCTCTCTCTCTCTCTCTCTCTCTCTAATACAAATTTATGAACCAAATCGATCCATGGCCCCGATCTTCTTGTCCTTTTTTTCCCCCCTTATCACAATCAATTTATTTGCAATGTGATAAAATGGCTCTACCTGGTACTTGTACTGCTCTGTTTGGGTTTTGGATTAAAAGGCACAAGGATGCAAGAGAAAAGAAGTGAAGAATAAAATGGGCATGCAGAGACGTCAAAAAATAAGGACAAATGAGTCTTTATACTCTTAGTTGGCTTTCTTTTAAAACTTGAAAAGTACATTAAAAACATGAGATCAAGCTAGTAATTTTACATCTCTTAGTTAACAACCGTGGATACCTGCTAACTGGAAGGATAGTGTCATTTTAAAAAATAAAAGAAAAGTCCTGTAATATCTCTCCTTATTTTGGGAAAGCCGGTGGCTGCATGTGAGTTCTTTCAAGGCAAGGGGAGGCCTGATTTGACATTACTGTTTTCTCTTATCCGGCATCATCTAACAGAGCTCTTAGCCGGCACTCGAAGAAAAAGTAGTAGTAGTTCAGTTTCGGTACTCAAGTTCTAGTGCTCGTAGAGAGAGAGAGAGAGAGAGGTAGGTTCGTCAATTGGAATCTCATCATCTATACATAACGAATTGATGTGGTTTATTCATATCATAACATATGAACAGTTATTAGATAAATCGGGAACGTCAGTCTTAGTTATCCATACAAGTATCTTGAAGAACGAGGGAAAAAGAAGACTAGTAAAGTCCAAGCAAACACGTTATAACAATACTGATCTATCCTTTTCCAGTCATAATGCAAGCCCCTCACATTTCTTCATCACTTCTTAATTTCCCCCTTCATTTAACTTGTATTTCAGAAGCATCAAATTGGTATCATGTTTCCATTTTCAAAACAAACTCAATGCTGTAGAGAATGGGAAAGCAATTCTAAATGGCCTCAATTTAAGAAGCTACAGTTATAGATAAGGTGAGTGACTTGCAGCAATCAAATTCCAGTGGTTCAACAAATCATGGAGGGAACTCTTCAACGGCTTTCCTCTTCGATCCATCTTCCAACTGCCGTCGTTGCAGTCTTGAGAACTAAGAAACATCTCCATGGCATTTGTAGAAGGCAAATTCTGATAATGTACCTATTTGATGTTCCTATCTTTGATTGTAATCTCAATCTTTCATTTTATTTTGAATGGATTGGCTCTTGTCAGAATTTTTTTTTTGTTTAAATGGTAAAAAAACGTCAAAGGGAAAAGAAGAGTTTATCTTGTTATCAAACTCTAAAGTCATGCTTTATTTTGGTGGTAACAACAATTTACATGAGAACAGAGAAGAAATCAGTCAATTTGTACAGCGACAAAAATGAAAATAAAATTGGATAATAAATTTAATACAAGACTTAAAAGTAGCCACAACATCACCGCGAATTACCAATCAGTTCATCTTTCACAAGCATAACATACATACATACATACATACAGTATGTAACTGATTCTATTCTGTTTCCTATTTCCTTGTACAAAAATCAAGGGTGTGTCAGTTGGCAAATAAAGCGAAGGAAAACAAAAGAATATCCGCTGGGCAAATGGACAAGTATCCCTTGCCTATTATTCTGTGAGAGTGGGTATGAAAGGCTAAGATATATTCCCTAATCCAAAGAAAATACTCCATTGCAATACCTGCATAATTAAGAACAAGTTACCAAAAATGCTTTCTCAGGAGATTTTGTGATTACAATTCAGTATTCATATTGTGGGAATAAATTGGTGATGGCAACCAATTCACATCCTATGTAAGAGGGGAAAAAAATTAACAAATAAAGGAGAATATTCTTTATTCAACATTTTCTTCCATATATTCATTATAGTCATGAAAATTTCTTCAAGCCATATTAGATTGAATTACCTATGATCAATGAAGAAAAGCTGGGCATTTCGCAAATCTAAAAAATTTATTCAATTCTCTTATAGTCAGGTGGATTCAAAAATTTTAGTTAGGAGGGGGCAAATAGAAGGTATAAAAATTTAGAGAAGTTCATATGAATATATAAAAAAAAATTTGAGGAGGCCAACTCTTACTTTGTTACAAAAATTCTAACAAAATTAGTAATAAAAAATACAATAACAAATTTTTGAGGGAACCAAGTCCTATTTTGTTAAAACTTTCTAATAAAATTAGTGGTGAAAAATACAATATCAAATTTTTTTTTTTTTTTTGGGGGGGGGGGGGGGGGGGGGGGAGCCAATGCTAATAGTGAATGATTGAATGCAATTCAACATTTGACTTGCTTCCGCCCATAATTTTGTTTCCTATACTTCTGATTTTTATTTTTAATTATTAGCAATAAGAATTGAACCCTTAACCCCATCCTTCCCTTTTAGACAATGTGCTAGCAGTTCTTCACTATGCTACATTCTACAACAGCTTTGGCATTTTTGTGATCTTTCTCGGACCAGCTATATCAATGCTGCTGCTGCTTTATTGCTAAATTGAAGAAATTATCATATCTTCATAATTCATGGAATGCAATATTCAATCCACGAGGTAAGCAGATCCTGCACCTCTTTTGGTGCTTAATATATGTATATTTTTTTTATTTTGAACTGACTCAGTTTTGTTCCTCTTGATTACTAGATACTGTCAAACCAGACAAAAAATGTTGCCTGAATTTCTTTCTCTTCTTTTTTTTTTTTCACTCACTTTGTCCCATTTGGGAATCCTCAACCTCTGATAAGTGGAGGAGATACTACTCAAGCTAATAACTGGTGGTATTGCCCTGAATTTTACCATGAGAGGGGTTTTGTTGGTTGCTAACTTGTATTTACCAGTTGACCATGTCCGATAATGTAAAAGAAACTAATATTAGGTAAGAATGAGTTAATTTTGGTTGCTAGTAACGATTCTACGGTTTTCATATTTGGTCCACACTTTTCACTTTTCATTCTTTACAGTTTACCCAACCAATACATGGCAGGGACTTTCAGCTTGGCTACTTTTCCTTTGAAAATTATTTATCAAGAAACTTTGTCTATTATCAAAGAAGGGCCATTTTAATATTAATTCCCTGTCACCACCAAGCCTTAGCTTGAGTGGTGTCTCCACCTCGCAAAAGGGACATTGAGGGTTCAAGTCACAAACTAGGAGAAAATGGGTGGGTGGGTGTGTTGTTACCTTTATATATATATATATATATATATATATTATCAGCCAGAATTTATGTAATGTTAATGAATCAGATCGGGAAATTCATATTTATTTCCAAATTCTAATAATAAAGAATTACCTATCCATTTCATTTTCTGTTTTAACCTTTCAATTTTTTTAATAGATTTTAACCTTTTAATTTCATTAGACCAAGTGTTAGCTTGAGTAGTATTTCCTCCACTTCCCAAAGAGGAGGTTGAAGGTTCTAGTCCCAAATAGAACAAAATGGGTGGGTGTTTTACTTATTAAAAAATGATAAAATATGAAAAAAAATAACTTTTAATTTCATTAGAGTTCTGAGAGTCATTCACATATGCATCCACACACACAAAAAAGTAGGTTTAGTCCCCATATGGGACAAAGTGAGTGTGTGTTTTCAATTACTAAAAAAATAAAAATAAAAACTTACAATTTCATTAGAGTTCTTTGAGTCACACATAAATGCATGCACATGCAGAAAAAACCTTCACATTAATCTAAAAGAGTACATAACACTACAAATTCATTTTAAACATGCTTGAGTTATTTTTATTTTATTTTTAACTCTTTAACTATATCCTAGCGTCACAGGGATCTACCACCAGTTCAGATTAAAATAAAAAGCTTATAGTTGTTAGTATGGAGGCATGTTTCACAACAGAATAATGATGGCTACAGCTACTTCCCTTGAGAGAATTTTTCTTTTTCAATTCATGAGTAACAACAAATCCAAATTCTCTAGTTCTGTTTTGTAATTCAATATTTTTCCACTTCTGGAAGGCAACCAAATCATAACATTTTTTTGTTTGTTTGTTTGTTTGGGGGGATGGGTGGGTGGATTGGAAAAAATTGAGAAAAAAGGGGGGTGGGGGAGATCATAAAGCAACCCACAGAAAATAAATCAACCATGAAAAGAAAGTGTTACCTGTTACTAAATTTCTCAATGGCATCAGAGGCATAGAGAAGTGTCTCATTAGCCTTCTCTAGAACCATATAAAGCTCCTTCCCTCTTGTAACCTGAGCAATCACCCAAGCATTGTTTTTTGCTCTAATGCATACTTCCAATTCTTTCTCATGGCCCGGGCCATCCCAATTTGCTCGGTTCTTTTCCCGATCAACCTCCTCTCGAAGCTTGCTTAAGGCAACTAAAGATTCCTGCAATAAAAGAGAACAAAAAGAACTACTTAAGTACCACAAAATAATTTTAGTTAAATTTTATTATTAGGGTTGGAAAAGAAAAGAAAGAAAAAGCAGGAAAAATGAAAGAGAGAGATTAGAAAGGTTTAGGGCTTCATTAACTCCTACCCTTACAACTTGCCTTTATATATTAACATATGAGAAAATACATTAATACCCTCAGAAAAATAAATAGAAATAAACAAAAATACTCTAACAAAGATTATAGCACAATAACTATTAATCATTCAACCCGCCATTTTTCACTCAAAGGCAAGCTAGCTAGGTTTCAACGCAAGAATCTGACCAAGTGCAGGACTTCACAACACATTTAACCACAGGTCCACAAAAGCTCGACTATCAATGGGCTTCAACTAAGTTCCAGTGTGTTAAGTTTCAAATTGTGAACATGTTAAATAACTAGATTACTCAGTTGCCATCCTTTTTTTTAAAAAAAAAAAAGACACACCCACATCCCAACTAGGACGACTTAGAACCCTACGCCATCCATTTTGAGAGTGAGGATATACCACTCAAGCTGACAGCTGGTTGTTTACTCCATTGTCATTTTGTTTTATCTTTTGCTGAAAATAACTTCCCACAAAAAACATGCATAAACAGACTAGGTCTTATTTTCTCCCCTTTCTCTCCATATGGATAACTTTCTTTTTCTAGGAACTAAATATTTTCAGCTGAACTAACAAATAAAATCTCAAATTCCTGGAAAATAATAGATCTTCCAATATTTTAAGCAAACAAATACAGCTTAAGAAATGATCAATTTGTTAAACCTAACCAATCGATCGTTAATATTAACCACCTTTGGGGTCTCTCCTCAAACAATTTGTCCTATACAGAAAGCAAAGGAAAATATTTCAATCCAATACAAATTTGTAATTTCAATGCAATATAAAAGTTAGCCAATTGCATATGAGAGTATATAAGTACATAAAACAATCCAAAGTCAGTTCTCACTACACTGCCATGAAGATCATACCAGAAACAACTCCAAGAAGATACAACTATATATCCAAAATAAACAGACATGTAATCTGACAAAATTTTATGAAATTAATCTCACCATATCAGGACGTTCTTTCTTAATTAATTTTCTATCCAGGAACCAGAAGGAACCAACACATCAAAGCAAATGTAAACCAGACCAGTGAAGTTAAATTGGTAGTGAGACCTTAAAACTCTTCTTTCAACAATTATAAGGTGCAAGATACAGCTATATGAGACAATAAAAATGACACATGATGATGAATAAATGGGGAATGCTATTCACATTCCCCTTTGGCTCAAGGGACTCCATCTTTAAAAAAAAAATTACTCAATTGCCTTTACATGCGAAAAACGTCATTATATTCATTTTCAACCAAGAGCATGTGTAATTTCCTTTTTTTAAAATAAAAAAAAAAAATGTGAAGTGGAACTCTTTAGCAAAAAGGAGAGTGATAATACGGGCTCCCTGGAGAAATTAATTTGATAAAATAGAGATCTTTTCATAGCTCCAAAGTGAAACTCAACTCAACTCAACCCAACAAACCTTAACCTTCCTCACTCCAACTGGAATATTCCGAGGATCCATGTTCACAAGATATGACTATAAGCATGGCACAAGCAGAGTTATAGCTTATAAGTGAACCAAAAGCACAATTATTTTCTTTTTCTTTACTCTGCAAAATATTATGAGAATTTTCTATATTAGGAGACATTTGTGTTCCAAATTTATGACTGCATGCTTCTTCCTAGTAATCTTGTAAAACAAAAAATAAAATAAAATCTAGTGTCAGAGATGTGACTTTATCATATTAAATTCTAAAACCAACTTGGAACAAGTTCAAACTATCATGAAACATATATCAAATAGTTTAAAATACAGGAAAAGAAGAAAGCACTAGAGAGAATTCGGATACTCACTACATGCTACTAACATTTGAACCCCCCAAGAACAAGCCCTTGACAACTTGCACCTCAGAATCTGCTCTTGCCCACACACCCACTTCATGATAGTAAGATTTAGTATATTACAACTGATAGTAAGATTTAGTATATTTAATTTTTTTTTTCTTTTCATATAGTTTTATATTTTATTTACACTATGCTTTTTTTTAATTAATGTTACAACTATAAAATTCCTAGAGTTTAAAATTTGAGAAGCACTATTTTATCAACTTCCCATTCTCTTCACAGGGAACCACAATTGTCTGAAACCAAAATGTAATGGAGGTAAAAATAATAAGAAAACGATTTAACCACGCCATGCCTAGCTCCATGGGGCCAACCCCCTAGGAATCATCTCAAAACCTCATCTACACCAATACTTCCCGGAACTCAACAACAAACTAGCAGCTAGAAGTCTTTGCACTTGTTATTGGGATTGGTGACTGTCACAGTGACAGGGACAGCGATGGTGATGGCCTAAGAAGCACGGATACGGACATGGGACACGGATACGACACGACAAGGACACGCAAACACATTATTTTTCAAAAAAATAGAACACAGACACGTTAGGGATCGTTGAATATATATAATTTTTTTATATTTTTTATACGAAAATTTAATAAAAACTTAATGTTATTTTAATTAAAATTAGCATAAAACACACAAATTTTAACAAATATTATTAAGATATATTAAAATAACAAATCCATTAAATAAAAATTAAAAAACTTCTTTATTTAATCATCAATATCCACGATTCAAATGTCCGGACACGTGTCCGAGAGTGTCGATGTCCGACACAGATACATGAGCCAAAATAGAGTATCCGTACTTCATAGGTGATGGCAATAATCTCGACCATGACAGATCGAGTTGACAGTGTCCATAAGAGTAATAGGACAGCACTCTACTCCTGAGTTACATGCCAGAAAGGTAACACGCAGGATTGCTGCCCATGCAACAACCTATGAGCTGGTGCCTTGTAGATTTGTCTGTCTTACTCTTCTAGCCCATTTCAGCAGGGTAAACAATGAACCACCTTCAGGACACAAGTAAAAAGTGGGAGTCAGTGGGCGGATGGTCAGCCATTACATAAGCCATGGTCAATCTCACGTCTTAAAAGCAATCAAATATGAAGGATTTTGGGCAGAAATGTAAACCTAGGACACATCAATCTATTCACGTTACTTGAGTCCATGCTCATTGAAGAACCAAAATCACCTCAACCATTATTTACTCAAATATCATCTTTAACAACTCAAAGGGTTGCTGAGTGTCTGAAATTATTATTTCTCTAGCACTTAAGCCTATTATTTGTCTTAAGGAAATTTAGAAATTTATATTGAAAAAATTCTTTTCCAAAAGGTTGTAGTTCTTTAGGCAGTAATTGTAGAGTTACTGTTGAGTCATATGGTCTACTCAATTGCTAGTCATGAAGAAACGACTTGAGACATCTCACAACTACGTCGATGTTTGAAGACCTATGCAAATTCAAGGTATGTGTCCATGCCTATGAAGCACGGACACTCTATTTAAGCTCATGTGTCCGTGTCGGACACCGACACTCTTAAACACTTCTCAAACACGTGTCGGATACGCAAAAAAAAGTGTCCAATATTTTTTCTTCTTAATTTCGGACACATTATGAGCATGTTTTCTATTTTTTTCCTTTTTTTCGAATTTTTCTCGTTTTCTCATCTTTTCCTTAATTATTTTTTTGGGTCTATATACATACATATATATATATATACATATTCTATGTAATAGTTATTAAATTTATTTTGAAACTTGAATCATGAATGTTGATGATTAAATGAAGAAGTTCTTGAATTTTTATCTAATAACTTTGTTATTTTAAGATCTTATAATATTTTTATGATTTGTGTGCTTTTATATCAATTTTAAATTTTAATTGAAATAACGTCAGATTTTTATTATATGGTCATATAAAAATTTTACATATATTCAACGTGTCCGTGTCCTACTTTTTTTTAGAAATAACTTGTCCATATGTCAGTGTCGTGTTGTATCCGTGTCCCATGTCCGTATCCATATCCGTACTTCTTAGGTCCATGCATATCATGCATTAGGCACACACCTTATAATTATTATTTAGTTTGGATATGCACTTAAATTAACACAGTGCGGAACTTGAAGGAAAATTAAACACGTTGAATTCCTTATAGAACAAGTAACACAAGTGATTCCTCACTCAAAGAAAACAAGTCCCAAATTTCTAAACAAAAATATAACTGAATAATAAAGACTGAATTACATCATATATATAAGCTAAGACTATTACTAATCTGAATAGAAATCTACTAATTCTTTATACTAATCCTATTACAATTAGGAAACTATAATAATTGCAAAAAGGAGAAAAAATTCAAAATTAATAAAAATTGGGACTTTTTAGAAAACTAGAAACCTTATCGTAGTAGGAAACTATAGCCGCAAGCTAAGAAGCACGGATACGATACAACTCGAACACGCAGACACATTATTTCTCAAAAAAATAAGACACGAACACATTGAATATATATAATTTTTCATATTTTTATATGACCATATAATAAAAATCTAATGTTATTTCAATTAAAATTAGCATAAAAACATACAAATTTAAAAAATATTATTAAGATATTAAAATAACAAAGCCATTAAATAAAAATTAAAAAACTTCTTCATTTAACCATCAACATCCATAATTGTGCCCAGACACGTGTCCGACACGCGTCTGACATGAAAACATGAGCCAAAATAAAGTGTCCGTGCTTCATAGGCCACAAGCAAAAGTTAATTCGGACTTTCCTAAACAAAGTAATTGCGAAAATAAAAAAGTACTATAAATGGCAAAAAAAGTGAAATTGAAGGTCTAAACGAAGTCGTTTGGCCCCGTGGCAACTTTAGTCATGGCAGAGCAATGAGTATTGTCCGTCTCGCCGTTTTGGGTCAAGATGGGATCTCTGTTCCCAAAAACGTGACTGATTGCGTCTACCAGTACTTTTTTTTAGAATGAGACTTGGAACGTTCCCATTGTACTTCAAAAGCCTCCGCCACTTGTTTTACATCATAATTGTGGTTAATTTGACCCTAAGTAGGTTAGTTTTGACTATAGACTAATATACTTATGAAAAAATAATTTTTTAAATACTCTAAACTTATTTTATTACTTTAGAAGGCTTTATTTTGGAAAATCGCGTTTATTCTAGTCGAAAATTCGGACATGCAAATTCCAATAGTCTCCCCGTCCGAACAGAGTCCCGTTTGAATGGAGGTCATCTTCCCGTCCGAATACGTATAAGCAATTTTGTGCCGATTCATTCTTGACTTGTCAGTTTCGTGCACAAAGTTTTTTCCAACTTGGTTTAGGTTTGATACACGAATTTTTTAGTATAAATAGGGTACTATATTGTACATAGTCAAAACCCTAGCATCTTGAAGAATAGAGAGATACAGAGAAATCTATTGCTTCATATTTTACTTGTATAGTCAGATTGTTGCAAGGTGTTATTCTTTGTGGTTGCTGTATACCTAGTATCGGTGCGTACATGTAAGGGCATATAGTGGTTAGAGCACGAACAATCATTGCATGAAACTTGCACACTACTGGAGCAAGTGGATCTGAGGATCGTGGTTGGTCATGAAGTACTGACACTCTATTTTGGCTCATGTGTCTATGTCGGACACCGACACTCTCGGACACTTGCCGGACACGTGTCAAACACCCAAAAAACGAGTATCTAATTTTTTTTTCTGAATTTCGAACACGTTCTGGACACATTATAGACACGTTTTTTGGGACATGCTTTTTATTTCTTCCTTCTTTTTCTCCCTTTTTTCTTAGTTCTTTTTTGGTTATGTACACACACATGTTCTACGTAATAGTTAGTAAATTTGTTTTCAACCTTGAATCATGGATATCGACGATTAAATGAATAAGTTCTTAAATTTTTATTTAAGGGCTTTGTTATTGTAATATCTTAATAATATTTTTGTGATTTGTGTTTTTATGCTAATTTTAATTAAAATAACGTTAAGTTTTTATTATATTGTCATATAAAAATATTATATATATTCAACGTGTCTATGTCCTTTTTGGACAAATGACGTATTTGCATGTTCGTATCCGTGTCAGTATCCGTACTTCTTAGGTGGTTGGTGCTGGAGAGTGTAAAAGCTATTCAAAGTTAAAGAGTACTATGAGACAGACTAGCAAGTAAATCATTAGGGGTCATAGGTTAGTTGTTTGTAGGACAGGGCTTTGTAAACTTGTACATCATTGTTTTTTTACTAGTGGACTTTTGTAACTTGTGGTGAGTTTTATTCCCCAAGAGGGTTTCCCGTGTAATTCTTTGTATCCTTCATATTTTTATTTTGTTTATGTAAAATTCCGCGCGACAAATTTATAATCACAATTTGTTTTGTCTTTGCAAAAATCATGTGCAAATGTTACAATGTTTACACCATGGCACACATAATCTACTTCTCAAGATGGGAAATAGGCATTTATGCAAATAGGCACCCCCTCGGGAATTAATCACGTGCCTAGGACACAACATACCTTCTAAATATCATTATCTACAAAACATATTCACATTGAATTTGAAATCAGTCCTTTGTCTTGGTGTGGGAAGAGGTGGGAAGGAGTGGTTTTATGTAGTTCTCATTAAAAACATGCTACTTCCATGGCTCAACCTAATTAATTACCTAATATGAGATGAAATATAAATCAATTTTTTGTTCCCAAATAACAAAGCACATGAACATGGAAGCAAGGACCAACAATTTGCAAGTTGCATTTTTTTTTTCCCGATTAGTGCAAGTTGCAAGTTAAACCAAACAAATATTATGTTCCTGAGCTGATGGAGGAAGATCGCTGACCTTTGTTAGGGTTGTTACTTTTCCTGGAGGAGAAGCTCTAGAGACATTTCTGTCACCATCCACTAGTAAGTAACGGTACCCACTCACATGATATGCATTCTCACCGCCCCATCCTTTCGATAATTTCTCCTCTACTCTTAACATCTTCAATGATGCCTAAGAGATTCAGAAGTAAAGAGATAATAATCAGGAAATATATACATACATATATATTCTATCAATCATTAAATGCTATATTACCATATCAATCAGAGAAAAAACAGCAATACAGTTTATGATACTGTAAAAAAGACACTTCAATCCAGAATCTAACACAAGCTTCCCATGAACATCTATGACCATTCGAAAGAAAAAAAAAAAAGGAAGAAGTTATAATAGAAAAGGAAAACAAGAAATTTGTTGAAAATTGAAATACTACACACACAAAATATGAATTCCAAATAAGTGCATAATACTAAAGACTCAAAACATTGTACATGTGGTAACAAAGTTCATAAAATGTTGCAATGTCATGAGATCCAAATTCTTTAATAGAAAATTTATAGATTAACATAATTTCAAGTGATTTATGGCATCACATAAGGTACAAAAGCTATCATTTATCTAAACTTTAACTAATTTTGACCAACATATTCACTGTGATTATGTTCAAAATTTTAGTGGATTTTGATTCAATACTGTTGGAAACTCCAAGACAGCTATACAGTTAGAACTACCCCCCCGCAGCGGCGGAAAGAAACAACAGCTTAATTCTAAATTCAGTCCAAGTAAAACTTGAGATTAATTTGTACAAATTTATTTATCCATGTCTTTGCACTAATTTAGTCCATAAATAGTCAGATCAATGAATGCTTGATAGTAATAAATCAAAC
Source organism: Nyssa sinensis (assembly GCA_008638375.1). Taxonomy (NCBI): domain Eukaryota; kingdom Viridiplantae; phylum Streptophyta; class Magnoliopsida; order Cornales; family Nyssaceae; genus Nyssa; species Nyssa sinensis. The sequence continues at coordinate 17,729,950 of CM018042.1, read as the reverse complement.
TAGGCAGCATAAGACTGTTGTTTTGAAACTCCTGGTTCACAGCCAGAATGATAACACCATTATCCAAGTTCACTCCCAGGCCAGAAACTGCCACAAAGCAAACCAAGATACACCACAAGTATCTATAATGTCTATCCTCAGCTCCATAGAAAATCAAGGAATAATTAGCGAAGGAAAGGAGAGAAATATTTAATCTCCTTCCTTCTCCACCCTCAACACCAAATCCCACAAGAATCTACCCCCTCTTCCCTCTAGACAATAGTCTACTGAGAGCCTCCATGACAATAGTGAACAAGAAAGGGGAGAGAGGATCCCCCTATCTAAGCCCTTGGGAAGACAGAAAGAACTCTGCTGGAGACCCACTAATGATGACCAAGAATAAAACCAAAGAAATACAAGACTCTATCCAACCCCTCGGTTTCTCCCCAAAGCGCATTTTCCTCAGCAAGAACAGAAGAAAGCCCCAATTTACATGGTCATAGGCATTTTCTATATCCAGATTCACAAACAAGTCCCTTTTCCTTCCTCTTCCTCCTTGAGTCAATACATTCAGTTGGGAATATGAGTTGCACCAAGGATTTGCCTCCTATTCACAAAAGCTTTTTGACTCCCTGAGATAACTTTTCTGTCACCTCCCTAAGCCGTAAAGAAAGCACCTTTGCCATCAATTTGTACACACTTTCCACCAAGCGTATGGGCATGAAATCCTTTATGTTCCAATAAAGGTCACATTCAAGCTCCTCTCAGATGAACCCTGCTCATAAAATTAATTAAATACTGCCATGACATCATACTTAATCACCCCCTAGCAGTGTTAAAAAATGTCATCGTAAAACTGCCAGGCCCTGTTTCTTTGTCTCAATCACAAGTATGCAACTGCCTTTACCACCTCTTTCTCCTTAAATGGACTTTCCAACAATACCACATCCCTAGCTGAGATAGTGCTGAAGTCCATGTCCTCCAAATCAGGCCTCCATCCACACAGTTCCTGTCCTAATGTTTTTCTTCTCCTGTGAGCATTGCCAACCCTATGGAGAAATCTTGTTTTTTTATCCTCCTTCATGAAATTTCTTCAAGCTTCAAAATCCAACTCAACTCCCCTTTCAGTTTGTGTTTGTGAGCTTTCTCATCCTCCATCAAGGAACTAGCCTGATCCTTTAAATCCAGCTGCTGAATACCCTGTAAAATCCTGCATCTCCTAACATGGATGTTACCAAACTCCTCTTGGTTCCATCTTTTAAGATCAGCCTTCAGCAGCTTGAGTTTTCTTGCCAAAACAAAGCTCGGATTGCTAGTGATAGTGTATCCTGCCCACCACACGGCCACCTTGTCTCGGAAATCAGGAGTTTGCAGTCACGTGTTTTTGAATCTAGATGGGCTTTTTCCCCACGTAATACCCCCATAGTTAAGCAATAGAGGAAGGTGGTCAGAAATGGGATTTGAAAGACCTGGGAAGTAACTGGGAATTGTACTTATCAAAGAAAAAGTATTTGGGAATTGTTCCTCCCGTACTGAAGAAATTAAAAATCTATCCAGCCTTGACATTGCCTGATTTTCTGAGTCACTGACCCAAGTGAAAGAACCTCCTTCCATCAGCATATCCACCATATTATTCCCATCAATGAAATCAGAAAACTATGTCATCCACCTTATCAGCCTCCCTGTCAAAGCATTGAAATAACGGAATCCTTTAAACATTGAGCTCTCTTGTTCTTTGGACCTTTCATTTTACCATTCTCCTAAAAATTTCTCTATTTTATAAGAACTCTACTTGTAATTCTTAATGTTTTGTCTTATAAAGAGGGAAAAAAAATGAAAGATGTTTTAGAATTGATAAATTTAGTATTTTGGCAAAAAGTGTTCCATGTTCTAGAACGTGCAATCCAAACCATAGATCGCTGAGGTATTAAAATTTTCTGGTTAACTATACAGTCAACAAAAGAAAGATGGCAAAGGGTTCAAATTGTAATTTTCTAATTTCTTTTGAAAGGAATCATAGATCATGGTCATGTTGGGTATCATAAACGTTTTGCTCCAACTTTGAGAAATAGTATAAGAACAAGCCTCTCTTTCTCTGTTATTAGAATTTTCCTTCTATTAGTAATTTAGTAGTGTTATTATCTCTACACTTGAGGGGAATTTCTATAATTTTGAGTATATTTTACTAGATAAGAACATGACTAGAGGCTTCAGGAGACACCAATATCCACTCACTTGAAATTCTTCCTATATTTCTCTCCATTTAGAAACTAAGCTTTTTCTAACTGACATTTTTGAGAATGGTGGTTAAAACATAAATTGACAAACATCATTCAACACAATAAATTCAACCAATCTGTAATGAAGTCTGCATAATTGAAAGCAAAGCTATAAAGATTGAAATGTAAAAATGCATCATATCATATATTAAGCAATGTAGGCTAGTGACAACATCTAAATACGGGCAGATTTGCCATGAACCCAGTGAAATTTCAAGAAAAAATAAGGTCAGTTCATAATTTTTTAAGTTTGCAGAAGATTTTAAGTTTGCCCCCAGTAAACTTTAAAAAAATAAAAATAAAAAACTTGGCCCACTAAGGTAAGGTCAGACGGTCAAAGCTCTTATCTTCTCTCTAGTCTACGGTTAGGTCTCTCTCTCTATTCTACTATCTTTATCTCTCTTTACTCACTCTGTTCACATCAACACAGACCTCTTGTCTCTTCATCTCCATCATTTGAAAAACCTAGATCCTCCTCCATCTTCATTACTCAATTTCCAAACCCTTACCTTTAAAAGGCCATCGCAAAAAATCTTAATCATCTTCTTCTTATCTCTGAACCCCTAACCTCAAATACCCCATTGATGAAGTCGTCAGAGATTGGAGAAGGACCTTATTGGCTATGATGAGGTATAATTTTTTTTAAAAAAAATCCAAAATAAAAATTGTGAGTGCTATTCGAAATTTCTCCATTTGAAATTGGTCACTGATTCAATTTGCCTAGAAATTTTTCTTTGAATCATACAAATGCATGGAAGCATCATTTCTCCCCAAACCAAATTTCATCATGCCTTGCTTTAGAAGATACATTCTACAGTATCCTAAGTTGTTTTATATTAATTTTCTAAGTTGACAGTGCTGTATCAAATTTTGTTTTGGTGAGGTCTTCATATAAACTATTGAAGGTAGAAAGGAGATCATTGTTTCTCCTAGACCTATTATCAAACAGTTGGTGACTCGACCATCATTAAATGCTTCATAGTTCTGACTTCTCAAAAAAAAAAAATCTTCACAATTACAAAGAAGTATGATCAATCAAAACCACCCAACAATAGTGAACTACTTATGTACAATTTACGGAATCAGTGGTTAAGACAATCAAATATAAAAAATTTTGAAACATTTGATGGCACAAAGGAAATAAAAAAACGTATTGGCCAACTTTCAAAGAAACAAACCCAAAATGATTGAGCCCGTAATGATTAAGGCGACTGTGCACTCTTTGTTTTCGAGTTCAAATGGTTGATAAGTTTAAAATACATGAGAAATGCATCCAAGCCTTCTGCAACAATGACATAGCAGAAATTGCATACACTAATATGCCATGCAGTCAAGACCATCAGCTTCCAATCCATACCAGAAAGTAGAATAATTCTGAATCTTTCGCTAATCTTAATCAAACTATTTATATATAGAAAACTAAGATATCAAAGATGAAAGATTGGTGGAAATATTTGAAATTAGGAATGACATATTAGAAAATAATGCATTCTTTTAACAAATTATGAATTTCATATTCAAGGATGCTTTAAGAATTAATTTTATAGAGTAATTAGGGAATTGTGTTTGGTATATCAAGAAAGATGTTTTGATATCATTGATAACGAGATGATCATGCAACGCTATCAAAATAGAAAGACTTGTCGGGAATAGTTATAAAGCTTTTTTATAAGCAATAGGAACTAGGAATCAAAATTTTTGTGGAAGTAATGTCAAATCATGTAGAAAGGTCTTTGTATAAGTAAAATGTATAAAAGGTGTCCAAGAGAGGCAAATCACCTGTACAACACGTGCGAGCATTGCAAATATATAATTTTTGTAAATGATATGACCGAACTATTAAATTTTTTGTCATTTTTAATTATTGAAGATACATGTAGTAACAGTTAAGTTTTATTGAATGTAATAAAATCATATTTGATTTTATGAGTGAGTTTTAGGTTGCCCCCGCTAGGACAAAATCCTAGCTTTGCCCCTATCTAAACATACCTCGAGATGAAATAAAATTCCAATGACCATGGCTTGTGTGAAATGTGCATAACACGCACACATTATTTGGACAGAGGCAAGCTCAACAAGAAGTAGCACTATGGTAGATTTAAGACTATAAGAGGATTAAAGAAAATGGTTGTAAAACACATGATGTTATAAGAAAAAGACAAGTATACATTTGTAGGAGTAATTAGATTTATAACAAAGATGTAGCCAATATATAGATAAAGAATGGAAGTGTTAGCATAGTGCTTGAAATTGCTAGCATGGAAAAGCATGGGATGGAAAGTTCAATATCAGAAAATATTATAATCATTAACAGAGAGGAGACTAACATTTTCAAGAAGTTGCTGCTTCACCAATGAGACTCCTTGCTCCCCATTAAGAATTGAAGTGACAGGGATTAGAAGGACTAAGGTGAGGTTTCTATGCTGATAAGCACAGAGATGCATTCTTTCCTCTGTTTGCTGAAGCCATATTGTTGGGGTGGTTGGAACCAAGCTACCAACCTCTGCACTCCAAATATCAGTGACAAGAAAACCATCCTTTCCTTTGGTCCATTTGTCATGCTGTAAGGGCCTCACAATGTGATAATTGCCATCTCCACCAGGAAAGGTTTCACGTGAAGCATAAAATTGATCCAAAACTGAAGCAGAGGTTGCCAAGAGAGACCCGGTGGCAGCATGAGATGCTGTATTCCCTTTGCGTAAGTAGGACCAGGAACTTGCTCCAGAGGATAGAACACGTGGGGTCAACCTTAGGACTGCATATGTAAATAGGTTTATAGTATCATCCTGACAAAAAATTGGGATCATAATTAACAGTCATCACAATAAATGCCCCCTTCATTGGACACTATCAGAACTCGTCAACAAAAATATTAATTGGTTTCTAAGCATCTACTCAACTTTGAGCATAACTAGGAATGGCATCTCATGTAAAGAGCATGAATGGCACTAAAATATTTTCTCAGGACAGAAAAAAAAAAAAGAAGAAAACAAATCCAAGAGGCACCAGAGATCAAACCATACAGGACAAAGTGTTGTCGATACCAGCAGGTCCCGGAACAAGACCAGTGAGTAACATGGTGAGTTCCCAGCACAAGATTCTAATACTCTGACAAGTGACTGCCAAAACCAGATGTAAAAAATCAAAATATGCACAAAGAAAAGTTTGACCATATTTTTTAAGTAGACAAATAAATTGTATTTGTCCTTCAGTTGAAGAACATATCTATGAGATTCAATCGGATAACAAATGAAAATAATACATAAAGATTTAATACATACATCTAAATGCCCATCATTTTTTTCCTTTATTTTTTTTTTTTTTTTTTTTGGGGGGGGGGGGGGGGGGGGGGGGTTGAGGAGTAGGTAAGAATAAGATTTATTGAAAAACATGAAAAGTACACACTACAAGGGGAATACCCCAGGCAAACAAGCAGCTACGAGAGAAAACCCTGCTCAGCACTCAAGGACAAATCACAAAGCACTAATCAGGGCCAAAATATCAAATACACTATCAGAACTGCCAAGAAACAGTAACCCCAACTAGACTGCTAACACACTAGAGTAGCTAAAAGCTCATCAATCAGCCAACCATTAACAGATGCAGAGAAAGGGAACACCTAGAAAAGGCAACCAGAAGATTCAAACACTAGTGCTTTAATTATGTATATCAACATCATCCTAGATGGGATGAAATGGTTGAACAGTTCGAATCAGTTGAGATTATGGTAGTGGTGGTGGTAAACCTAACCAAAAAAAAGCATGCCAAAACATAAAAACTTCTCTGATTTTTAAGGAGGAAAAGTTAGCAAACAGGTATTCCTGAAGATTTACTCACATTTACTCTGGGCAAGATACAGAGAAAATAAGGTATTTCATACATTTGGGAGTACACCAGACTTCCTAGGGACAAACCTGAACTTCAATTGCAGCCTCCCGGCCCACAGTCAACATCTGTACAGTTCCACGTTCCTTTAAAGAGTCACGAAAATTTGGTAACTGGAGTTTCTTCCCAACAAGAAAATCTGCCTCAAAGAGAAAAGTCATATGTAAGGTGTGATATACAGAAACTTCATCATTGCTCCAGTAGCACAAATCCAATGGAAATCATTTGATACAGCAACGGCAGCATTACCCCAGCAGCACAAATCCAATGGAGACCGCTTTTGAAATGCTGACAATTAGTGACTTACAATGAAATATTTTAAACTACAGAAAATAGAAAAATGGAATTGCAGGTAATCTTAAATGGCATGTGATTAAATGACACCTTACCGCTTAAATAATCCATGATGAAAGAGTACAAATGAGAGCGGATAAGTCCTCCACTAGGTTCTTTATCAAGCAATGCTCTTATAGATCCATGAAACATCACAAAAAGAGAGTGTACTTCCTTAAGAACTCTTCGTAAAGCATCAATCCTCCATATGGCTTCCAACTCCTTATTTTTCTCCACTATCTATGACAGGGTAGAGCACTAATTAAACTAAATGAAAATAAAAAAAAGGAAAAAAATACTGCAAAGCAACCTTGATAAAGGAAGCATGATGGTTTAAGCATTTGATAGTGAGGCTCTATGTTATTTGGGAACTTGCAAAGTTAAAATTACTCATAGTTTGTAAGCTAACATATTACATTAATCTTGATGGAGGAAACATCATGATTTAAGCATTTGATAGTCAGGCTTTATGTTCTTTTGGAATCTTACTAAGTTAAAATTACTCAGAGTTTGTATGCCACCATATTCCATTAATCCTCTAAACTATTAAAAAACTTAAATAGCTGACACTCTTTGTGTGTGTTTGTACCTGATGCAGCACGGAAACGTGAAAAGAATGGAACACGTCGAATTCTTTGAAAACCAAGTAACACAAGGATTACTGACCCAACAAAAGAAAACTCTCTAAATTCGAAATTGTATATATTATTAAAAAGTTGTATATTAAAGACCTATTACACTATATTTATAGAGCTAAAAGACTACTATTTTGAATAGGAAACCACTAATTCTTTTTACTAGTCCGATTAAGAAACTACTAATACTAATCCGAATAAAATTAAGAAAACAAAATACGCCTAAAAGGGGTTAAAATCGGGTCAATTGTTTTTCGTCATCCTACTCTTTGCAAGATTATAAACCTATAACGAGACAAAGATACAGAGTTGTACAAGGTGAGTTGAATAAGAACAAGGATAACACCAGTATAGGACTCAGGTTTAACTGTAGAGAAGTAGAAGGTTCAAAATGATACATAGAACAGTAGGTATGCTACATACTCTAAATGTGGTGTGATGGGAGGTTGGCTATGAAGCACTGACACTCTATTTTGACTCACGTGACCGTGTCGGACACCAACACTCTCTGACACTAACCCGACACGTGTCAAACACTTGATTCATGTATGTTAATGATTAAATAAAGAAGTTTTTTAATTTTTATTTAATAGTTTTGTTATTTTAATATTTTAATAATATTTTTGTGATTTGTGAGATTTTATGCCAATTTTAATTGAAATAACATTAGGTTTTTATTACATGGTCATACAAAAATATAAAAAAATTATATATATTCAATGTGTCCTTGACGTGTCCGTATCCTACTTTTTTTTAGAAATAACGTATCCGCGTGTACGTGTCGTGTCGTGTCCGTACCCGTGCCCGTGCTTCTTAGGAGGTTGGTTTATGTAGATGGCATGTGGAATATGAAGGGGAAGATCTAATTATGAGCGTTTTCTAATCATCCAAAGATAAGTAATGAAAATTAATATCACTCAACTGCAAACTTGTCCCTATAGTAATGAAAATTTATTATATTGGAATGGAAAATGTATAAGCATTAAACGAAGTGTACCTATTTACGTTGGTCTCTTGAGTTTCTTTGATCCTCCCTATTATTCTTCTCTTAGAAAGAAAACTAAGGAATGAAAAAATTTCTTAAATCGCTAAATTTAGGTGGCATTTGGTAAGGTTTATTTATTTCTTTATTGTTTAAAAAAGCGGGGATAAAACAAAAGCATGTTTTGCTTCTGTTTTCTATTTGAAATGAAAATAGAAACATGTTTGGCAACTGTTATGTGTAATAGTGTTTTTGCTTAAGTTTACAGTTAATTTTTTTTAAAAAAAAAAATGTAGCTGGATCCAAGACGGATCAAAGGCTCGACCTCATTAAAGGTCCAGCCACGCTTGTCTCTTCATTTTGTTTAAAACAAGTGAAAACACCTTTTTTTAATGTCTTTGGAAACAACCTGAAATAAAAAAATGTTTCTTAAAAACCACAAAAACAAACACAGAAAAAAAGTTGAAAAACATGTTTTCTGTCATATTTTTCAATTTCTTGTAAACAAAAATAAAAAACATGAAATAAACAGAACGAAAGTGTTCCCTATTTTGGACGAGCGTAGCAAAACAAGAATTGCTAGGGTATTGGAATTTTCTGGTAAGTATGGGATGAACATATAAACCATGACCATTTAAAAATAATTATTTAATCAAACTAGTCACTGCAGTAACTTATCACTAGATAAATAGACATCGTACCATCACCATCCAGATATCTGGCTCTGCCTCATAAAAAACATGGGAGTGCCTCTCTGCTTCTATGACCTCACAAGCTGCCTCTGGAGAGAAAATTCTGCATAAAACTAATGCCTTTAAATTACCAGCAATACATAAAAGAAAATGAAAGCAATTTAAAAGAACATGGTTAAACACCAAACAGATATTGTACCAATCTGTTCTCCCTAGCACTAAATGGGAAAATACAACCTCTAAAATGGTGACACCAGAGAAAGCAGTCTTAGTAGCTGATGGGTGATAACACACTAGAACTGAAACGAAAAAAAGAAAAGAAAAGAACATCCCCTGGAATCCTAAGATGCCAGTATGTTATTAAAAGGTTAAAAAAAAACAAGGACTAAGTCAGTGCACAAGACTCCAGCCACTGCAGGTTTGGGGAGTGAGAAAAAGTTCAGGGAAGAAGAGGGGGGGGGGGGGGGGGGGGGGGTTCGTCAGAAAATTAGCCCAAACTTAAAAGTTTTATCATGTCTCTTTCATGGACATGGCTTTTGAAATATACCACAGAGAGATCTAGCTTGCAGGGAGAGTCGTGGTCACCTAGCACAGCACTCGCAATTTCAAAATAATGCTATCAAATAACTCACTCGATCATAAGAGTTGGATGTCAGCTTGAGATTGATGGTATGGACATGGGGAGGCATGCCATGCCTTAGCGGTGTGGTGGCATGGGCATGAGAAGGCATCCCATGCCTTGGTGAAGAGTTGTCAAGTAACAGCATGGGCATCGGGAGGCATGCCATGCCTTAGTGTTGGGTTGTCAAGTTGTGGCATTGGCAAGGGGAGGCATACATGCCATAGTGTTTGGTTGTGAAGTTGTGGCATGGGCATTGGGAGGCATGTCATGCCTTATTGAAGGTGGTTGAGTGGAGCCAAGGGAGGTTGGCATGATTTGGTGGCACTTTGAGGCTTGCTGATGGGTTCAAGCAAGCTGACGTTTCCTCAGTTCAGATGGGGAAATTCTGGTTTTGCATATGTATAGGGAGCAGGGGTCCCTATGTTGCAGGATTATGAACAAATTTGCACCAGAGGCATATTTTCTCCTGTCAGCGCTGGGAGTTTGTGCTCTACATATGTAGGGGAGGGTGAACTCCTCAGTTGTGGCATAGCGAAGGACAGAGGCGATGTTTCCTCCAATCAACTTAGGGATTTCATCTTTTCATATACAGTCAATCATCTTATAATTAATATTCAATAAGTTAATAATCTCTAAGAATTAATAAATTTTTGAAAAACCAACTTGGTTCTGTGGTGGATAATTAATAATTCTATTATCAAATAATTAATACTTTTTCAAAAATAAAATCCTTTATAATATCAATTATAAGAGAGATAAAATAGTCATATATATACTTATATATCCCATTTTTATATGTCTTGGTGATTATATTTACTAATATTTATTATATTCTACATAATTGGAGTAAAAGTATTTTAAGTGGAAAAATTATGGCATACCAAGTGTAGGAAATACAACTTCTTTTATTTTTATCAGTGTAGTTAAAGGCGAAAGGCACCTTCAAGGCGCTAAGGTCCTATATGCCTGAAAAGCGAGGTGACAAAAAAGCGCTAACCTCAATGAAGCAAGGCACTAACTTATAAAAATAATTAAAAATATATATTATACATTAAAGGTTCATTTATTCTAAGTTAAACAATATTTTATGTAATAATTCTCTTTTAATATTAAAAAAATTAATATAAAAGATGACATAACATAATTAAGTTTTAAGCAAAGTGACTATTCTAAACTTTTTCTTCCCTTTTTACTACTTTTATATTAGTTAAATATTGTCCAAACAAAAATAGCTTTAATCCTAAAACAACAAGACAAGAAACATGAGCACATTCAAGTAAAATAAGTTTCAAGTTAATGAGGCTCTCGCCTCAACGCCTTTCGCCTTAGTCAAGGAGAGCGCCTAGGCAGTGCCTTATTAAAATCACCTCGTCTGAAGTGTGTTGAGGTGTTAAACCTCAACCTCGCTTCGCCTTATCGCCTAGATGAGCGCCCGGTTGCCTTTGACAACACTGATTTTTATAAGTTAAGTTGAACATTATATGTATTTTTTTTATAAAAGACCAAAATGTTGTTGAAAAGTATCATACAAGATATTATTTTTACACCGAAAGGCAAATACATGTAAGGAACACTTTTTCATCTATGAAAGTATAACAAAACTTAATAATTAATAAAATTTTTATCTCTCATGTTTATTAATTATAAGAGGGTTGACTGTATAGGGGGATAAGCTCCCCTCCACCCCAAGGCATGAGGGAGGCATGCCAAGGGCATGACATGGCTTGCTCAATACTAGCTCGTGTCAGTGTGGCTAAGTTGATACTTGGTAGAGATGGGGGTGGTGCATAGGGCTTGATTCGATGGCTAACTCAGTTAAAACAGTGATTTGTGACTAACTCGGTGGAACTTAGTGGGTTGACTCATGGTGCATAACTCGAGAGCATGGCATAGGCTCAACCTAGCATGCCAAGGACATGAAGACCAATCCATGGGGTGGTTTGGCTTGGCACATCACGTGGTTGGGTTTGACATGTGCATGGCTTAGTGTATTGGTTGGTTTAGTGGTCCACGACACTTGGAGTGGCTTGGTGCATGGCTCGACATGTAGTGGCTTCAGACATGAGACAGAGTCAAACTTGTCCATTTATGGACACATGGTGATGTGGAAAGTTGTGATTACTTCTCATGAGGCAGCGGTTATAGGCAATTGGTCTTGTCTACATGCAGAGATGGCTGAGACAGCATAGGTAACTACCTTGTTTATGTGGTGTTGATCTAAAAGAGACAATAAGGCTGGTAGTTGAGCTTAGAAACTGCATAGCCTCTATGGCAAGATCTAGTTGGTTCTAGGTGTACTCGCAGTTGGGGATGTTAAATGCATCTTGTGTGACTAATGTTGGGTGGTCCAGCATACCGTAGGCAATTAGGGGTGTCATTTGTTGATGTGTATATATAGGTGTCAAGGCTCCTGTAGAGTCACAAGAAGTGTGTGCCTTGTTTGCTTGAGTGGTCATTTGTATTTATAATTGGTCCTAGTGAATAAAAGGTTGGGGGTGTTTCCTTGTAATACTATGCGCTTCGTTTTATTGTACTTAACCCTTTGTGGTTGTGTTTAAATGTGGGTTTGAGTGACCAATCAAAAAAAATGAGTAGGTTTTGAGTGGATGGTTACAGAGGTAACGCCACCACAGTCGAAAAAATCAATGCCAATAATAAGGCTGCAACTCAAGCGGGCCGGACTCGGGCTGAGGTATGTCCAAGCCCAGTCCAAGCCCAGCCCAAGCTTTTAAAACACTTGCCCAAGCCCATCCCGAACCCGAACATAAACCCAAAGAATAGAGTCGAGCCCAACAATGATATATAGTCGGGTTTGTTCGGGTTGCCGAAGAAGACTGAAGAACACCCAAAAAAAAAAAATTTTGAACTAATTCTTTATTGGCCAATTGTCATATAACTAGCAGTCGGGATTGGTTTGCAAGTTGGACATTGAAAAGGCGTATGATAATGTGAATTGAGAGTGCTTACTAAATCTGTTGAGGAAGATGGACTTCGGAGAGAAGTGGAGGGGTTAGATGGAAGCGTGCATCTCTATGGCCTCTCTCTCGGCCCTAGTTAATGGCACTCCAACTGGGATATTCAAGTCTTCGAAAGGCCTGAGGCAGGGGGATCCTCTATCCCCAATTCTGTTCGTTATTGTCATGGAAGAAGCTTTTAGTAGAATGATAACTAGAGCTAAAGAGTGTGGGCTATTGAAAGGGTTTAGGGTCAAGGATAGAGATGGTGAGGGATTTGCGGTGACACATCTTTTGTTTGCAAATGATACCATTATATTTTGCGAACCCTCAATTCGGCAGCAATGGTTCATCCAGTGTATTCTTGTGTGCTTCGAAGCGGTGTCGGGTTTGAGGATTAACTTGGGTAAAAGTAATCTCTTTCCTATGGATGTTGTGAGTAGGATGGAGGTCTTGGCAGCTATGTTGGGGTGCCAAGTGGGAACCCTTCCTTTGATATATTTAGGGTTACCTCTTGGGGCTTCAGTGAGATCATGCACAATTTGGGACATAGTGGTGGAAAGATTTCAGAAACTCTTGGCAGGATGGAAGAGTGAACACCTTTCTAAAAGCGGGAGACTGACCTTGTTGAAGAGTGTGCTGAGTTATCTTCCCATTTATTTCATGTCTTTGCTCCCCATGCCTAGTCAGGTGTGTAGGAAACTCGAAAGGAGCCAAAGGGACTTTTTGTGGGGTAGTGATGATGTTTCTAGGAAATTCCATTTAGTGGGGTGGGATAAGGTCATGAGGCCTTTCTCTTTGGGGGGGCTAAGGGTGAAAGATTTGAAAAAATTCAATGAAGCCCTTCTTGGGAAGTGGCTTTGGAGATTTGGGGAGGACAGGAGGGAGGGAGATGTGGAGGGAAGTTATAGCTTGTAAATATGGGTGTGAGGAGAGAGGGTGGAGATCGAGGGGAGTGGATAGAGTTTGGGGTTGTAGCTTGTGGGGAGGCATTTTGAAGGGGATGAGGGAGTTTTGGGGAAATGTGAGGTTCAAGGTGGGAGAGGGAGCCCGGGTTAGTTTTTGGAGGGATTTATGGTGTGGGGACGAGTGCTTGATGGTGAGATCCCCTTTGTTGTTCGGGTTGGCTAGGGATAGAAATGCTTGGGTTCGGGATTGTTATTCTCAAATTGGGGGAAACATTGTATGGAGCCCCATCTTTCAAAGAGACTTTAGGGATTAGGAAGTAGATGAAGTGGGTCAGTTCCTTCTCTTTGTTCAGGAGTTTCAACCCAAGGTGGGGGAGGTTGATAGAGTAATTTGGAAGCCGCTAGGAAGGTCATTCATGATGAAATCTTTCTACAAGGCGCTTCAAGGTACAAAGGGGGTGAACTTTCTATGGTCAATCATTTGGAAGTCTGGATCTCCCACGAGAGCAGCCTTTTTTGTTTGGGAGGCCTTGTGGAAGGCTATTTTGACAGTGGAAAACTTGCAAAAGCGTGGAATTATGCTGGCTAGCAGGTGCAGCATGTGTAAAAAAAAGATGTTGAGTCAGTTGATCACATCCTCCTTCATTGTCCAGCAGCCAAAGATGGTTGGGATCTTATCCCTTCAGTGTTCGGCATGTCTTGGGTAATGCCGAAGTCAGTTAAAGATTTGATATTTGTCTAGGCAGGAAGCAGAATTAGAAATAATGCCAAGAAGAGTTGGAGACTAGCCCCCCACTTGTCTCGTCTAGTGTATATGGAAGGAAATGAATAGGCATAATTTTTTATGGGGAAAAGCACCCCATTTTTTTGTTTAAAGATAATTTTCTTCGTCTTTTGTTTTTTTGGACTAAGGAGGATTTCCCCGTAAATGCTTTAGCCTTAGTCGATTTTTTTGGCTCTTTGGGACCTTTGTAATTAGCTGCAACTTGTTCATTTGGGTTTGCCCCCCTTGGGCACCTTCTATAATACTTTACTTATCAAAAAAAAATATAACTAGGCAATCGAATAAAAACTACGAATAATACCAAGGAAAAGGCTTCTTTATAGAGTGAGAGATCCCTTCCAAAACAACTCTCTTCTGATGTGGCACACATCCCGTTCTTATCCTATATTATATCTTGTTCCCGTTCTCATTATGGGACAATTTGCAATTGATATGGGGAGACCAGAGAGTCATCGCACAGTCGGCAACCTTCATCAAAAACCTATTGAGAGATCTACAGTCAATTGAGGTTGGGCAATGGTGTGATTGCGGGAGGTTGGGCAATGGCAATTGCGGAAGGTTAGGGCAAGGAACTCGACGGCGACCACACAAGAGTCTTCACCGATCGAAGGAAACGATGCACTTGCGACCACTCAAGATCTACACCGATTCAATATAATAATCCACTGGCAAAGGTTGGGGGAATGGTGATTACGGAGGTTGGGGCTTTTAAACAGTCATAATCAATTCTAAACTCCACAACTTAGCAAGAGCAGTGCTGCCGACCACTGGAGTTTGTTAATTTCAAACCCAGCTGAGTATATAGACATCAGGTCAATCCCGTTGGGACCACAACCATGGGCAACTCCCAAATGAGCACCTGAGTATCATCTCGCAATCACCATTGCCTCAACTGAGCAGAAGCACCTGGAGCAGCACTTGGAAAAGTGCAGTTAATCACCATTTATCCATTCTTTTGTTGTAAGAATGGATGCAATCATTTTGAAGGAGTGCTTTGTATTTGGAGTATTTGGAAATGGCGTTGATAATGGGCAACTGAAATTGATGATTTGCCATGTTTAAAGAAGTTTTTATGTGTTTGGAAATAGTTTCATTTCTATGCATCACGGATTATGACAATAAGACTTGACTGGTCGCTTTTTTTTTTCTTTTATTTTGTTCCCACATCGGTAGTTTAGTACAGGATTGATGTAGTTATAAATCTCTTCTAACTTGATAAAAACAAAACAAAAAAACATATAAATATATTTTTAATAGAACAATAATGTCGGGCTCGGGCTTAGCTTGAGAGAACCTAGGACCAGCCCGAGTTGAGTTTGGGCTTGAATATTGATGTCCAGGCCCGTCCCGAAACTATGAAACATGTTGCCCAAGCCCTAAACATTTGGGTCCGGCTCGGCTTAGCCCGCCCAACTTGCAGCCCTAGCCAATAATTGACCCTATGATACTAGAATTGTAGAGGAGTTCGGGTATTTTTTTTGGAAGGGGGGGGGGGGGGGGTGGGTTTGTGGTGGTTTTGGTGTTGGTGTTAACTTACAGTGTGGTTGTGTTTATATGTGGGTTTTGAGTGACCAATCAAAAAAATGTGTGGGTTTTGGGTGGATGGTTACAGATGTAACGCCACCACAAGCGAAAAATTCAGTGCCAATAATTGACCCTATGATACTAGAATTGTAGAGGCGTTTGATTTTTTTTAGGGGGGGTGGGGGGACGTAGGTGTTAACGTACAGTGGTTTGTAGATGGTTTTGGTATAGAAAATATGAGTTTTGATGGCTATAAAGTGTTGTTTTCCAAGAAAAAAACTTGTTAGATTTTTAAGCCAGCAATAAAGAGAAGAAGATTTAGAAAACAAAGATCACAGCAGAGAAAAAGAACCAGTAGAATAACCCAATAGGACTCAAATGACTATAAGAACTCTAGAAAAAATTCTTACCAAGTGAAAGCCTTCTAAAAACAAGACTAACACATACAATAATGAAATAGGACCCAAAAATCATTTCCAAAATAATGAAGTGGTAAACCAGCTCAAGACAACACTCCTAACTGGAATCAAACTAGGAACTCAAGAAAATACAAAATTTATAGGAAATAAGAAGTCTAAAAGAATTGAAACCTCCCAAAAGAGTTAATAACTACCATGAACATTTTCAATTGGACCAAAAATCTTCCAGAGTAGCATGGGGCAAAAACTTCTAAACATCCAAAAGGCTATGTCCTCTGTAGCCAAGTAATACTTACCACATCATCTCTTTCCTTCCAAAAAAATTCAACCACATCGGCTTAATGGCTTGACCAAGAATGCTATCTTTGTTAGTGCGCTTTAAAAAGGAATGCATCCAGAATCCAATTGAGCTTCAATTCTAGCAACTCTTTGGTTGGCACAAAATTCATCTCAAAGTCAACATACTTAGAATTCATGTGTGTTATTGTGGCCACAATGTTGAACATTCACCTAAAGATCCATGGTCAACCCAACAAGATATAACGCACCTCCACAGGTAGCACATCACATTGAACCATATAAACTCTCCAATGGATTAACCATGCATCTCCTATAAATTTAGGATTGTTGTTGTTTGCCCAGCTACTCTATGGATGAAAAAATGGTGCTATCTTCAATCCAAGTTAACATATATAATACCCATTACACCAAAGAAATGTTTGGAAGATGCTAGTTCCTTGCTCATCGTAATCTTTCACCTTCTTTTGTGCAATGGAAGAGAATGTTGGATAAATAATGTTGCTATGTTTCATCATTTTGATCATCATTCTTCTCCTTCAAGTCCCCCGTCCCTTTTCCGGTCTTCAACTTCCTTTGTCAATAGCTCAGTTCTTTCCATCTCCATAGTCTTTATAAATACAACTTGTTAATCTAGGAGGGTTCGAGTGTGCTTGGAGAATCAGCTGCAAAACCTTCTAGATTGGAAAATAAGGTGTTGTGAGGAAATTCATGAATGAAAGGAGTGGTTGGACTTTGAGAGAGGTTGGAAGCGCTTTCAGGTGGGGCTATGGAAGGGCACAAGGAAGGGTTAGTTCTCCAGGTATGCTGGCTTATGTTGCCAAGGTTTCATCAGATGTTCTAGCACCAAGCATCGTGCAGGGATCATCCTCCCAAATAGGTTGACCTAGATCTTTTTAATATTGCATCCAATAAAGAAGCATACAAGGCAGAGTATCAGGTTCACAAAGAAAGTAGTGTGGGACACGGATTTAAATTCGCGGTCGCAGTTGTGGTGTAACGTTATCCGGAGTATCAGGTCATTTGTAATAGGAATCAAAAACCAGCAACCGGTGATTTTTTTTTCAAACACTAGCAAATCTCTAAAATCACTAATACGCATACCTTAACTACAATAAATCACATTTTAATATTTTTTTAATGTTATTTTTCAATTTTCTAACACCTAAAAAATATTTTTCTTTTAAATAACACCTAAAAAGTAAGAAGATATTTTATTAGTTTATATAAACTTTTTAAAGTTAAACTTATAAGAAGTATCATTTAATTTTGAATAACATTACAACAAGTAATATAAATAATAACAAAAAATGATTATAAGCATGAAAATCAAACTAGTGTAATTAGTTATGGAATAGAAAATTTTAAAAATTCAAGGCCAAGAGACATTTTCAAGGTCATATTGGCCCAAATGTTTTAGGTAACCCTTTCTAGTTTTTTTGGAATATTTTGTTAAGTATCTATCTTATATATAAATTTTATAAAAATGGAAATCATAAGAATTCTGCCAAAGAAATTTAAAAATTTGAAAAAAAAAAATTAAAACAACCGTAACAGTCCTATAATCGAGAATAACGGCCAATACGTAACGGTATTAGCCAATACCTAATTGTATCAGCCAATACGGTTATGAATTTTGATCACACTGATATATCGGCCGATAACGGTATCAATGGGTCAAAAAAACTAATATGTAACGGGCGTTATGTAATCACACCGATATATTGGCTGGTAACGACATCGAAGGGTCAAAAAACTAATACATAACGGCCGTTATTTAAAACTATGGTGGGGGAGTCCAAATTTATTAGGGCTATTCAAAAGAGTCAATGGATGCTTTTTTGATGTGTTGTTTGCAACCCCTATGGATGGGAGGATGCTTTGTAGTGGAAGCCTAGCCAAAGGGAGGATGTTTTGTAGCGGAAGCTTGACCAAAGGTAGCAAATTCGGGGTGTGAGTGTTTTACAAGGGATTGTGCAATTATGCATGTTAGGCCTGTCGAAAGGCATTTAGAGGGTTACAGTGCCTTTTTTTCAGTAAGTGAGGAACAAAGTGCCTCATAAGCTCTAATTTTGAATATGGATTGGGTGTTGATAATTAGGGGCATAGGAGAAAATGCTCCCCAAATTGGTTTGAATCTTCAAAGCAACAAAGGAGACTATCGGAAATCTTTTGATTCATTATGAATTGCAATAGACATTTGATGTATGTTGTTTTCACTTTTTGATATGTCTTCGGCTATGCCACGGTAGCAGAGTTGATTGCTTGTTGCCAAAATGGTTGTGCTTGTGTCAACATAAGAACTAGGAAAGCTTGGAAAGAAAGCCCCTGTGCATTATGTAGACTATGAAAAGAGAGGACTAACACACTTTTGAGGAGAGAGAGAGAGATGCCAGTTCAGAGGCAAGAGAAATTGATTTAAATTCATAATAGTTGTAGATTTTTTGGAGGTTCTTTGATTCCTTTCACTCCTTTATAGATTTCCGAGGTGATTTGAACTTTATGGAAGGAGTTTTGTATTGTATGCCATGGGATGTGCTCCCCTTTCATTTTAGTTTAATATAGTTCCACTTTAAATATATATTATATATACACTTACCAAAATATATGTGTATATATATATTAGCAAATAAGGTGTGCATGCATACTCCTGAAGTTGATGAAAGGAAGATCAAAGGGAAGCAATTAGGGACGGAACCATATACTCTAAAGATCCCAACCTCAAGTCAATGGCATTGAGCTTATTTTCCAAATTTCTTCATGGCACCACACATCCCATGATTCAAAGAAGGGGCAAGAGGGAGTTCATGGACAAGTATGATTAATGAAGGGAATTGAAATGGAAGAGAAGAAAAAAAGAGAGATCGTCAAGGAAAGTTGAGAGGAATTCAATATGATGTGTGGTTCTAATACCAAACTGCTGTCGGATAGCACCTAGGGTTCAAAATAATGCTGTCTAAAATCACTTACTTGCAGGCTAAGGGTCAGAATTGTTCAAGGGATGTGGGTTTGTACTGAGAGTAAGAATGTATGGTCGTTTCTAAATGGACTCGGGTTAGAATAGATGGGGTTTGATGGCTATAGGTGTTGTGCTTCCATAAATTATATATACACTTACCAAAAATATGTGTATATATATATTAGCAAATAAGGTGTGCATGCACTACTCCTGAAGTTGATGAAATGGAAGATCAAAGGGAAGCAATTAGGGACGGAACCATATACTCTAAAGATCCCAACCTCAAGTCAATGGCATTGAGCTTATTTTCCAAATTTCTTCATGGCACCACACATCCCATGATTCAAAGAAGGGGCAAGAGGGAGTTCATGGACAAGTATGATTAATGAAGGAAATTGAAATGGAAGAGAAGAAAAAAAGAGAGATCTTCAAGGAAAGTTGAGAGGAATTCAATATGATGTGTGGTTCTAATACCAAACTGCTGTCGGATAGCACCTAGGGTTCAAAATAATGCTGTCTAAAATCACTTACTTGCAGGCTAAGGGTCAGAATTGCTCAAGGGATGTGGGTTTGTACTGAGAGTAAGAATGTATGGTCGTTTCTAAATGGACTCGAGTTAGAATAGATGGGGTTTGATGGCTATAGGTGTTGTGCTTCCATAAAATAGGTTATTAGATTTTCTAGCCAGTAATGAAAAGAAGTAGAAACTAGGAAGAGAAAACAAATTAGAAGAAAAGGAGAGCAGCAGAGAAAAATGGTAAATGATCGCTAATTTTCAACAATAAAACTTCCTCAAAATCAATATCAATTCACTAGAATCTCGTTGTGGTGGAAGAGCCTGGACTTCGGGAAACTTCCTAAGCAAGCCAAAACTTTCTATACCAAGATTAGCCCATAGAGTAACCAAAGAGAACTCAAAATTTCAAAGAATAGGAGGTTTCTAAGTAAATCTAATGGTAAAACAACCCAATAAAGCACTCCTAATTGGAATCAAACTACAAACTCAACAAAATAAAAACTTTTAGAAAATAGATATCTAAAAAGACCTCCTCAAATAAGAATCTTACAGCAACAAAAAATAATTTCTAAATAGGAACTCAATTAATTCCTAACAAAAATAAGGATTAACAAAACACTCCTAAAACTCAAGAGATACCCATTCACCTAATGACTACTAACTCAATAACAAACACCCCAAATTATTTAAGATGAACATAAGTTACATAATGCCAATCAAATGCTAAAACTCAAAACTAATGACTCAAGCACCACCATGGACACCTTCCAAAAATCTTTTTGAGTGAAGTTCAGCCAAAAGTCTTAGTTTTAAGCTTCAAAAGAGGATACACTTCTGCTTACAAAGCAATATCAACAGCATTAAACGATTTGTAAAATAAGCGTAGTAGTAGTAAATACAATTAGGTTGACATATGGTGAACATGCCTGGAAAGACAGATTAATTCAAGAATGACCTCAGTTAAGTTGAGCAATTGAGTAATTCCAAACTGTATTTGAGAAAAAGTGTGAGTGACGATCTGCAATGGAGTCTTGAGTGGTGACTGATGATATAAGATAATGGTTTGCAAGATACATTTGAGATAGTCAGAGGATGTCATGGACCCCTTTGAGAAGTTCTATATTCAATAAGATAAAGCAAGGAAGAAGAACATATGATGGTGTACAAGAGGAACCCCAGACACATCAATTCAGTTAATTGTCCTTTTGAGTGTCTCAGCTTTCCCCAGACTTCCCTCACTGGTTAAGATGGAGAGCAGTTACTCGACTACAACAAAAGTTTCTCTGTTTGCACAGAAATATGGGAAAACAGTTGAGGGTAGATCATCTAATTGGCATAAAGAGGGTCATTCCCAACTGAATGCTGCATGTGTGAGATATAACACTGTGTGGCTAGAATGGAAACTTGTGCCTTCCATGTTGGGAGACCATTAACTCTAACAAAAGTTAATTTGTCTCAAAAGCAATATAAGAAAGATACCTGAAGATGGATCGTCTAATTAGCGAAAGAGAGGATTACTCCTACTAAATGTTGCACATGTAAGTGTTTCGTACGAGATGTTTGTGAGAACTTGTGTCTTCTGTGTTGGGAGCCCATCATTACATGCCAAGAACCGCAATAGAGTTGTTTTGTGATTTAAGGGTCAAAGCATGTAACGAAGCAAACTTGTAGAGATTGGTTCTTCTTTGGTGCATTTAGAAGTGAAATTTAATTCCATGTTAACATAATAGAAAACCCCACCACATTCACAAATGTTGTGAAAGTACACTTCACAAGGACCCACAAGTGGATACAGGGGACCACAATTACATCTTACTACAAATAACTATTTATGATGCATAATAGATTTGGTACTCTGCAGAATCATGACTATACACCCATGATTGGTTAGGAACATGATTTTGATACTTTTACTATTTTAGGGGGAAAAAAAAGTTTTAGTCATAATTTTATTAGAAATTCTAATATTTGATCCTAATTTGTTTTGGATTTGTTTTAGGACTTTATATTAACCAAATTTGAGCCTAACTCAAATTTTTCATTTTTTATGTTTTTATTATTTTTGTGTTCTATTAGGATCAGGGTTATTTCTTTATATATAGGATTGTAAAAAGACAGTGAATTCAATTCAGATTATTCAATAACTAAATTTCGAATTGCTTATTTTCCTTGTGGATTCAAGGTATTCTCGTGGATTAGAGACTTTCCATCAACTAGAATGATATCCAGTCCCCTTTCGCTATAACCGATGTGTCAATTGAAATCAAAGCGAAGACAATCCATTCCATGGTCGCTAGTAATCACTCCAATAATCCAAACCCCGTGGACCAATCCGAGGGGTAGAGAGAGACGTGTTTGAACAGATCCAGCAAACCCTCATGAACCAACCTAAATATGAGCTTGAACAGTTGCAGCAGATACATCAGAAGCTTATGTGGTGCTTAGAAGAGTTGATGGTAGCTTTGAAGAATGATCTAGGAGATGAACCTGAAGATGAAGATGAAGGTGAGCTTGACGAATGGCAAGTTGATTATGACGAGGTTAATTGAAGAGTTTCATCAAGGAGAAAAAGTTATGTCTTTTATTCAACCATTGCTATTGACTCCAAAGAATGAACTTACAATTATAGAGTTTGTGAAACATGTGCAAGAAGAAATCCTTGAGCCTACAATTGATCCTAACTAGATTCAACCGAGATTAGGAGGGTATGTGCGAGTTTGAAGTCGAGCACATCCAGCTAATTTGGTGATGAGTTCTTCTCAAGTGGTGGAAATTGATACACAAGAGATTTGGTACCTACAAGAATCATGCCTATAAACCCATGATTAATTAGGAATATAATTTGATATTTTTACTATTTTAGAAAAAAAATTAGTTTTAATTATAATTTTAGGAAATTCCCATATTTGATCATATTTGTTTCGGATTTGTTTCGGATTTGTTTTAGGATTTTATATTATCCAAATTTGAGCCTAAATCAAATTTATCATTTGTTATATTTTTTATTTTCTATTGTTTTCATAATCTATTAGGATTGGGATTATTTCTCTTTATATATAGGGCTGTAAAGAAATTCAATTCAGATTATTCATCACTAAAATTTGGATTTCTTATTTTCCTTGTGGAATCAAGGTTTTCTTGTGGATTTGAGACTTTTGTCTTCTAAATGATATCTAATTTCTATTCTCTCTCTCTCTCTCTCTCTCTCTCTCTCTCTCTCTCTCTCTCTCTCTGAGTCTATATATATATATATATATATATACACATATATATATTCTAAGGGCAAGACTTGGCGCAACAATAAGGTTGCTCCATTGTGACTTGGAGGTCACAGGTTTGACTCGTAGAAATAGCCTCTCCGCTACCCAAATAAGATTGCGTACATCTAACCCTCCCTAAACCCAGTAGTGGCGAGAACCTTGTGCACTAGGCTAGCGCACAAATAAAAGAACACTTGAAGACTTTGAGCTCCCTCCTCTAAAGCTCGAGGATGATCAATTAAAATTATTGTTTTTGTGAAAAATATGTACACACACTACAAGTTTTTTCTCTTGACAACATCTATATTTTTTTTTTTTAGGATAGGTAAGTAGCCCTTGGGGTTGGAATTTAACCCGGGACCTTGGAGATACAACTTCATATAATTGTTGAGGATCTACCGGTGTGCACACTCCAGATGTGTTTGGATAATTAAATTTCTTTGGGAAAACACCTAGGACATAACAAGAATCTTCAAATACAAAATTTTCAACAAATTATTAGTACATCTCTAACTCTAGCTTCTTCAGATTTTCTCTTCCAATTTTTTTCCCTTTTATCAGCCCTTTCTTGAATACTGACTTCTTCTAAAGTTATAATCTACATACAGCATGAAAACTCATAGCAACTCTTCAAGAAGTCAATGGAACTTGTGCATGTAGCATATGGTTCACACCACTTTGCCTAACAAGTTCCAACATAAAGTACATACTAAATTTATATGAAATACAAGGGTCATGCTTGGCCAAACAAATTTCCAGGTGAGTAAAGCAGATATATTGGTATACCATTTGAACCCTCCCCTCTGCTACCATCAGTAGCACAAAGGCAATCTTCTGCTTAGGTTTTGTCACTTTCTTTTCAAATATATACATTAACAAGAAAGTTGCTACTCACCTTGTAAAAGTGATAAGTCCTTCACTGAGCCCTATAACAGAAAGTTGTGTTGGAAAGGGCAAATCAGCAGGAAAGAAAAACAAAATCTTGTCAAGCTCCTGCCCTTCATGCTGTCCCCTTCTCAAATCAAATATGCAAAACTTTGTTGCTTCATTGACAGTAGTAACAGATGACAAACCCATTGCTCTTCGAATTCATACACCTTGAGGGGAAAAACAAATTAATATACACAATAAGCCAAGCTGATAACAAAAAAATGTAGTCTACATTAAGATGAAATTCAGAAGTAAAGGAAGACATGAAGTTTATACCATCCACACATATCTTAGAGAAACCACTTGATGGCTTTAAAAACAGCTTCAAGTGGCATGCATTAAAGTTTGCAGTAATAGGATATCGGATGTGCATAATAAAAGAAGATCAAAATATTAAACGCTACAGTGGGCTTAACAAAGCACTGCCAACATGATAGAACAAATATTATCATAAAACCCACTGTTTTGTGGCAAAAACATCACTAACTTGAAAATAATCAGATCAGTGGAGCTTCTCTGAAAGTGAAACTCCACGACATCCAACATTCTAACCCCATAGCTCTATCAAAAATAAATAAAAATCCAGGACAATATATTATTTCTTGTTTTAGTACACTTATTTAACATATATTTTGCAGGTAGAACTTGGGGAATGCATCATGTATCAGCGAATAGCTTTGGGAAAAATAGATTCCTGTGCCTCTGGAATTTAATTTTCAATAACAAACTTTTCTTAGAAAATATTTTGAACAGAAGCATAAAGAGCCCATTTATTATTTTAGAGATAAAGAGACGACATTAATCCACATTATGGAGCCCCCAAAGTAAATGACATATTTATTCTGGCTCCAAAAAGGAGAATATCACAAACTTACTATATAACATCCAACTTAAATTCTAAAATGCTCAAGTCGGAAACAAAAATGTCAATGAAAAACAGTGTAATTGACAGCCAAAGGAGATCTCAAGCCGCTAGGACCCTGTATTGCCTGAGGTTGCGAACGCCAAGACACCAACTTCTTAAAGTAACTAACAAATATATTTGAAATTTAAATTATATATATATATAACACTGAATTGCGGAGAAAATTGCATATATATATAGCTAAGCACAGAGCGTAAATTATAACGGAATCAAAATTATGCCCAACAGTCGTAAGTATGATAATTCAGCAGATAAATGAACAAATAATGAAACCTTAAAGAAATTTCAAAGCGGAATCCAATAGTGTTACTTAGCAGAAATGACGAAGTTGTAACAATTGAAAATAATAAACTATCATCATATCAGAATCCAATTTGGAGGGTTTAACAGAAACAGAAATTTAAAACATAATTTACAAGAAACAAAGTTTTTTTTTCAATTGCGAAAAATAAAATTAAGAAATGACTAACGTCAATGACAGAAAATAAGCACAATTTAAGAGCGAATGAAAAATGAATCTTAGGGGCTGGGGTAGAATACGTATTACAGGACTAAAAGAAAAACAAGGTCGATCCATATATACATATATCTAGAGAGAGAAAGGGAAGGGCGAATGGTACGAGGGTGCTTACCACAGGGAGTATGAGTCGATCTGTGCAGACAGTCTCCCTATCAGCGTTCCTGGTAGCGCGCAACAACCGGGCCAGAAACCCCAATAGTCCGAACCAAACAGAAAGTCAAACTCAAACCTATTGTTATTTCCGAGAGAGAGTTGCATTAATTTTTTACCAAAATATGATTATTTTAAAAAAAAAATTTAAAAATAAAATTACAATAAATTTATTTATTAAAATAAGATAATTTTAAAAATAAGATTACACTAAACCTTTTGTGAAATCGTTTTTTTGAAAGATGACTTTAAAAAAATAAAAAAATTTGTTTAAAATCGTCTTTTTGAAAAACGATTTTTTAATAAAAATTTTCAAAAATGTCTTTTTGAAAGACAATTTAAAAAAAAAAAAATTTGTTTCAAAGTGCTTTCCGAAAGACGCTTTTGAAAACGTTTTTTCGAAAAACGATTTTAATTTTTTAAAATTTTTATAAAAATAGAAAACGTTTTTTAGAAAAAGATGGCCATATTTCCTTCTTTTGTTGATCGAGCCGCTCTCTCCCTTATTCCACTTGTCCAGAGCCTTCTTCACATACCAATACAATTGATGTCACAGAGAACCAACTCTATTATCGTGGAAACCCCCTTTTGATCAAGGGTGCTAGAGCTGTTGGCGTAAAAAAGGAATGGTAGATTCTGTTGTCGTACTTCTACTTCTTCAAAAGCTAAAACGCGCTGAAAAAAGCCCTAGTTTCGTCGCTTAGATTTGTTCACAAACCTGTTTCGCAATCAAGGGACGTTGTCGGCTCTAGTAAGATTTTGTTTCTATCAGATTTTTTCACGATCAGTCCGTCCCACATCGATCATTCACTTCCACCCAGCAATTAATCACATTCAAGTTCGGGATTTCCATATCTTCAAACCAACGTCTTCCACTGGAAATCACAATGAGTCTCAGTTGATCGGTGTTCGAATTGGTTGTGGTCAGCGTTTCCATCACGATCAGTCTCTTTCTCTCATAAGAACTCAGGTATATTTTTTGCACATTGCACAATATTAAGGCTTTTGTCCCTCTCTCTCTACCAGAACATTTGGGTTTTTTCTTTAAGTTTATGAAGTTCTTGTTTAACAAAAATATTCTATGATATATTTCCTCCGCAAGAATGTTATGTTTTTTCCTCATTTTCTTCTCTCTGTTTAAACCATCAAAACAAGAAAGAATGACTCTGGCTTTGGTTCATTGATTCACTGAGGCTCCATTTGGTTAGATAGAAATTGATGGAAAGTAAAGGAAAGAGAAAAAAAATTGAATTTGTTTAGAGTTGAAATTCACAATCATTCATGATATTTGATTTGAAATTTTGATTTTTCCAATTTTAGAAAATTAAGTGAAATATAGTCAGTCATCTCAACTTTCATATTCATCTAACCAATCTGATAGGTTCCATGTAAATATTACTAATGACGCTTGCTATTGACAATCAACTTTTATAATTTGATTTGCATGATCACTAAATTTTTTTCATACCTCCTAACTACTGGACTTTTTTTCACAAAGCATTTCTATTGAACTTTGCAGAGTTTGTTTTTTAATATCTCAGCAAACTTAAAAAGTCAGTTTTGTAAATCCATCATTTAATACAATAAATTTTTGTCCTCAAATCATGTAATAACACCTTTATGGTCTGAGAGTTTTGTGAAGTTTGGAACCAGAAAATAGGTTAGGCCACTGATTGTCTGATAGTATACCAGTATAATTATAGGAACAAGAGAACTTGTAGGGGTTTGGTCCCCTCAACTGAAACTCTATTTGCTTTTGTAGTAGTTATATAAAGACAACTATTTAGTTAAGACTTAATGTCTTAAGTATGTCTTCTTTGTCCATGGTGGCCACACTTGAGTTTCATTCTGTCATTTCCAAACTCTCTATTGGTCCCTTTATTTCCTATACAATCAATGCTTCGAGTTGAATACTCTTTATGTGAAAAGTAAATTTTGATGGCTTGTATTTATTTTTTGAAGGTTAAAAATGGCTAGAACATCAATACCTGTACTATGTTATTGGGGAGAAAATATTTATTGTAGGGAACAAGGTAGTATATGGTATAATATGAATGCTCGACGAAGCATTATGTTGAGAAAAGGAACAAGTTATAATGAACTTTTGACGAAGATGTATAGTATAATGAAGTTGGATATCACACAAGTCCACCTAAAAATAACTTGTCGATTTTTATTCGAGCATAACAAATACTTTCCATTAGAAGTCGTTGATGATGAGATAGTGGATTCAATGATTGAAGTTGTTCTAAGCAATTCGATGTTATATAGCATCGACTTGTATATGGAGACAGAAGATGTGCATCATCCTTGTATTGTATCTCAACCGATGGAGATTGAGCACAGTCCTTTTACTCGACTACTCACACAAGACAGTGACTGCCCAATTGGTGAAGTTGTCCCCATGGTATATCAAAGTTTCAGTCCTATGTTGGTGGATGAGACATGTCATACAAAACATGTGGAGTCTTACTTTCCTAATATTGTGAATATTATTCAGGGTGAGGACATTTGCAGCAATCCCATGGATAGACGTAATCTCTCCAATGCATCGTCAGAAGAAGAAGATGATGATATGTTACAATCGAGTGATGAGGATGGAATGGACGAAGTGGATGAGCATTGCATTCGTTTATCTGAGGTTGATTCTTTATTTTTTTCAAATGTCAATATTACTGATGATGGTGGTGGGATCCCATATGCAAGGAATGCAATGCAATGCTCATCGACTTCGTCGGATCCAACAACAAACGAGTTGGGCAAATGTCTTGAATTTAATGACAAGAAAAAATTACAGCAAGCTGTCAAACAATTTTTAATTAGATGTCATAATCAGTATGAGGTGATTAAAAACAACAAGGATATTTGGGCTGTGAGATGTAAACTTCATGAAATGTGTAAATGGAGACTGTGTGCTATAAAAAATAAAAAGACTAGCCAATTTCAAATCACAAAATATAAGAGGCCACACACTTGTTTAAATCGTGCTATGAATAGAAATCATGTGTAGTTAAATTCTAAGTTAATTACAAATGAAATACAAAGCAGTGAGGTTTGATACTACTTTAAAGTTTAAAGATAGATCTAATTGTGGAGCAAATGAGAGAAAAGTACAGTTACACGATCTCCTACAAGAAAGCTTGGATTGCAAAGCAGAAAGTAATTTTCATGATATTTGGGGATTGGGAGACATCATACAGATTGTTACCAAAGTTTATGGGAGCACTTGTGAAGTATAATCCAAGTACAATTGTTTAATGGTTGCATCATCAATTCAATGATTTGTGTATTGTCGGCCAGTTATTAGTATTAATGCCACACATTTGTATGAAAAATACAAGGAAAAGTTGTTAATTGCAATGGCGACTGATAGAAACAATCAAATATTTTCTCTCGCATTTGCAATCGTTGAAGAGGAGAGTTACAACAATTGGCGATGATTCCTATATTTGTTAAGGTTTCATGTTGTAAGGATGAGGGAAGAGATTTGTTTGATATCTAATCGGCATAAAGGTATAATTGTTGCGGCCAAAGATGCAAATTCTGGATGGCAAAAGCCTAATGCATATCATAGATTTTACTTGAGGCATGTTCGTAGCAATTTTAATAGCAAGCTCAAAGATGCCTATCTAAAGACGCTTGTTTGGGTTGTTGGAAGTGCACATTAGATACGTAAAAACAATTCCATTATGCAGGAAATTAAAAGCCTCAACCAAAATGTCACGCCCCGAATTCCCGACGAACTCGGGACGCGAGTAACGAGACAGAAAGTAAAATAAATAAAAGTACAAAAGTAATTAAATTCACTAAACATGCGTCCATCATCATCCATACATAAAATAACATCGAATACATTGTTCATCAGTCATTCGGGCTTAAGCCCTTACATAACAAAATACAAGTCTCATGGATCACAAATGTATCACGTGCTTCGCCCTATCAGGGCATCACCGAGTCTCACGTGGCTGGAGGATCCTCATCTGAAAATGTTGCCCACGAATGGGTCAGCATAACTGCTGGTATGATGAAATGCTAATGCCAGAAATAAAGCTAAGGCGTGGCATGTGCAAAGTGTACATTTATTTCTAAATGACATTCAAGCATCGTAGTAATATATATGAATGGTATGCATGACACACCCATGCACAACTCTATGCCACACCCATGTCTCATTTACGGGTACTCCCCGATGGCTCGAAGTACCAATGTAATGGCCAATTTTGGGTTTTTCACCACAGGATCTACACCCTCATAATGCAAAGCACCACATGCTTACCCACGCCATGTTCTCAAAGGATTCATCATATGCCAATATGCCAATGCAATCTCAATGATACATGGTTTCCACAGTATAGCATGCTCGATGACAATAATACATAAATCACCAGCTGATTCCACATGCAAGTACATCTTGTAAAATCAACATATACACATGTCGTGAGTCACATTCATCATTCACTAAACATTCATAAAGTACAAGTAACATGTAAGCATGTGAACTACCAATTCCAAATAAACAGGTAAACACATTACAGATAAACACATACAGCATTTCAGTCATTCACAAATATTCCTAACTTAACTTCATTTCTAACACTAGCAAAACACCATACCTGATGGGTTGGTATCAACCCTAGAAGATCGTGAACTATATGTAACTGAACGGGCGGATGAAAATGTAGGAGATCAGATCGCCTCCTCCTGTCCTGTCAATGTCCCTAAAAGTAGAAATTACAACTCAGTCCATTGTTGTTTGAATTTATGCTATTCATCAAATTTTATGTCTTTAAATTCATAGGTTTCTATTCTGCTAAATTAAACTCTACCATTAGTTTTAGAACGTTTAAGAAAGTAAGTCTAGGTTCTCGTAGAACTCAATTCGGACACCAAGGTTGAAAAGGGCAAAACAGTCATTTTGCACTTTACACGTGTCCTTACATTTCGTGACCTCTTTTCACAAATCGGACTCCACGGTTGAGTCCGGAATGTTCGAGATAATAAAATTTCACTATTTGTTTACCTAATTCGGAGTTCGTCTGACAGTGTTTCAAGTTAGGGGCATTTTGGTAATTTTAAGGGTTACTACGGGTCGTTTATTTTTCGGGACCCCGTCTCGTAAAACGGACCTCATCATTGGTCTCGGAATGGTCGAGATAGTCAAAATACACTAATGACTTGTCCCATTTGGACTCTGGGATGTTTTTGAATATTTAATTAATTAAATTAATTAAATTAAATAATTAATTAATTAATTTAATTAATATTTTATTAATAATTTAATCAGGTGGGTCAAAGTGAAATTTCTAACAGTTGGGGGGTCAATTTGTAATTTCCGAAAGTTCAGGGTTAAGGTTCAAATTCTAAAAGGTTCAAATTCCAAAAGGTCCAAATTAAAACTAGTTTAATTTGTTATTCTAAATCAAGTTAACCAAACAGGGGCTAATCCTAGAACAAGGATAGGATATTCCGATTTCAATTTAATTCCAATTTCTAAATCTCTTATCCTTGCAACCAAACGGCCCAAATTCCATTTTAATTTAAAACAATGGGCTGACACGTGGCAGGGTGGTTAGGCCCAAGCCCGACCCGGACCCGAGACCCGACCCGGACAGACCCCCTTCTTCCCCCGTTTTTCTGGCGGAGCTCCGGTCACCTTCTCCGGCGCCGGTGACCGGAATTTCAGAAAATCAAGTTTTTAAACTTGATTTTCTTGGTGTTTTCGAAGCCCCTTTCAATCCCAATTTATTCTAAAACATTTTTGGAGCTTTTTAATACCGTTTTGAAGCCTCCAATCACAACGAAAAACCAGATTTTCCCCCCCCATGGCCGTGACCTGCACCTCCCTTTTTCTCCCTCATTTTTCAACTGTTTTCTATCATTTTTGTTGCGTTTTAATCCTTACATTATGCTCTACAATGTTCTACAATTTAAACCAATTGAAATGCTCTAAAAAAAATTGAAACGGAAGCAACCCACTTACCAATTTTTCGGCCGTTTCTCTCTCTAGCCGTGCCCTCTTCCACCTCCTTGCTCCGAGCTCGAACCAAGTCTCAAACTCTCCCTCAGAGCTCTATTTCTCTCCCTCTTTTCTGTTTCTTTCCTTCTCTTCTTTCCCACCCGAGAATACACCTCTTTTCTCTTCACTCTCTCTCTCTCTATATTTCTCTCTCTCTCTCTCTCTCTCTCTCTCTCTCTCTCTCCCCAAGACCAACCACTCCCTGCCAATTCTGCATCTCCCACTCCCTGAATTCCACTCACACACACAACCCCAACCCATACCTTGTTTGAGTGTATTACACTCAAACTCACACACACACACAACCGGTTACACACACACATACCTCACACAATCTGATTTATATATATATATATATACATATACATATATATTTTCACATTTAAATATACACTCACATGTATACACATATACACAATATATAATTTAAATTATATATATATATACATATATATATATACACCTACACACATTATCAGTACAATAATAATAATAATTATAATAATAATAATAATGATAATAATAATTAATATTTGCAAGAATAACTAATAAAACAATAAAATAATAAAATAAATAAAAAAAAAATTTCATGTTATAACACAAAAGGCACATGATTGGTTGAATGCAATACCTACAGCACAGTGGACAGTTGCACATGATGGAGGTCGAAGATATGGACATTTAATCACTAACATCTCTGAGGTTTTTAATGGTATGCTAAAAGTTGCAAGGAATTTGTCAATATTTGCATGTGTACAACTGATTTTTTATCATCTAGTGAAGTATTTTTGTGAGAGGAGAGGTTTTGGGCAACAAGCTATATACGAAGGTTGCATATATACCCCTTTTGCTGTTACAAAGATTATGCGTTACCAATCCAAGATCGATGGACATGTGATCACAAACTTCAACATATGCTCTGGTGAGACATCAGTTATGACAAGGAAGGGTCACTTACATGCAGTATTGACACGCGATGGTGTATGTTCTTGTGAAAAATGAGACATCTACAAAATTCCATGTTCTCACGCCTTGGCTGTATTTGCAAAGGCTTGTGTTGATGGATGGAATTATATTAATGAATGTTATAAGTTGAACCAACACATGGTTATATATGTACCTGAATTTCATCCTCTTCACTATAAGGATTATTGGGACGAGCCCATTGGTCCAACTCTGTGCCCTAATCTTACTATGAAAAGATTTAAGGGTCGTCCATAATCTACATGGATTCGAAATGAGATGGACATACGGGAAGGTCGTAGGCCAAAACAATCTAGGTTTTGTAGGGTAGTGGGGCATGATAAAAGAATTTGACCAACGAAGAATCAACAACATACGATAAACTGACTTTATGGTTACAAAAATACCTATTGTATCAGTTTGTTTTTTGTAAGCAACAATAATTTTGAGCAAATGTGTTTGCCATGTGTTTGTTTGTAAATTTCAGTTACAAATTGAGACTTGTGTGTTTCAGATATTTATTTTATTTATGAATGCCCCAAAAATATTGTAAAAATATCATCTCTATTTTCATTTGATGACTCTTCTAACGTAGGCTTTCTTATATTAAAGCTATAGAAAATAGGTGGAAGCACCAACTTTTATACATCCCGGGCCTGCAGATGGATCTATTCTATACGTGCAGGACATGCATCGATCATCTCGTATATGGGAGGGGCAGGTTTGAAGTTACATCATATCAATTGCACGTATTTTTAATTTCTGTTAAATTATAGAACTTTTATTTATTCATTATGTTAAATTGTAGGATCCATGGTATTTTCATTGTCGTATGAGTGATAGCCTACTACGACAAGCTGCCCTACTTGATATCCGCATCCAAGATTACTTATGTCGAACGAGATTTTACAAGATTTATCGAGTTGGATTTATACAACTTGATTGGGCTCTAATCACTGCATTGGTTGAGAGGTGGAGGGTAGAAATACACACCTTTCATTTACCAGTAGGCGAGTGCACCATTACATTGTAAGACGTGGCTATCCTACTAGGCTTACCAATAGATGGGGCACCTATCATAGGTTCTGATGTTGGCTCTGCTGTTAATGTCTGCTAAGAGCTTTGCATGGAGTTATTGGGCATTGTACCATCTCAGTCTGATCTTGATGGATCACGGTTAAAGATGAGATGACTTTTTAATAATTTTTCAGAGTTAGTAGAAGATGCAGATGATGAGACCATTTGTAAGCATGCTATGGCCTACATCATGTAGCTTGTTGGTGGATCCTTATTCATCAATAAATCAGGGGATAAGGTGAAGTTAATGTATCTTCCGTTGCTTAGAGAGTTAGAAGATTCAGGGAACTTTAGCTGGGGGATGCCATCCTTGCATGCCTTTATCGAGAAACGTGTCGAGCTACAAAGCCTACTGCCTCAGTAATAGGTGACCCGCTTATTTTATTACAGGTATATTAATACATTTTAGTTTGTTTTTAAATTTTTTTGTTACATTAAATATTTATTAATATATTTTTAATCTATTTGAAAAGGTATGGGTGTGGGAAGAGGTTGATACACATCCGACTTGAGAGACAAGTTCTTAGGGAGAATGTGGATGGCGATGAGCTATTAACATTAGGATATAAGTGGAGAACCACCTTATCTGTTTGAGAGACATCGATCCATGTGCTTCACCATTATCGGGACTAGTTGGACCAAATGCGAGACTATTAGGTTATTTTCACAATATAAATTATATAAATTAAGTTGATCTATTTTGATGTTTACTTATCCTTAATTTTGTTTCTTGGCATATAGATGGTATGACAGTCCTACACTGATGATGTCATTACATATTTACTTGCATAGTGCCTTGTCGGTAATGATATATGGCGAACGATGTCACCACTAATTTGCTTTGATGTAGTTAACTGGCATTTTCCAGATCGGGTAATGCACCAATTTGGACTTTTTCAAGACATTCCACTCTCTCGAGACACCGGCGCAGACCTTCATGCCACTAATCGTTGAGGGTGAGCATTGTCTGATTGGGCTTTTTACATCGATCCTACATCGATCCTAATTTAATTATTTATTTTATATTATATATATATATATATATATATATTCAATTCATAATGTTCACATGTGTGAAACTGGCAATGGCCACATGCTTAGGGTTAAGTTTCTTCACACGCGCAGGTTAGAGATTCGAAACAACGGACAATGAGCTAAATAGGGATAGGATATCCAAGTCTGAACAAAGGTATCAAATCGAAGCCTTGTCCCTGTTGCCAAACATCCCATTTCTACTTTAAATTAAAACCCAAAATGACACAGTTTTGACTTAACCTATTTTGCGCCTGGGTAGGTTCCGACCTGAACCCGAAACTCGACCCGATTGACCCGACCTGACACTGTTCTTCTTCCCCAAGTCTCCGGCGAGGGTTCTGGTGTCTTTTCTGGCGTCGGCGACCATTGTCGATTGATTTTCGACCACTGCCCAATGTGGTTCGAACCCAATTTTTATAAGGATTCCATTTTTAGTGTTGAAATTCAATTTGGGTCAACCCTTGGCCGTCGAATAGGCATTCACAGTAGCTGCTCCAGCGAGGATCATTTTTTTGGCAACCCATTAAATTTCTATTATGTGGAGTTCTGCTACTCATTTTGTTTCCAATTTCCTCTTATGGGTTCCTAGGACTACAGGGAATATTTTTTCGTTCCCAAAACCCAACGAATAGATCAAACTCTCACTTATCAATTTTAGTCAACCATACTTGCAACTCATTATAACTCCATGGTCTCTTGACCTTTTTTTGTGATTCAAGTTGCTGCATGCCCCAAATTTAATGCTATTTTAAGCTATATAGTTTGTTTCAAACTTTATTCGAGCTAGATCAAAAACTTTATTTTTCACAATTTTGGGTCTTAGGGTTTACTTAGCCTAAATTGTTCTATTTTATTTTTATTATCTTTCATTATGCATTAGAATCATATGCATGCATTTCAACAACACAAAATAGTGATAATTTACTTTTTTTTTTTTGTCTTCGAGAGAAAATATAAGTTTGAGTGTGTTAGCTTCAATAGTGGTTCTATTCTTTGGGCTTACTACTAGACTAGACTGAGCATGCATGTACAGTTCCCCTTCTACTTCTTTCTTCTTATTCTTCTTCCTTCTTCTTCTTCTTCACTTTTTCTCTCTACAATTATCTCTTTCTCTCTCTACCCGCTCTCTACACACATGCATAACACACTTAGTGTCTACTTCATACACATGGTCATATATATATATATATTTATATATACATATATATTTATATTTTTTAATTTGGGGTGAGGTGTTGCATGTAATCTTATTGAGTGTGAGGGTGGTGGAATGGAATTTTATATAGCATATATACATATCTTGTGAGATATATAGCATAAAAGTGCTTATAACCCAACTGGTAATCTTTTTAGGTATAAAATTCTCCCCATTTCTTGGTCTTGGGTTCAAGTCTTTTGGCCAACACTTTTGGCCTTATTTTTCATATTTTTCCTTCTTATGCCTTGTTTGGAATTTTGTATTTTATCCCATTTTTTTTTGTTGCATTATTTTTATTTCTTCCCTATGTACTTGTGTTATTTGTAGTCTTTATTGTTTTGATTTAATTTTTCATAGTTATTATTTTGCTTTTGAAAGTCTCTAATATTTAAATTAATGACTTAATTCTCGATACCTAGATCGAGGTGTTATAAGTCCTAATGAAACCGGGACTCTGTCAAAAGGATTCCTAATAAGAGTAGGATTCTGTCAGAAAGTGTCCCACTGAAAATAGGTTTCTTGGTATAACTATCGAATTACCAATACGTACTTAATCAAGGTCACAAAATGAGGTGTCTATAATTTGTTTATGGAAAAATATAAATTCATATACGATTAAGTTAAAACTAGACACAAACATTGAATGTTTATGATATTTGTGAAGGTAGCACCAAGTTTAGAAGAATAATATTTAATTGAATTAGTTCACAATATTATGTAAGTTGCACCATCATTATATAAGTCACACCTTACGTATTAGAGAGTTGCACCTTAACGTTGTGAATGTTGCACCAAGTTTAGAAGAATAACATCAAATTTAATTTTTATACAGTGTTTTGTGAATTGCACCAAACGTCGTATAAGTTGCACCTTACATTTTAGAGAGTTGTACCTTAACGTTGTAAAGTTGCACCAAGTTTAGAATAATAACATCAAATTTAATTCGTATATAGTGTTATGTGAATTGCACCAAACGTCATATAAGTTGCTTACATTTTAGAGAGTTGTACCCTAACATTGTAAGAGTTGCACCCGAATCGCTCGAGAAAGTGAGTAACGAACTTAGTGGTGGCCATGGTTGTCGGTATTTTTCTGTCTATACGAAAAGAGTATAATAAATAGTCTAAGAAAGAAAGAAGAAGAAAACGTAAAGAAAGAAAAGAGTGAGAATCGACCCTTTCCTCCATCGTGTATATCTCAAACACCATTTTATATGACCATGTTTTTTATAGTATGTTAAAGGCATGAGATTGTAATTTGTCACAATTCTTTCATCTTTTGCTTCTTTCTAATTCACATTTAATTGCACATTAATAATATCTAATTGTATATGTAAATATAATTAACATGTATACACATATAAATACGCGATATATATACACACAAATTGTACACACGTATATATACTACACACACACACACACACACACATATATATATATATATATAATCTAGGATTTGAATGAGAAAGATACGAGAATGATAGGAAAAATAATATTTTTTTCAAATCCACTAAAGGACAATTATGAAAGAAAAAGCTTAGAGTAGTAAAAGTTGATGTCCTTTAATTTTTATTCTTTAAGATAGCATTTTTGTAATTCTTTCTCTGGCACTGACTGACTAAAAATATAGAGAAAAAAATGATTGATTTTTAATTGCCCCTTGAAATTGTTGGAAAGGGTTTTATTCAGTCCCAATCAAATTTAAAAAAAAATGAAAGATTGAGAGATATTAAAAAAAAAAATTTTAAAATGGAGAATATTATGGAATACGTATTTTATCCCATTTTAAGTAAATTCAATTTTTATGGAATGCAACAAATTTTAATAGAATTTCAAAAGGTAAATTACACTAACTTTCTCTGAGCTTTATGACAATTACACTGACCTTCTCTAAGGTTTTTAAAATTACACTGATCTCTCCTACTTTACAAAATAATATCT
This sequence comes from Nyssa sinensis, assembly GCA_008638375.1. NCBI lineage: Eukaryota > Viridiplantae > Streptophyta > Magnoliopsida > Cornales > Nyssaceae > Nyssa > Nyssa sinensis. Next base: position 17,692,164 of record CM018042.1, on the reverse strand, counting down.
AGATATTTCATTCCGGTCAATTTTTTCTTCAAAATGACAAAACTACTTTTTTCATATATTTTTTTCAATTTTTTAAATCTTGACCATTTTTTTTCAAATAAATATTGATAAAAATCTTAAATTTATTTGTATATAAAATAAAAATAAATTATTTACCTTAAATTTGTTTTTAAATAAAAAAATTAAAAAATATTTTAAAAAAACTAAAATAAATTGGTCAAAATTAGAAAAATGAAAAAATAAATAAATAAAATGGACAGTTTTGTCATTTTGAATAAAAAAATTTGATAAGAAGGAAGTATCTGTATATTATTTTATAAAGTATGGAAGGTCAGTATAATTTCAGAAACTTAAGAGGAAGTCAGTGTAATTGTCATAAACTTCGGGGAACGTTAGTGTAATTAACTAATTTCAAATTTGTATAATTTTCTTTTCAAATTCTTCAAAAATCTAATCTTATTTTGAATTCTATTTGTTTCAAATAAATAAAAGTCTGATTTCAAATAAATGTTATATTAAAATTCGTCATTCCAAATACAATAAAAGTGGTGATGTTTGGAGGCAATTTCTCATTCACCCCTTAATGGTTTTGAGCAACCCAATATTTAATCTTCATCTCCTCATAGAGGAGAACACATTCCCATGTGGACCCACTAAAATTAATTTGTGGGACCCACTGTAATTTTAGCTCAAAGTTAGTTATTTATTATGCTCAAACCCATTATTTTTCCAACAATATGATCCTAATCCATGCAAGGATATTATACAGAACTTTAAAAGCCACTATAGGAAGACTTATAAGGAATCCTTGTCTTACACTTAATGTTCCTTGTGTGATTATTTTTTATTTAAATTTTATATCTACTGTGAAACAAAAAATAAACTAGATATAGTTTGATAACATTTTTAAGTACTTTTATAATAAAAAAGGACATTTGTAATTATTTTTCTTTTTTCTTAAAAGTAAAAGCAAAAACTGTAAAATGATGTTTGATAATATGTATTCACCTTATATTGTATTAACATCAGTGTTCATGGTGCTAACTTTTTGAGTTTGCCTTTAGTTTTATCCTAGAAGTTAATTGGGTTTTGGTAATTGGGCTTTACTCGTCCAACTTTGTGCTTTAGTATTCAAAGTTTGTCGTTTTGTGTCTTATAATATTTAACATGTAAAAAATATCTAAGTTGGAGTCACCTCCTTTCAGGCCATTCCATAAAAATTTATCTTAATTATAACTTGATACCCAGATGTGGAATGAGAGAATACCCAAAAAAAAAAAAAAACTACAATAAAAAAATAGCAAACAAAATCTAACTCTAATACATAACACATAAAAATAGAAAATAATTTCACTTTGACACAATAAGCCAAGACATAGGCATGAACTTGTTTTGGGGGGATAAAATATAAGGAAGGCTATGTTTGAAGCAATATTAATGGGAAATGTTTTTAATTAAGGTGATGTTAAATTGAAATTAAGATAAAGGTAAAATGTAGAAAATTTTAAACTTTTAAAGAGAAAAAAACATAAATAAGGATGTATATTTAAAAATCTTTTAAAAACTATAAGAATTTTTTTAAATAAAAAAATTAAGAGGGAATATTTGAATTTTTTTATATAAAAAGTATAAGAAAACTTTCAAATAAAAAATTAAAGGAACAACTACCCTCATAAGTCCCATGTACTTCTGTCTCGGAGCTAAGATGATATGAAAGAATTATCTTTATACTTGTAAAATGGTAACAAAAGCTTGAAGCTTGTGCAAAAAGCTTATGTCCCACATAGGATGGGTTCAAGGCTTTTTATTAGTATATATAAACCTATCTTGGAGTGGGGTTTGGGCCTCAAGGGGCACCCTAGTTTTGTGGAAGAGGGAGGACCTAAGCAAATGCTTGGACCACCACACACGAGCCGCCGCCCCGCCCCGCACCAAACCGGGCTTGGGCTTGTATATATCTTTTTGGAGAAAATTTATTTTAAATTTTCCAACCAGAAAACGCAGTCGTTTTAAACTTGCGTTTAAGTTACCATTCGGATTCCGAAACACTGTCGTTTTGCGTCATGCATATGGTTACCATTGGGAGTCCAATACGCAGTCGTTTTGCGACATGCGTACAGTTACTATTGGGAGTCCTAAACGTCGTCGTTTTGCGATGGCGTTGGTTTGAATAAACAGTAATCTTTCCTGTGTTTGTTTGCCATGAACAGACACAACTGAACCTTCATGATTGTACCAAACAGTCATGAAGAAGCCTATAAATACCAGACCTTCATTGCATTTCATTCCATCCGATTTATTGCATTCTCTCTCTCTTTGCATAGTCTGTATAAGCCTAGTTCGAGTGCTGCCATTGTTGTGTTTATAGGGTTCTAAAGATAGAAGTGTTGCTTCTTTAGAATCGAAATCCGTTCTATCTTGGAAGACGATTGCTCATCACCTTGAGCACCAAGAGGAAGCAAATTTGTCTTAAGGAAATTGTGAATTTCACAAGGCTCGGATTTACATTCTATTCAAATCCAAATACAGTGAGTTTTACTGTATTTCCATTCTGTTTGAATTATTTATTTTTTGTTTAAATCCTTGTAACAATATATATATATATATATATTAGATCATATATATTCAGTATATTTCAGGCACAACAATCTTAAGACGAATTTCTAATTTATTTTGCCTGTTGTAATACACTGTTATATACAGAAATATTATATATATTGTACTGTCATATATACTGTTATATATAATATATACAGTACTGTCATATATACTGTTATATATTATAGATACAGTCTTGTCATATTATATATATATATATATACTGTTTTATTATATATATATATACAGTATTGTTATATATAGTATTGTTTTATTATATTGTATTTATAATTATATACAGTATTGTTACATTATATATATATATTGTTATAGTACTGTTTATTATATATATATATATATATATACAGTACTGTTATATTACTGTTATAGTAATATATAAAAATTACTGTTTTATTTTTGTTTATATATATATATATATATATATACTGTTTAAACTGTTCACTGTTTTGTTAAACATTGAAACTGGTTTATTTAAACTATTCACTGTTTTAGTTAAAACATTGAATCTGTTTTCATTTAAACAGTTCATTGGTTTTGTTAAACATTGTTTAATAAAATATTCACTGTTTTATAAAACATTGAATCTGGTTTTATAAACTTCTCTGTTTTATAAATTCAGTTCTGTTTAGTAGATTCTGTTTACTTATTAAAGTTTTGTTTAGTAGATTTTTTGGTTAATAAATCTTGAGACAAAACTTTCTGTTTTTGTAACAGAAATGGCCTCTACAAGCAATGCACCTATAAACAATGCACCCTTCATGAATGTGTCTCATGGAGAGAAGCCTGAAAAGTTCAATGGAACAGATTTCAAACGTTGGCAACAGAAAATGATCTTCTATCTCACAACCTTGAATTTGGCAAGGTTTTTTCATGAAGATTCTCCTATACTTGTTGAAGGAGAAACTGACAAGGAAAAAGTGGCTGTTGTTGATGCATGGAAACATGCAGATTTCTTATGTAGAAATTACGTGTTGAATGGATTGGATAATACATTATATAATGTATATTATTCAATCAAAACAGCAAAGCAACTATGGGAATCTTTGGACAAGAAATACAAAACTGAAGATGCTGGCATGAAGAAATTCATAGTTGGTAAATTTCTTGACTATAAGATGGTGGACCATAAAAAGGTGATAAGTCAAGTTCAAGATCTTCAAGTGATCCTTCATGACATCCAAGCTGAAGGAATGTCTCTAAGTGACTCATTTCAAGTAGCTGCTGTGATTGAGAAATTGCCACCATCATGGAAAGACTTTAAGAATTATCTCAAGCACAAACGCAAAGAGATGAATCTTGAAGAGTTGATAGTGAGACTACGAATTGAAGAAGACAACTGAGGGTCTGAAAAGAAGAATGGAAATCATTCCATGGGGGCTAAGGCAAATGTTGTTGAACAAGGCTCAAAGAATAAAAGGAAGCATTGAAGGGGAAGGTCCTTCTCAAGTTTCTAAGAAGTTCAAAGGGAAATGCTACAACTGTGGTAAGCAAGGACATCGTTCAAAGGATTGTCACAAACCAAAGAACTCAAGGAAACCAAATGCTCAAGCAAACATGACAGAATGTGACAGGCTTTCAGTTGATGTTGGTGAGATGAATCTTTCTGCCGTTGTATCTGAATGTAACTTGGTAGGAAACCCCAAGGAATGGTGGGTAGACACTGGGGCTACATGCCACATTTGCTCAAACAAATGGATGTTCTCTACCTACATACCTGTTAAGCACGAAGAATAACTCTTCATGGGTAATTTTTCAAGTTCCAAGGTTGAAGGACGTGGAAAGGTGATACTGAAAATGACATCTGGCAAAGAACTCACTCTCAACGATGTGCTTCATGTGCCTGACATTCGCAAGAACTTAGTCTCTGGATCATTGCTTAGCAAGAATGGCTTCAAATTAGTCTTTGTGTCTGACAAATTTGTGCTCATTAAGAATGAGATGTTTGTGGGAAAGGGTTATTTGAGTGAGGGGCTGTTTAAGATGAATGTTATGACTATTGTACCAAAATTTATTAATAATAATAATAATGCCTCTTCTTCTTACTTGCTTGAGTCTTTAAATATTTGGCATGCTAGATTAGGACATGTTAATTATGATACTTTACGTAGATTAATTAACTTAGAGTTTTTGCCTAAATTTGATATTAATCCTAATCACAAATGTGAAACGTGTGTGGAATCTAAATTGACAAGATTACCCTTCCATTCTGTTGGAAGAAGTACTGAACCTCTAGATTTAATTCATAGTGATATCTGTGACTTAAAGTTTGTGCAAACTAGAGGGGGGAAAAAGTATTTTATTACTTTTATTGATGATTGCACTAGATACTGTTATGTGTATTTACTAAGAAGCAAAGATGAGGCTATAGAAATGTTCAAACATTACAAGAAGGAAGTTGAGAATCAACTTAGCAAAAAGATCAAGGCAATAAGAAGTGATAGAGGCGGTGAATATGAATCACCTTTTGAGGAGTTCTGTTCAAAACATGGAATCATTCACCAAACTACCGCTCCTTATTCACCTCAATCTAATGGTATTGCTGAACGCAAAAACTGAACATTAAAAGAGATGATGAATGCTACGTTGTTAAGTTCTGGTTCACCCTAGAATTTGTGGGGGGAAGCTTTGCTTTCCGCTAATTATATTATCAACAAAGTACCTCATAAGAAAACTCATAAAACACCTTATGAATTATGGAAAGGTCATAGACCTTGCTATAAATACTTAAGAGTGCGGGGGTGTTTAGCTAAAGTGGCAGTTCCTAAACCTAAAAAGGTTAAGATAGGACCAAAAACCATTGATTGTGTATTCATTGGTTATGCAAATAACAGTAGTGCATATCGATTTCTTGTGCATAAATCTGAGATTCCTGATGTGCATGTTAATACAATTATTGAGTCAAGGGATGCTTCATTTTTTGAAAATGTATTTCCTTATAACATGACACATGAATCAAGTTTACAGAAAAGGCCTCTAGAAGCTACAGTTAGTAATAATCATGAAAGTATAAACCAAAAGTCTATAATTGATGAACCTAGACGTAGCAAGAGAGCAAAGAAATCAACATCCTTTGGACCTGATTTTCTAACATATTTGTTGGAAAATGATCCTCAAACGTTCAAGGAAGCAATGTCCTCTCCCGAAGCTTCATATTGGAAAAAAGTAATCAATAGTAAAATTGAATCCATCATGCAAAATCATACGTGGGAATTAGTGGATCTTCCACCTGGTTCCAAACCATTAGGGTCCAAATGGGTCTTTAAAAAGAAGATGAAAGCTGATGGGTCAATAGAGAAATATAAAGCAAGACTTGTAGTCAAAAGGCTATAAGCAAAGGGAAGGATTAAATTATTTCGATACTTACTTCACCAGTTACTAGAATCACATCCATTCGGATGTTGATTGCGATAGCAGCTTTAAATGGATTAGAAATACATCAAATGGATGTGAAAACTGCTTTCTTAAATGGTGAGTTAGATGAAGAAATATATATGGAACAACCCGAAGGGTTTATTGCTTTTGGACAAGAAAGAAAAGTATACAAGCTTGTCAAATCCCTCTATGGATTAAAGCAAGCACCAAAACAATGGCATGAAAAATTTGACAATGTAATGATGTCAAATGGATTCAAGATCAATGAGTGTGACAAATGTGTATATGTCAAAACCACTCAAAAAGGATATGTCATCTTATGTCTTTACGTTGATGATATGCTAATTTTAGGTAGCACCATTGATATGATAAATGCTACAAAACAAATGTTATCCAATAGATTTGATATGAAAGACTTAGGTGTCGCAGACACTATTTTAGGAATGAAAATTTCTAGAATGTTTGATGGACTTGTTTTATCTCAATCTCATTACATTGAGACATTACTTGATAAGTTCAAGAAGTATAACATAAATCCTGTAAAGACACCAGTGGATGTAAGTCTTCATCTTGCTAAAAATATTGGAGAAAGCATATCTCAATTAGAGTACTCTCGTATAATAAGCAGCTTAATGTATGTCATGAATTGCACTCGATCTGATATAGCATATTCAGTGAGTAAGCTTAGTCGATTTACGAGTAATCCAGGAAATAATCACTGGAAAGCAATAATAAGACTTTTGGGATATTTAAAATATACCCAAAATTATGGACTGCACTACATAAGATATACAGCTGTCCTTGAAGGGTATAGTGATGCTAATTGGATATCTGACTCAAAAGACACCAAATCTACAAGTGGATATGTTTTTACTCTAGGAAGTGCAGCTGTGTCTTGGAAATCCTCCAAACAAACATGTATTGCTAGATCTACAATAGAATTTGAATTCATTGCTTTAGATAAAGCTGGAGAAGAAGCCGAATGGCTTCACAATTTCTTAGAGGATATGCCAAAGTGGTCAAGACTAATGCTTGCTATTTGTATCCATTGTGATAGTCAATCAGCAATTGGAAGGGCACAAAGTCATATGTATAATGATAAGTCACGACACATACGTTGAAGACATAATACCGTTAGACAATTGCTCTTGAATGGAATTATCACCATTGACTATGTAAGGTCAAAAGATAATATTGTGGATCCACTTATAAAAGGCCTAACATGAGAGCAAGTGGAAAGTTCATCGAACGGAATGGGTTTAAAGCCTATGTCTAAACAAGAGTTGTCATAGTGGCAACCCAACCTAGTTGACTGGAGATCCCAAGATCTAGGTTCAAAGGGCCAACCGAACTATGAAACAACTCAGTACACACTGAAGAGATATTTACTCCTAACCATTCCTATGATGAGACAGTGCACATCTGCCGCGAGAACCAAGGATAAGTTACGCTTTTAATGATCTCTATATCTTGGAAAGATGTCCAAGTAGGGTATTGCAGGATATTCTTCATAGAAATCACCTATGTGAGTAAGAAAGGGCCGCTTCTATGAGAATTTGAAAGGCTAAATTCTCTAAAACACTCACAGAACCAAGAGGTGTTTAAGGCCAAAATGAACACAAACGTGAGAACCAACTATGTCCGAAAGGGTACTGTGTGATTTCTATTGTCTTGGTTTACACAAACGGCTGACAGTTCAAAGACCTCAAGTCTACTGATTAGTTAAGTAAATTCGATAGTCGTTCACTAGGGCAAGTTCAAAGCCAGTAGGTTACTTAACCCAATGCAGTATCTTTTCACTATACTCGAACTAGTGTCTGCATATCATTTGCATTACTTTCAGTCAATTTCATTCATGTGGGGGATTGTTGGAAAAATAATGGGTTTGAGCATAATAAATAGCTAACTTTGAGCTAAAATTACAGTGGGTCCCACAAATTAATTTTAGTGGGTCCACATGGGAATGTGTTCTCCTCCATGAGGAAATGAAGATTAAATATTGGGTTGCTCAAAACCATTAAGGGGTGAATGAGAAATTTCCTCCAAACATCATCACTTGGGAATGGTAACAAAAGCTTGAAGCTTGTGCAAAAAGCTTGTGTCTCACATAGAATGGGTTCAAGGCTTTTTATTAGTATATATACACCTACCTTGGAGTGGTGTTTGGGCCCCAAGGGGCACCCCAGTTTTGTGGAAGAGGGAGGACCTAAGCAAATGCTTGGACCACCACACATGCGCGTGCGCGTCGCCGTCGCGCCGCACCGAACCGAACAGAGCAGGGCTCGGGCTCGGGCTCGGGCTCGGGTTCGGGTTCTGGGCTTGGGCTTGGGCTTGTTGTTTATATATCTTTTTGGAGAAAATTTATTTAAAATTTTCCAACCAGAAAACGCAGTCGTTTTAAACTTGCGTTTAAGTTACCATTCGGATTCCGAAACACTGTCATTTTGCATCATGCGTATGGTTACCGTTGGGAGTCCAATACGCAGTCATTTTGCGACATGCGTACAGTTACCATTGGGAGTCCTAAACGCCGTCGTTTTGCGATGGCGTTGGTTTGACTGAACAGTCATCTTTCTTGTGTCTGTTTGCCATGAACAAACACAACTGAACCTTCATGACTGTACCAAACAGTCATGAAGAAGCCTATAAATACCAGACCTTCATTGCATTTCATTCCATCCGATTTATTACATTCTCTCTCTCTCTGCATAGTCTGTATAAGCCTAGTTCGAGTGATGCCATTGTTGTGTTCGTAGGGTTCTAAAATAGAAGTGCTGCTTCTTTAGAATCGAAATCCGTTCTATCTTGGGAGACGGTTGCTCATCACCTTGAGCACCGAGAGGGAGCAAATTCGTCTTAAGAAAATTGTGAATTTCACAAGGCTCGAATTTACATTCTGTTCAAATCCAAATACAGTGAGTTTTACTGTATTTCCATTCTGTTTGAATTATTTATTTTTTGTTTAAATCCTTGTAACAGTATATATATATATATATATATATATATATATAGATATATTAGATCATATATATTCAGTATATTTCAGGCATAACACATATGAAGCCCAGGTAGAGAACCTATACCGAAGGCAATGAAATGCTAGATCATAATGTCCATGAATCCAACAAAAGCACTAGATTATATGAGTATTCAGTTATATGAATCAACTTTATTTTTCTCAAATTATCATACTCCAAAAAAACCACTGACTTTTTACAAATTTTTATCTCACCAATATATACCTATTCACCTTTTGTTTATATGGGTTTACCATACTAAATTAATCACTGCCTAATTTTCAACATGTGTTGAAATGGTGGGTATAGATTTTCTCACTAAGGCAATATCATGTTTTAAATTCTTCAATTCATTTAGCCTCAATACATTTATTGTTTACACCTTACCCAATGCTCAGATGTTGATTGTTCACCATGCAGATATGGTCACGTGATTAAAGTAGCATCGAGCTTAGAACATGATAATTTGCCTAAGTGTTAGAGTAAGACTGTTAGAATTAGTGGCACAGCATGTGTTAAGAATCAATATAGCAATGGCCAAGATGACGGATGCTAGGCACTCAACTAAGTATAGAGACTTAGGTGTTTACCAAACTTGGGCAGATGACTAAGGGGCATAGCAATGGGAATGTCCAATTGTTAGGACATCCATCAAGGAAAAGGCATATAGAATTACTAATTTTGTAGTCTTGGGTGACTAGAGACTTAAATCCATGATTACATGTCCAAGTAATCAATCCTATCTATCTAAAACATGGGATATGTGGCAATTGTAGCTAAAGCCTCAGCAACGCATAATCAACATTTTTGAGGATTAAAGACATAAGACAAATGACAATGACCTATAAGGATCCAAAAAATCATCAAAGAACAATTCGGTAAATTGCTAGCATAGGTCAAGGACAGACTGGAGATAAATCAAAGACGAATCAGATAAATTATAAAATGAGTCGATAAGTCATCAATATGACATAATGAGGCCAAAAAAGAATTTTTGTGATTTATTCGGGATTGGTGTGAGCCTCGGAGCTATACAGTCATCTACCAAATGTAGATAAATATGAAAATCTAAACTGAAATAATTTGGAGGAATGGACTGCATATTTGGAATCAGAGCGTCGAAACTAGCTAGTGTTTTAAGTTTGGTGCGATTTTGAGATAGTTCCAATTCGGACGCGTGTGCATGAGCAGTTGGCCAACTGGCCACGTGGCGCTTTGGGAATTATACAAGGCTTCCATGGGAAGCTAATAAGATATTTTATATAAAGGGCCATGTGTCAAATTTTGGTGGTGGGAGAGAGTAGTTTGTGTGTGTGCAGCATGATATGCGATAGGTATCTTACGAAACGTTTCAATACATGCAATCATGTTAATGACATCTTTTTGTTTTATTTTACCTCTTTGTAATGCCGAGAGATTTTCCTTGAACACAAATGAAGAAAAGCAAGTTCTTTTAGAAAATGAGGATGAGGAGTACATGCAAGAAGTTAAAGAAGAAAAAGGAGGTGAAGAATTGTTAGCATATATTGATGCCATTGAAATTGAGATTGAGATGAAACTAGGATGTTCGTTTTTAAATTTTGATATTGATGAATTATGTTTGAAAATTGAATTTTTAAATTTTGGTTTGAAACTTGAAGTATTTATAAATCTTGATTCTTATATTATATGGAATTAAATTTTTTTTTTTGATAAGTGAGTTGAAGTATTATGTAAATCATATTAAACATTGATTATATATAACACTTTATATATATGAAAAAGCTAAGCATATCTTACAATACACGATTCAATAATTTTGAAAAATGATATGAAACGATGAGGGAGAGGAGAATGAGGGAGAGCTCTAACACTTTTTAACCCATTTTACAATCCATCCAAAAGTGAATAGAAATGATGAAAATGAGACAACTCTTTAATAAATCTTTTATAATACTAATAAAACCTTTAAATTATAAAGGTAAAAATAAAATAGACACCTCTGTCATAGGATATAATAATAAATTAATATCAAACATTTTTCCTTCTTTTATTTCCTCTACCATTCTCTAACAAGATGGAAGGATTACACTGCCTTATCCTCTCTTCTCCTTTCCCCTCATTAGTATTTAAATATGAAGAAAAGATTACTCTCTTCTCTCATCTCATCTCTCTCATAACTAATGCTTTCCTTTCCTTTCATATCCTTCCAACTTATCCAAATGTACTATAAGACTTTTAAGATTGTTTAGTTTATACATAAAACTCACAATTATGTTTGTACTCAACCTTTAATCAAGTTAAGATCCAACATCCTTTTACTTCAAATTAATATCTCCTAATTTTTTCATGCCACTTATCACAAGATTCAACTTAAAACCACAAAAAAAAAAAATTTGTTGTCTTCCAAAAACAATTTAAGTTCTAACAATCCTTCACTAATATTTCTTTCTAAAAATTTCATTATTTCTTATAATCACAACTTTATTTCTTATTTATACTTTTATCATTTTCTTGTCCATATAGATATTCATTATAATTATCACTACAGTCGTATAGATAAAGGTGCAAAAATCATCAGTTTTTTTAGTAAAAATATCCCAATGAAATTCCAGCATTTGCTTTCTAACTAACTAGGTATTTTTTATGTGACTGTTATGACAAGTATCTGGATTTTGCCACTATGGTTGGGTGTGAAAAGGGGATATTTTTCGCAAATATCCATGATAAGTTGGAGGCTAAAGTTCAAGGATAGAAAGAGAAGTTTCTCTCACATGTAGGGAAAGAAATTGTGATTAAGGCAGTGGCAGGAATAGTTCCCTCATATGCAATGTCTTGTTTTAAGTTACCACTACAGTTATGTAAATATCTTACCTCCAAGCTTTGTCATTTTTGGTGGGGCTAAAAGACTAATGAGAAACGTATGTTGGCCTGGCGTTAGGATTGTGCTCCTAAAAAGAAGACGGTCTGGATTTTAGAGACTTAAGTGCTTTTAACTTAGCCCTTTAGCCGAACAAGGTTGGCGCATTATGCAATACCTTTCCTCTTTGATGGCTCGTTTATTAAAAAATTGTTATTTTAAACACAATTTCTTCTTCAATGCTACTTTAGGCTATAATCCATCATGGGTTTGGCGTAGCATTATTGAGGGCTAGAAGGTTTTAGCTTCGAGTTGTAGATAGTGAGTGGGTAATGGCTCTAGCATTCAGGTTTGGGTAGATCCATGGTTACTTTCATTGCCTACTTTCAAACCAGCGTTGTCCTCTTTATTTTCTACCAGTGCATCTTCACTACTCGTGTCTCACTATATTGATGCTTCTGGTCCACGGGGGGTGATGCTGTATGTAGAGATTTCTCTACTTCTAATGTAGACATGATTCTGGATATTCCATTGGGCAGCGGCTTTTATGAAGATCGAATTATTTGGCATTACACCTATAATGGTTGCTATTATGTGAAATCGGGATATCAGACAACAAGGACTTTACTATTAGGGTTTTTCTTCTGATGCATCACATTTTGCTGAATCTAGTAATTGGAACATTCATGGTGTTTTATGGTCCAACTTATGAAATCTTCATATTCCACATAAGTTATAAACTATTCATGTGGCGATGTGCATATGATATTCTACTTATTGGTCCTATCTTACAATGTCAAAAGAGTCCCTGTAGATGTCCTCTGTGCGTTTTTTCATGAGGCTGAAGAGACATCCTTGTATTTGTTTGGATCCTTGTAATGTTAATGGAGGTAGATGGAATCAACATGAAGACGAATTTGTCTTTATGTTGTTTGACTATTTTTTGCTATCTCATATTTGAAAAGCTAGGCTTAATATTGTTTTTCGCCATGTCGCTACTCATCTACTTTTGACAGTCAGATTAGTAGAGACTTCATCTTTGGAATATGGCTGTGTTTTGGAGGATATTATTGTTCGTACTCAGCCAATCACCTCTCCAAATCCTTTACCACTATCATGGAGTCCTCCTTCCCACGTGTTTTTGAAATTCAATGTGCGTAGTTTATGGAAGAAGCAATCGAAATCAGGTGGAATTGGTTATGTCATTCGGGATGATAACGATGATTTCATTACTGGTTGCTCCATTCGAAAAACCCATGTAGCTTCGACTATTATTATGGAACCCTATACAATACTGCTTGGTCTTCAATTTTGTTTGGATGTGGGTATTCATATGGTGGAAGTGGAGTCAGATAATAAACGTCTTGTCTCTATTCTTCATCATCATCTTATGCTTGTTGGAAAAAAAATGAGTTTTGGGCATAATAATTAGTTATTTTTAAGCTAAAATTAAAATGGGTCCCACACATTAATTTTAGTAGGTTTACATGGGAATGTGTTCTCTTGCATGAGAGATTAAGATCATATATTGGGTTGCTCAAAACCATTAAGGAGTGAATGAGAAATTGCCTCCAAACATCATTCACTTGGAAATGGTAACAGAAAGCTTGAAGCTTGTGAAAAAACTTGTGTTCCACATAGGATGGGTATAAGGCTTTTAAAGAGTATATATACATTTACCTTGGAGGAGGGTTTGGGCTCCAAGGGGTACCCAGGAAGACCTAGCACATGCTTGGTTCACCACACGCGCACGTGCCACCTCCTCCCTGCATCGAACCGGGTCGGGTTTGGGCTTGGCTTAGTCGTGTATATATATATATATATATATATATTTGAAGAAATTAATTTAAATAATTTTTCATTAAACGTTGTTGTTTTGTTATTGTTAAAAATAAATTAGAACGCTGTCGTTTAGTTACCAGATTAATTAAAACTAAAAACGTCACCGCCCTACGAGTACAGTTTTTTGGTTTTGGTTTAAATCCAAAACAACGTCTTTTTGCAATTGCGTTGGTTTGAATTTTGACTGAACAATCGTCTTCTTCATAGGTGCTATTGTGTCTGTTCACCATGAATAGACATAATAGAACCTTCGTGCCTGTACCAAATAGGCACGAAGAGGTCTATAAATATACACACATTTATTGCATATAGATTCATTCATAAATATATATTCTGTGCGTTAGTTTTGAAAGAGTTTCAAGTCACTACTTTCTGGTTCGTTATGCATCGAAGTCTGAATGCTTCACCTTCAAGTGCTTTGATCATTGTATCCTTGGGAGACGGATGACCAATAACTCGTAAGCACCACTACGAGAGTCGTAATTCATCTTAAGGACATTGTGTTAAATATAGGCCTTGATTCTCTGGTTTTTCAGTTTCTATATGTAGAGACTTGAAAAAAAAGAAAAAAAGAAGGAAAGAAAAGAATGGCAGCCGTTTGTGGTGTGTGTGTATCTTACATAATATTATAAAATATATATGCATATTGTGTGGTTGTGTAGTGTGTAGCAAGTCAACAAAGGGGGGCTGCCGACACTATGACAAAAAAAGAGAGAATTATATATATATATATATATATATTGTGTAGCATGGCAATAGGTGTAGGGTGCAGATTTGATAGCAGTGAAGAGGCGTTGCAAGTGGGATATTTATATATAAATATATATGTGCGTTGTGACGGTGGAGTAGAGAGGAAGGGCGGTGCAGGTCGCGTAAAAACAGGAAGAAAAGGAGAAAAAAAGAAAAGGGGGAAAAAGAGAGAAAGAAAAAGAAGAGAGAATTCCAGAATTCTCTATTGAGTGCCGTTGGTCATCGAGTTGGATTTCGGGGCTGAGATCTATATGGATAAGTCAGTTCAGCAGTTGAGGTTGAGCAGGTTGAAATTGCTAGTCCAGTCGTGTTCGTGTTTGGAGAATTTTGATACAGCTTGGATTGATGCAGCTGTAGTTACGGTACAAGAAGCTCAAATCCAGGACGGTCACGACAGTTTCGGCGATTGGGAAAATATGTAAAACAACCCAGGTGTGTTGTTGATGCTACCTTAATGGATCTATGGGTAATCGTTTGAAGGAATCGAAAGTCGATAGAGATGCAGCTTGGGTTCCGATCTGGTTAAGCTACTGAAGATGGATGCTACGGTTAATTCAGGTGTTGGGTCTCTTGTTTGGGCGATGGCCGTAGTGAAATAGGATGGAGTTGCGACGAAGTAGCGATGGGTTTTGGATTTCCTAGGGCGATTGGGGATGTGTGTTGCGGATTAGAGGGACACGAAGCAGCAGCGATGGGTTGGGACGGATCTGTCGGGGAGTCATCGCTGAGTTGATCTCTCAATTCTATACCGAACATCGCAAGGAGGGAAGCAACAGTTGGCGAAATCCCTTGTTCTGATCAAGGCAGATGGGTTTCGCGATGGTCGACAGAGGGTGATGGCACGGTTGTATTGGCATGGATGGAGCTGAACTTGAGATTGAATTTGAGCAGTAATCAGAGCTGCTGATTTGGAAAAACGTTGCACCGTAATCTGATTCGAACAGGGGTATGTAAATGTATACGCGTGTGTGCGTGTTAGTGTAGCAGTGTAGCGGTGCGGAACAGGAGAATGGATTACGATGGCTTGTCATGGATGTCGAGGGTTCGTATTGGTAGATGTTGCGGCTGTTGGTCGGACGGTGAATTGAAGCAACTTGGGTTTTGATTCGGAAGTGGTTTTCTGAGTGTTGGGGAGTTTTTTTGGGTTCCTTGAAGATAGGGTTTCTTCTACAAAAGGTCACATTTGAGACGCTGTATTGAGGATTGATACAGTCTGATGTGTTGAGAATTTGGAGAAGATTAAAGGAGCAATTTGAGGAAGGGAAAGTTCTTCAATATCTGATGGATTGGATGGGCTTGGTTCAGTTAGAAGTTATTGGAGTAGCAGGATTTTGGGTGGAGATGAATCCTGTACGTAGCAACAGACCTGGGGGAAACTCATGTTGTCTGAGTGCGTGATTGAGCTTTCCATCCCAGCATCTCTGGGGTTCATAATGGATTCTTGGAGTATCAAGGTATGAGTCTTATTCCTTTGCAATTAAAATCTTTAATGAAATTAAGTTTTAATCGTAATAGTGTACGGCTGCTGAGAAAACTAGAGTTTGAATTCTGAATTGAGGTTTCAGGTGCTGCTGTTACTGTCAGTTTTAGAAACGGAGGATGGTGAGGTTTTTGATCAAATTAACATAGATGAAAGAGAGCTAATTTAAGGGTTGTTTAGCCCAGATTTAAGAGGCTATTTTGTAAAGGGCTGTTAAACCCAAGATTGAGGTATTGTTTAGTGCCAATTAAAAAGCTGTCAATCCTAGTCTTAGAGATTTAATTATTTCATTTATTTATTTGTTTATATTTCTGATACTGAGGAAAGCAGAGGAGAAGCAGAATTCTAGATTTCTTAATTATGTCTTATTTAGTTATGATATTTAGGAATCTAAGTCATACTATCATTGGATTATGAAGTAAAATAATTAATTTAATTAATTAAATAATAGTGAAATGACTCTGAGTCATAGAGTACCCAAACGAACTCATATTGAAATAAAAGAATAGTGAAACTTTATTATTTCGAGTATTCCGGATTCAATGGTGAAGTCTAAGTTGAGTAAAAGAGATACCAATCATAAAGAGACATAAAATCTGATGAATAACATAGATTTGTGTAGCGATATATATTGAGACCTGTTTGTGAATTTTAGGAACATCAAAAGGGAAAGGCGAGGACTCTCTAGACAGCTACAGTAGGAGGACTAAGTCATTCATTCAGTTGATTGGACTACTTAGTGGATATAGCTTCTTGGGGTTGAGATAACCCGATCAGGTATGGTACTTTGCTAAGTAAGGAATAGGATTAAATTAGGATTGATGTGCATATTGATTGTTTATGTGCTTCCATGTTCTTTGTGATTATTTGAGAGTTGTGATTTCTTTCTTGTGTTGTCATCATGGGTGATTTATATTTTAGACGGATTGTTGATATCGTGACATGTGGATTGCGTAAGTGTTGAGATTGATTAAGCATGACACGTAGATCTGTGGATGAAGTCTTGCGATTTAAATGCTATTGTTGATCTTAATTGTGATGCATTATTTAAAGCATGTTGCATATGCTTATGAAAATGATGTTTCATTTAAACTGTACTATTGCATGATGAAATCATGGCATATTGGCATAGGGTGATTCCTTGAAAGCATAGTGTGGGTCAGCACGAGGTGCTGTGCATTATGAGGGTGTAGATCCTGTGGTGAAAAACCCAAAATTGGCCATTGGTACTCGCATGCCATCGAGGTCCGAATCGTAAAGCGAGGCATATATTGGTACTTGCATGCCAACGGGGAAGAATCGTGAAGCGAGACATTGGTGTGACATTGAGATGCATGGTTGTGTCACGCATATCGCCTGTGCATTTTGTTGATGAATTTGTGAACGTGATATAGAGTTTTATAAAGATGTAGTTTGTGCATTGCCATTATATTGTGTGCATGACTTGGGAGGCATGTAGATATACATGTACACTTGCACATGCCACGTCTTAATTTTGTTCCTTGCATTAGTATTGTACCATACCAGCAGTTGAGCTGACCCATTTGTGGGAACCATATTTCAGATGACACTTCCAATACCTGAGATTTGAGGAAGTCTAGCTGAGTGGAGGAGACTTGATTGTAGATGGGTATTTGGCCTTGGGGCGTGTTTTGTGATGTACGGGCTTAAGCCCAATGACATATATGTATATTGACAGAAGTGAATGTATGTATCTATTAAATCGTCTTCGGTTGTATCATGATTGTATATTTTCGGTTGTGTAATTAGGCGATTTATATTTAAATTTGATGAGATTATGGCCATCGAGTGAGGATGGGATGTACTGTTGTTTATATCTGTGAATTGTTGCAAAATATTAGGTGAGAAAAGGTTTAGAAAACAAAGGAGGTTTTGCCGAAATTTTATAAAACAGGAATGTATGTATAGTTATGTTAGTGGAATTGTCTTGTATCGGTCGTTGTATCTTTTATTTATTTATTAGTCTATTTATTTTCTTCTTTTATTAGATTGTCTCTTCATTTATTTTCTTTCTTCATTTCGCTTTAGTCGCGTCCCCAGATTCGATCGGGAATTCGGGGCGTGACACTATAAGTATTTACAGATTTTATTTTTCTTATATTGAAATCTCTGGTTTTACAGTTTTCTGTTCCTGCTTTGAAAAATTATTACTGTTTTCCCTTTAAAACTATTTTCTGTAAATTTCCAAACAACAGATTCTATTTTTTTAAAACAGTTTCTGATTTTTTCTTTCATTTGGCAAAACTATTTTGATAAATTTAGATTAACAATGCTTTTATGGTTCTGAATGTTCTCATTCAAGATATTGACACTTTAAGTCACTTGGTTGGTGATATGTATGTCGTTATGCTAATTCTACAGTTAATGAGTTGGCTAGGTATGCTTCCTCCACGGATGGATGATGATGATTTGTTTTGGTTGGAGTTTTCCCCTAGTTTGGTTGGAGCCTTTCCTTGATACATGATCATTGATATTGTATCTTTTTTTTTTTATTAGTAAAGTTTTCTTCAGTTGAAAAAAAAAGAGTCCTATATCTCCTCAAACTTTTAATTATTGAAAATAAACCAATTTCTTCCTTCAACCCACAAGGTATCTATGTTCTTTTCTTCTACCTTTAATTTCCCTAAACTAGGTTTCCTTCCTAAAATATGTGTGTATATATGTATATGTATATATATACCCACTGTTGTGCCACTTTGAGTCTCACATCGAATAGGAGTCGGGCACTGGCTGTTGCTTATAAGTCTCAGTCGTTCTCTCTCTTGCATGAGGCCTTTTTCCGCCTAGGAAGAACTAAAGCCGTGAGGGCTCTTAAGCCCAAAGCGGACAATATGGTGCACGCAGAAGTCTACTATGTGCCAGGACGAAAGTGCAGCATCAGTTTGGCGCCGTCTGTGGGAATGCTTGGGCCATGTGCCTCATTCCTGTGCTCCACCTAGTCCCGACTGGGGGAGTAGCTGTTGTGCCACTTTGAGTCCCACATCGAATAGGAGTCGGGCACTAGCGTCGCTTATAAGCCCCATTCGTTCTCTCCCTTGCATTCAGGCCTTTTCCAGTCCTAGAAAGAACAAAGCCGTGAGGGCTCTTAGCCCAAAGCGTACAATATGGTGCATACGATAGCCTACTATGTGCCAGGACGAAAAAGTACAGCATCACCCACTAAATCAATTTATTAAAAATATTTTCACTAAATGTTTTTAAATATAAAACATTATTTATATAATTAGTTTCTTTTTATTTTTCTAGAACAGTTTTCTATTAAACTGTTTTTTTCAATAAAATGTTTTTGAAAAGCAACTGTTTTCTCAAGTTTTTGAGGCATAGACAGCCACGTAGGAGGTGAAGTCCGGGGTGAAATATATTCGGGGTTGCATATGACAGCCCTCCATAAACGGCCGCACGCCCCTCCAACGTTCTAAACCGCTTCTCTCCACGTGAAGTCCTCTCTCTCTCACACACACACACCCCTCTGAAACTCTCACTCTATTTCAACTAATCAAACTCCAATAGCCTCACTAGTAATCAAATTCGAGTTCGCAACTTCAAACTAATTCAGTTAAATGAAGCCTAAAATTCAATCAGTACAGTTCTTCAAGAAGCTTCGATCGAGGCTTCCTCGCCGGAGACGATCTCAGATCTCTCCGATTCTGTGCAAGTCTCCGAGTTCGACTTTTTCTGATGCGAAGACTGGTCTGCTTGCTTGTGCGGTACATTCGAGTGCTTATTCGCACTTGACGAGAGAAGTTTCGTGCGATTCGAGCATAGTTTCGGTTGGATCAGATGATTTGAAGGTCAGGCAACGGAAACCTTCTGTGAAGAAGAGAGGTTTTGAGGAGATTAGTGATTTTGGAGCTAATGAGAGAGTTCGAAGAAATACAAGGTTGTATTACAGACAGAAAGAGAATGCGAGGAAGGAAGAGAAGAGAGGCAGTGGAAATGGCGAACTGGAATTGTCGGAGTATTCTTGCGTTGAATCGTGTTCTGGAGCGAACGCTTGCCAAAGAGTTTCGAAGTTGAAGAGCGAAACTAGCGAAGGAGCTGAAAATGCGAAGGAAAACAGAGGAAACGAAGATTCAGAAGCAATTGCTCTATCTGAAATTTCTAGCGTTCAACAAATTTCTGGGAAAAATTTGAAGTCTAGAAAAGAAGAATTGAAAGGAACTCAAAATTCACTGGAAATTAAAGAAAATAAAGTTGTTTCAATTGCTTTTGGTTTAGAATCACCGTCTGAAGAGAAATTTGGGAATATCTGTTCATATATCAGCAAATTATCTGATAAATCAATCAAACATGGTGAAAACAGAGTGTCTGGAGCTGAAGTATCAGTAGTTTCACGAAATTATGCTGAATCAAATTTCACAATTACGAATTCAGAATCGACTAAGCAAAAACCTGAAGTTCATTGCAGCCGATTCTGATCTCGCTTGTTCGGAGCATCTATCGTGCGAAGATGTTTCAGATTACTCGTCGGCATTTTCTGAACTCCAATCAGAGATTTTCCCGGAAAGTTCAGACATAGACTTTTCAGACTACACTCCATCCGTATGGTTCGAATCTGGAAGCCAGTTTTCCGAGCGATCGGTTGGTGATACAATTCCATCACCTACTTACTCGTTGTTCCTTCAATACAGTCAACAATTCTGCAGATCAACCTATCCTTTGGATTCCAAAGCCGATTCACGCGTTGAAGATGATAATTATGATGGATTCACCGGTAAGTCCCTTAACCATTTGAATGTTTCATTATATATGTCAAAATATGTGCGTATGAGTTTTTAACGCGTTGGTTTATTTGTGTGTTAAATTTTAAGTTATCGAGGTTCGAAGACAACGAGGACGAAGAGAGCTACCAGATGTTCAGAAACAGAGAGAGAAGGCAAGTGTATCTACACGACTACGTCGATGAGTACTGCTCCACGACGGAGTACGGCAAACTCGTCATTCAGCAACGGTTACAGATGGTCCACTGGATAGTTGAGGTCAGTTGTTCTTGGGCCACGTTTCTCTAATACTCGCCGTAATTGCAATTACTCGTTTATCGAAGGTCGGTTATGGCGATTTTTCTCAGACGTGTCACGTGGACATTTGTGATTGGAGAAAGAACATGCATTCAGTTAGGCGAGTGAACACTCGCTCTGTTCACCTTTTTATAATTATTGTTATCTCCAATGACATTGTGCCACGCCATACCTGTCCATTTAAGCTGATTAATCGTGCATGCCAGCATGCGCTTTCCTCGTATACATGATTGTCAGTTCTCATTCACGCTTAATTGGTTTCACTTTACCTGTATTGGCCACAGCACACACCTCGCAGTTCTAGAGGGTGAACTGGCGATTGAGTTTTGAATGTTTCCGTCATTTTAAATTGGTTGTAATATCAGCTAGTGGTCAAATTACAGACATAAATTTTAAGAAATTATATGAATAGTTAAAATTTTTTTGAGAAGACTACATCTTACTTTGTTAATAAATTTTAATAAAATTAGTGATAAAAAAATATAATATTTAAATTTTTGAGAGAATGAAATAGCATGTATTAAAATTTAAAAGGTTTATATGAATATATAAAAAAAATTGAGGTGAAGTCTTATTTTATTAAAAAATCTTAACAAAATTAAAAGTAAAAAATATAATATTTAAATTTTTGAGGGCTCCTTCTGTCTCCCTTGGACTCGTCATTGGTTGTATTATTTTGAATTATGAATTGATATTTTCTCAATGATCAGTGAATTACATTTTTTTAAAGAGTAATTATTTGATAATTCTTTAAAATCTTGTGTTATCTTGAAATTATATAATTTGAAAGATTAGATAAAAAATTATGTGCAATAATATATCATAAATATGCATGCCCCACATTATTTAATGATTGTGATTATTGAATGGGGAGTATTGAATAACTTTTCATCCTGAGAAAGGAAATACTCGATTTAGCTTGGCATCCGCTTTCCCTAGTACACTTACAATTGTTATGACAATAGGGTGTACTTTCGTGCATCCCTGAATGATAAATCATTTACCTTGAACTGAACAGAAATGTAGGGTGGTTCGGTGGCATCTAGAGTGTTAACCTTGTCGAACAAGTCACGGCTCACGAGTTTTGACATTTGGAAAGAGAAACCAATTAATGCGTATTACATTTTTGCAATGCGGGGTCTGCACAGTCACTGAAATGTCATCTACACTTCATTAAAACTAGAAACTGTTGACTAGTTTAACCGTTGGCGAAGGGACACGATTATAAATTTACAAACATAGTCTCACCAGTGGTCTCAGAGATTCAATAGAATCACTAGTGGACATGTGAAAGTCACGACGACACTATTTAACTTTGATCACATGGATGATTCAAGTGTTTGGGGGGTTTAATATTTTGAAATTGATATTACATAATTAATTTAAATTTTTAGTAAAACTTATTTAAAAGTGATTTTACATTGTAATTTTTTTTATTTTATATTTAATTAATATTTTAATTACAATGTGTAGATGGTGGGTTAGAGATAAAAGGTGGCAAAGTGATATAAAGTTTGAAGAAGAAGATTTTTACTGCTTTTTACAACCATAAAAGTAGTAGGCTTAGTTTTCAATTTTACAGGCAAACACTCGAAATCAAACCCACGTTTTGGTCCACAACAGGAGTTTGGGCTGCACCGAATAGTGTGCCAAGTGCTACCTAAATTGGAAGAAATTATCTGATGTGATAGTCGTTCTATGTCAATTTATAATGTGGTATGATAGTTTGTTATAAATTTTTTTAATTTTTTTAAATTTAAGTTAGATAATTCATCATAAATATAAGAAAGTAGATGAATCTATGAATAATTGTTATACCACGTTACACTATGATGTAGAGTGATTGTAACAAAATTAGAGCCCTTTTATAGAACTGATTATTTCTACAGGTAACTCTAGAAAATTTACTATTTACTGATTGACTTGTCCATGGTGCTCTAAAGCAGCAATCTTCTACAAAGGATCTCCACAGGGAGACGATGTTCCTTGGTGTTAGTCTCCTGGACCGGTTCCTTAGTAAAGGATTCTTCAAAAACAAGAGGGGCCTTCAAACTGTTGGAATTGCCTGTATCACGTTGGCCACCAGGATTGAAGAAAACCAGCCCCTCAACAGGTACCATTTTTTTCATCCTTATTTCTAATTAGCATTATGGATTAGATTAATTTGGAGAAGGTTCAGTTCCATCAAAAGAGATGTGTCTGGATTTTGTTAGTTCATAGATCAGAACTTGGAAGCAATAGACATCTAATTTATATTTGAAAATGCCATACCAGATGGTTTGGCATAAATCGATCAGATTGCCCATATCAGAGTCGCATTGCAGTATTGAGGGGGTCTTTGTTATATGCCAGAGATCAATTGATAGCCTCTGATTTTAATTTTTATCAAAATGATCGAAAGAGTAAAATAGCAAAACATTTCAATTTCTCTCAATAGAGCCGTGGGTTCAGTAATCTTAAAGAACGAGATCCACATTCGTATGAACACCTTGTGATTGTGAGCCAAATGATCCCAAGCGAGTATCCTAAGAAATATGAGAATTGGGCATGCCATACAAAAAACTGACTCAATACTGAGCTGTCTAGTCAACCAATTTAACTCATCATTCTTTATGTAGCTCATGACTCTTTTCCTTCAGTTTGAATACTATTGCACGATCAATTTCAATGGGCTGTTGCTCCACTGTATCGGGGAAGAAAAACATAGTTCTGATAACGTTGATCATCAAACATGGCAGAAGTCTAGCAGTAACAACCTAAGAAAGAAAAAACCCTTTTCCCTAGATATTTTATTAGGCAAATCTAGTAAACAATGCACACATTAATTTCCTGCCATTTAGGTCAAAGAGATATATGCAGGAAAAATGAATTAGGCTCTTTTCTGGTCATAACTAGCTAACTGCTTCAAGCCTCAAAGATGATCTTGAATTTTCACCAAAATGGTACTGATGAGGTAGGAAGGCAGTGGCTGATGATGCTCTTTTTTCCTTTTAAAAGAAAATTTACAGGGATTATTTTTGAACAATTGAGATATTATTCTTCAAGTCGATCTGAGCGTGAGGTATTGTTAATTGTAATGATCAAACTGGATCATGGTGGAATTTATTTCCCTCAGTAAGACTGGACTTGCTTGAGTTGAGACTGGACTTGCTTTATATTTGCCGTGTTTTTCCATTGAATGATGAATCCCACTCCAATATGCCTTGATAGTTGCCATCTCACTCTCGAGTGGATCTCAAATGATGCAATTGATTTAAGTTTTTCCTCATCTTATCTTCTAGTGATATTTTAGTTGATTAGGAAAACGGAATTATGGTGGAACGTACTGCTGCAAGTTCAAGCTCTGTTAGATCATTACTCATAACTGAATGGATTGATTGTACATATGATCAATCTGCACCATGATCATCACAATTATTCAACTATTTAACTAGTATTGCTTGCTGCTGGTTTGGCATTCAACCATGAAGTTTTTCTTATGATCATTTTAGTGTGCGGCAAAAGACTTTCTCCATAGGGAGCAATGTGTACAGCAGATGTGAAGTGGTGGCCATGGAATGGCTGGTGCAGGAAGTCCTCAACTTCCAGTGCTTCTTGCCCACTGTCTACAACTTCTTATGGTACACTCTGTCCCTCATCATATTCCTAGGATGAGTGCGATGAAAAAATTACACTGGGCACACGTAGACCAAGAGTTTACTTTTAATAATGAATCTATATTGGTTAGAGTTAAATGGGTAAAATGGCAACCTTTTATGTTTCCTCTACTAATTTCTGGTGGCTATTTCCTAATAATGAGATAGGTTTTACCTGAAAGCTGCAAGAGCTAATGAAGAGGTGGAAAAGTTTGCCCAAAACCTAGCGGTGCTAGCGCTGCTAGGCCACGAGCAGCTGTGTTACTGGCCTTCAACCGTGGCAGCTGGCCTAGTCATCCTTGCTTCCCTAGCAGCCAATCAAGATGCATCCTGCCACCTGGTCATGGAGGTATGCATACAGCAAAAATTATGTAATGTACTTGAACTATGTAAATAAGTGACTTCACTCATTCGTGAATAATAGCTAATTTGGGCCATTGCCCATAGGCTCAGAATGTTCTGAGACACCATGAAAATGGAATTGTTGAATTGTGCTTTAAGAAGAATTTGCATGGTCTGATCCTTTCTCACAGCCATTAAAAATGAAGCTATTTAAGTTTGGACAAGATCTCATATGAGATTCCAAGATATTACATCTTATTCAGTTTCTATGAAAGTCTAGGTGATGCATATTTCTATTTAGAAAAAATTCTTTTGCAATTGTCTGATAAAAAATTGCCACTCTTTCCACGAGATATTTAAATTTTCCCTGGTATGGGCCTTCCTATCAAATCACAGAAAAAAACTCTTAAATTGGCTAATTTCTTGATTTCCATCCACAGACTCACGCCGGAACAAAAGATGATGATCTAGCCAGGTGCATTAAGGTATGAAATAAAACCTTTTCAGATGTTTCATCATTCCATCAGTCTTTCTGCTTTTATTATGAAATTTTCCTCCTTTAAGAAGGTTGCTGTAGGTTGAATACGGTAACACTTAGTGGACCAATGTTATGTGTGCCCGGGCCTGTGTGCATGTTTTCTGAGTAAGCTGTGTTCATCTTTGACAGAGCCTGGAGTGGTTGGTAAAGTACATATTCTAGCAAGCAATGGAATGTGAATATTAATTCATTTTGTTATCTGACGCTTCTCTCCTCACTCATCAAAAGACACGAATGATAAGTAGGCAAGATAATCTTTCAGAAGCTTGATCAATATGCATGGTAACAGAAATGTAATTCCTTCTCAATGTAATATTAGAATATTGCTTGATGTAAATTGTCCATAGAAGAAAAAGAAAATATGTACATTCTTTCAATCAGCTACCTGACGGGCAACAATTCCACTGTCTTTTTCATAACCAGATTGCTATGACTCGACATATTGAGTGAGCGCTGTCAAGAATAAAATGTTGTCTTTATGTTTTCATTCTAATTTTGAGGAAGGCATGTGAAATTTCTTCATATGCAGTCATTCTATACAGTCTGCTGTCCTACTATTGCACTGGAGCATCCATGCTTTGAATGTCAGCACCACTTGAAACATACGTTCAAAATTTGAAACATGCAAGCAACCAATTAAATAGGCGTGCATATTTTAACAGGTGATTAAGGATTATGTTTCCAAGTGATTGAGGTGCTGCAGTACTGTAAGATTCAATTTTCACTGTCATTATTTCAAGGCCTTGTTTTCAGTGCTAAATCATATGACTTGACAAATATTCTTCATACTAAGAGTTGCCCATATCTGCCGCCCACTTGAGATGGATTGCTTCTTGTGTGTTGCCTTCAACTTTCGCTGCTAATGACCATAACAATGTCAGCCACTAATCCCTCACAATGTCATCTAGTGGTTCTACCTTCAAGGTTATGTCAATGTAAACATTTTAGCTCTATTCATTTATGAGATTCAATTTTATACGGTTTATTTATAAACTACTTTGTTTACGGCATCTTGTTAAGACGGGACATGTGAGAAAATTTAAGATAACTTGAAATTGTGTTAAGAGTTTAACCAAAATTAAAATTCTTAAATTATTAATCATGGTTACTTACATAATTAAAATAAAAAATCTAAATTTTTACTTTTAAAAATAAAAAAAGAATCAACTGAAACTAGAAATTGAATTCTTCTCAAACTAGTAATTTTTTTCTTCTCAAACGTAAATAATCATTTTTTAAAAGAAACTTAAGTTTTTTTAATCCTAATTGTGCACTTCTACTACAATAAATTCCTTTCTTATTACGTTTTCCAGTCTATGTATTAAATTTTTTTTATTAAGCAAACATATACAATTTTTTTTAATAATTAAGCTAACATAGATATTATTAATTAATACTTTTTTGGGAAGGCAATATTTTATTAACAACAATGGAACAAAAATAACATTTTTTTTTGGTAAGTAAAAATAATATTCTTAACTCAACTTTTATATATATACACACACATATAATATATACGAAAATAAAAATATTACTAGTTTGACAAGAACTCAATTCTAAGTGTGGTTAAATTATAACATAATCTCAAGTTACTTTAAATTTTCTAACGTGTCTTATCTCAAAATGATGACGTAAATGGAAATTTAAATTTTTTATTTTAATTATGTAAGTAACCATGATTAATGGGTTAAGAACTCAACATTCTTTTTGAAAAATAATTATTCGCGTTTGAGAAGAAAAAAATTACTAGTTTGAGAAGAACTCAATCTCTAGTTTCGGCTGACTTTTTTTTTTTTTTATTTAAATGGAAATTTAGATTTTTTATCTTAATTATGCAAGTAACCATAGTTAATGAATTAAGAATTTTAATTTTGTTTAAACACTAACACAATTTAAAATTATTTTAAATTTTTCTAAATTTTCTAACGCGTATCTCTCAATAGGATACCGTAAATTACTTTGTTTACAGATATACCGTATAAAATTTAATCTCTTCTCTTCATTTATTCTTTGGATTTTTGGTTTCTTGGTTGTGCGCCGTCTTGTATGTAAGAAATGGTAATAGGAAATCGGATTAGAGTCCTCTCTATAGTCCATGGATGGAATGGAAATCTCCAATTTAATGACACGTCATCTACAAGAAAAATAAATGGATTAGATCAAATGATCACATTGTTGAAGTATTTGGTTTGATCTAATTCGTTTATTTCTTTTGTAGATGATGTATCGCTACTGATTTAACACACTGGAGACCTCCAATCCATTCCATTCATAAACTGGGAGGAACCGAATCCAAGGAAAACTCTACTCATCAAATGTCCGCTAGCCACCAAAATTAGGAAATGTAGTTCCTCATGATTTGTAGCCCTAGTTAGAGTCAGTGTTTTAATTCCTGCCAAAGGTTAGGAATCAATCTTACCAAAAAAAGAGAGGAATCCACAACCTCAAAAATTATAAGGCTCTACTTATTCAAGTTGAAGGCACATGGCTATGTTTGTTTGCTGACTTAGAAAAGGGATTGGATAAATTAGTTCCGATTATCTTGTGAAATCGGTGTTTAGATAAAAAGTAAAATGTTCACTAATAATACCAGGAGCAAATGATGACTCATAATGTAGATAAAATAATGAAAAGGAAGGATTATGATTACTAATCATATCTCTATTAGTGGAGGAAGAGAGCTAACGCACCATTTTCCAATCTATGAAACAAGAATTAAATACACCATGCAATTTAAATTTGTCGTGAGCAACAACTCTTGCTTCTTTTGTTTGTCTGCAAGTACTGAAGTAGAAGGTACAAGTCCTACTCAATCTATCAAGAAATAAACTTATGCTAAGATAATGAATGGGATCACATGATATGATTTGAAATTGATCACCGGGAAAATGGTCCATGAAGAGAATTACATTGACTTATAAAATCCTTTCAGCAGGTAACCTAAAGATTATAGATCTTCTGTTTGGAAATGAGTTCCACGGAATCTATTGGACCAAAGAATGCCAAATGAGAAGTTTTGGAGACCATAAGCACAATGACGTACATCAAAGAAACAATATAAATAAGGTACAATCTTAGTGTTACAACATACATAGCTGAAGCAAATCCTATAATTCCCCAGAAATCACACAACAAAATGAATATGAATCCAAGTTTATAGAAAAGACATTTATAGAGGGGAAGAAATAGATGGCAACATGTAGGCACTAGGTTCATCCTGAGCAAGACTTATCATCGGCTCACACACATTTGGTCGACAACTCAAAGATACCAAGTCAAATAATATGTATGGACATGTAGGTATTAGGTTCATCCTGGGCAAGACTTATCATCGACTCACAGACATTTGGTTGACAACTCAAAAATACCAAGTCAAATAATATGTATGGCCTGATGACGTGTTGCAACATTGGGACAAACAACAGTGGAATGAAAGCACAGGCCAAGAAAACAATCAACTCTTGTTCGAACCAGGCCTAAGTGTAATTGCTCATTTCTAAAATCTAGACTTTATTATAAGCCGGAGTGTTGGTCGAGCTAACCTTAGCTCCCAAACTTAGCAGTATCACGTCAAGATCTGGTCGAGCCATCTAAATGGTTCCTAGACTTGATTAACTCTCGTAAGAGAGAGTTTCCCTTGAGGAACCCTTGCTCCTCCTTTACAGGAATGTCTAAAGACTTGGGGGCAAGTCTTCGGGAGACTCTTTGAGTCTGGCATGCAACTATAGTACTGAAAGGTGCTATAGACCCACTACTTTGGATATTTAGGCTTTTGTGGCATAGAGGCCAAAGTATTGAGAACTCCCAAGGTGACCATCGCACCACTCATGCGCGGAACGCCTAGAGTTCTTCTAGAAAGAGAAATTCTACCAAGATTCCTCAAGTCTTCTATTACTTTTTATTACATTCGATAACTATATTCTATTTTGGATTGTAGAACCCATGTGGGTGGTTTGTTACAAGTGATGTCACACCCTAACAACCTTACGTGCCGAGAACTACTATAAATTGTCCAGTCATATCACTATGAACGAACCCTTTTCACAACTACCTTTTGACTTGTACAATCCTTGCTTCTCTAAGCACTGACATTGTACCTTACAACATCACCAAGAACCCTAACCCTAAAGAGTATACTGGATATGGGGTTGAGGTCATTGTTTCCATGATACAGTCGACCAATACTCACGTCCATGACCACACTCTCATGGAATTTCTCTTGGCTAGATTGCCTATACTTTCTCCCTACCATCTCATTCTAGGATCCATGACTACTTAATACAGATTGTTTACTCCCTGTACGAACTCTATCTCAATACAACAATCATATCTTCTTGAGTATACTGTTATCAGGTGAATCAACTGGGACCACTAGAAGTTCCCTTGCTGAAGACTCATCAAAATAGATGTGCAAAGACATTCAGCAAAATGAGTAGAGGTAAGATGAAGAGACAAGAGGCCTAGCTAAGAATCTTAAAATTCAATAAAGCCTCTTTAAAATAGGAAAATAATATTTAACTTTCAAAAATTATATTTCAGCCCCAAAGGTTTATTTAAATTATATTAGGGCCTAATTTATTAATAAGTTAATTAAAAAATGTTCACCTAGATTAGAAAGATGGGTATTTTAAAATAGTAAGTTCTGAAAAGTGTACTAAGGCTCCTAGATTTTTGATAAATTACAAAAGTCCCACAAATTTGTCAAAATGACTATTTTACTCCTAACAAATGCAAAAATGGCATCTACGTCCATAGAAACTATAATTAACATAATTAATGCTATGTATGAACAAATTAAGATCCGAAAAATTCTAGATTAGAATTTTTCAGTGCTCTGGACCCAATGGTGGGGTCCACTTTAGCAAATGAGTTCTCTAAATATATAAACGAAGATTAATAGACATTTTACAACTTTAGTTAAGTAGCCAAACGGACACTAAAGGTCATGAAACTTAATACTTAAACTTTTATGACTATTCCGAACTCAGTGATAGAGCCCGTTTAACCAAATGAGATTCGTAAAATGTATGTCTTTAAGAAATTCACCCTTTAAGTAATACTTAATGAAATCACTTCTATAGGACCTAAGAACTCAAGAAGAAGTCAAACAAGGGTTAACCAACTAAGTAATATACTATGAGTGATGAGGAATAGCGAAAAGGAATTGAAAGAAGGAAGCAAATAATAACAAGGTTGAAGTAGTTAGTTGGCGTCCTTTTATCATCAGAACGCCTATTGTCCTTAGAGGTAAGATAAAGAGACAAGAGGCCACCCGGGAACAGTCTGAAAACTGAAAAAGTGTGGGCGATAACTTTTTAGAAGTAGAGTTACCCAATAATGAGGAATGTGACAATGGCTATAAAAGAGCCACAACAAAGTCCGAGTAAGGAAGGAATGTTGAGAGACAGGTGAGTAACCCTGAACCTTGAAATTGAGATTTTTCCATTGAATACAGTTCTTATAGTTTTATGATACTACATGCAGTACCTATACAACTTTATGATGCTATATCAAATATTTTAATTACATGTCCTTATCAGCATGTCTTTAAACATTTATATGATATGGATAACTTAATAAAAAATTTTGCAAGCATGATTTAGCATGGAATTATATGCCATACAATATTTACAGTTCATGACAAATAATCGTGCCCAATTGGGGGGGTTAAGCCATTATTTATGATACAGTCATGCCCGGTTGGGGGTTAAGCCATTCAAGCTATATAAACTCAGAGCTTTAGATTACATTTAGTTACCCAAGTGACTATTCAAGTTCCTAAGGGACAAAGCAAAAGAAAGATTGACACGTACTATTTCATAAATCAGTTTTCAGCTACAATTTTATGCTTACTACGATTTAGCTTGCAAAACTATATGGTTAATAAATGTCAGTAGCTTTCAATACAAGTTTCTTTTAACTGCTATATATGAAAGTTTACGAAAGGGGTTTTTTTTTTAAAATCCACAACAGGGAATTCGAGTTATTCACAAGTTTTTCATAAAACTCACAAGGTTTATCGTGTATATATTTTAGGTGGGAGCCCTAGTAGCTCAACTTAAGAAAGTGGATTAATTACAACCATTTTTGAAAAGATAATATTTTTTTGCTAGCACAATTATCTTTTGTATTAACATGCCAAAAGAAATTTTAGGGTTGTAATATTCAAACTACATTACGTTTGGTAATCAAAGTATTTAGTTATGCTCTACCATGTTTCAATTTTCGCTGTTGCATAAGTATGATTGCATGGAATGTATGTTCTAGTTAAAAGGCCTTTAGTTGGAAACATCATCAATATGCTATAAAAGAATTAGTATATTAGCGAAGTGCCTAACTGATTAGTCATTATTCCTAATCCGTATAGGGTGGGTCTGGGATGTGACAAGTTCCATGAACTGGTCGACTGATTTTTCTTGCTTATCTATCTCAGTATATTTTTATCAAAACCTTTTGATCTTTTAAAATTTTAAGAATGATAATGTTTTGTTTTAAAAAATTATTTGAAGTTAGTTCTTAGTTAATCATTTTAAGAATTAAAGCATGTCGTGTACATGGTTTGTTGCGTGATTTATGCTTGAGAAAAGCTGAAGAAGAGAATTTCCTTATGCAATGTCATGGGTATGAACATCTTGCTTATTTTTTTTCTTCAAGTCGTAGAGCAAACAAGCCAGTTCGCATGAGCATCTATTCTTGATTTTTCAATCTTCCTTCAGAATTCCAACATATTCGCTATTGCTTATGCTATGCCTCTGGACCAAGAGCACTCTCTATTAACAAAACGGAATTCATCTATGCTACCTTCAAACTTCTTAAGGTGTTGGATTTATCGTCTAACCTGATCATGGTCGTGACTGAAGCAATAGAAGGTTTGGTTGATTTGAGGTTCTTAGCAATTCAGATTCAGATTATTGAGGATATTTTCCTAGATCCGATATTTAAACTTTGGAACTTGGAAACCCTTATTGTATCGAGTCCCACATAGACAAATTTTAAATTATCATGTGACATACCCCAAACTATTTGGAAAATCGTAAAGTTGCGGCATATACAGATTCCATGTCCTATAAAATTGCCAATCAATGATCTTTATCCCTCTGTATTGGATAACCTACAAACCCTTTCACTAGTTTTGGCTTCTGAGAATTTTAAGAATGTCTTGGTAAGCACTTCCAATCTAAAAAAGCTAGAATTTTCTGGACCTTTGATTTCAGTGTTGGAAGGGTATTTAACGTAACCTAATCTATACTTTTCAAACTGCCTCGAAACATTGAAACTAAATAGAAGCTCCAAATACGACCGTCCTAAAGTTGGATGCATTTCCAATGGGTTATGTTCCTACCAAATCTTAAAATGCTGACTTTAGAATTTACATTTCTAGCGTGGAAGGAAATACCATTACTTGGGATGTTACCCAACCTTGAAGTTCTCAAATTAAAGTATGATGCATGTGTTGGACCGACATGGCAAACAAGACATAGGGAGTTCCATCGACTAAAATTCTTGCAACTCAAAGAGTTGGATTTTATAGAATGGAACACCTCAAGTTTTCACTTTCCGAAGTTTCAACATTTAGTGTTGCATATGTGTTACAAACTTGAGGAGATTCCCTCTAGTTTGGTAGATATACCAACACTCAAGATTATTGAGCTATGGTGGTGTAGCTACTCTGCTGATAATTTTGCTAAGAAAATTCAAGAGAAGCAACAAAGCATGGGAAATGATTGGTTGAAGATCATTATCACCACATAATCTTTCTAAACGATGCAAAATTGCTCAATTCTTCTAAATGCGCAAGCAGAGATTTGAAGAACAGTGCCTTTGGCTCAGCTACGGTGAGCATCATGCATTCTTCCTAGTTGTTCAAAGTGCAACCTCCATTATTCTTGGAAAAAATTTAAAAAAAAATACCTCAAGAATTCTACACTCGGCTACTTAGGATCAGAATTGGAAAAAAAAAAAGTTTAAATTGGAATAACTTTTTCTCTATCTCTAATTCTAATTCTAAGGCTAAGGCAATTCAAGTATGGTAAATAATGTAATATGAATTTGAGAAATAAATAAAACAAGAAGGTTTAATAGCTCGATATACTCGAAAAACATTGGTTTTACTTTGAATTGTCTATTCTTAAGAAAATATGATCTTTTTTTTCTTAATAATGTTTTTTGTTTGCTTGTGCTTTCAAATTTAGTATCTTATTGCTCTATTGTTTGCTGTTTATTCACTAGCTTGCGCATTCACTACTGCAAGAAGAAAAGTCAAGGGAAGAGCTAGGGATGAATGGTGATATCTGCACTTGTAGTCGTAGTCCTCATGAAAGTGAAGAAGTCCAACTTATGCTAGTGAAGTCAGCATTTTCTCTTTGGAGCTATTCTTCTGTTTCACAGGTCCCTCAATCTCTATCTGTGTTTCTCTTTTATAATTTCATTTTTATTATATGCAGCTCTGAAATTTTTTTTTTATATTATTTGAAATTAATAGAGATTTGTGAGAAAAAATTGATATGAAGGTATACCAAGGAAAATAGAAAAGAATAGCACATATTAGGGAAACTCAGAGAAGCTTTTTGTTTTACTTGTCATTTTTCCTATTCATTTTATTTATTTCAAGTGTACTTTAGTGGCATGTATACGATCCCTTCTCTCAGGTTGTAAAATAAGCCATAACTAGGAGTTAGATTTATTTATGTATCATTATGTAATGTTCCATGCTGCTTATTACTTACTGATTGATTTGTCCTTGGTGCTCTAAAGCAGCAATCTGCTACAAAGGTATCTCCGCAGAGAGACGATGTTTCCTTGGTGTTAGTCTCCTAAGGATGCTCCAAAAACAAGAGAACCCTTGCCTGTCTCACATTGGCCACCAGGATTTAAGGAAACCAGCCCCTCAACAGGTATTTTTTTTCATCCCTATTTTTAATTAGCATTATTGCCTAATTCATTTGGAAAAGGTTCATTTCCATCAAAAGAGATGTGTCTGGGTTTTGTAAGTTCATAGATCAGAACTTGGAAGCCATACCAGATGGTTTGGCATGGATCGATCAGATTGCCCATATCAAAGTTGCATTGTAGTATTGACGGGGTCTTTGTTATATCCTAGTGAAGGAAAGCACACTATCTCAATTGATAGCTTTTGATTTTGATTTTTATCAAAATGATAGAAACACTTTCGAGTAAAATAACGTTGCTGCACTTTCATGGTTCGTCAAGACTCTGCTCTTCGTTGCTATGAAATCTGAAAAGAAAGGGGGTCAGAACGCCGCCGGGGATGGCTCCGGTGGTAGCTACTCTGATGATAAAGTTAGTAGAGGGTAAATAAAACTCAAAGAAAGTAATTGAAAAATGATCCCTTTTTCAATGTACCTTAAGGGTTGTAATTATAGACTGATTGTCTGCCAAAGTGGGTAGGAGTTGGTGCCGTGAAACCTGGGGTTCACTATTGTCTGACGGTGGCAATCTCATTATGACCACCTGTCTTACTATCACCACCTGCCTCTCTACTTTGTAGGGCTACCTACTTCACTATTCCACTTCGCCGTCTGTCCCATCGTTCCGAGGTCGGTGGGCCAAGATGATGACGACGACCAGGTCGGTAGTCCGATATGGTGGTAAAGAGATCGGTACCCCCGAGGACTAGTATCTCCAAGTCTGTCAGTCTGACGTTAGATTGGTAAATCTAATTACTTCATGACCTGCACATGGCAAAGCTAGAAACATGTCAGGTTCTAGTTAGTTCGCATATTTTTGCGTATCAGCTACTCCACCAGAGCCTTAGTTCTGAGAACGCGTACAAAACTCAAGCTAGGGTTCTCGAAGGGTCATGCGTTCGGCAATTAATATATTGTTTCATATTTCGAGGGCACAAGAGCCACATTGGTATAATTACTACACGCGTTGTCGTTTGGGCAATCGAGGCCATTTATTATTCAACCGTCTTTTGGTTTTCGAGAAATTAAATGATGTCTCTACCACCACTTATAAATAGTGGAGGTGGTCATTCGGTTCCCTGTTTGCAATTTTCAAACACTTTCAAAGTCTTTGTGAGCGATTTTCGACATCCTAGCTTTCTCTCCGGCATTTTATAGATGACCACCACCGTCCAACTCCGATCCGGTAATCTCTCTCTTCCTCCTATTTTAATTGTTTTCTTCTCATTCTTCGTCCTTTTCTACGTATTTGCTCCATCTCTGGTCATGTCGGATTCTGATATTCATTCCGACAGTATAGAGGTTAGCGTAGATACAGAAATAGATGGTGACAATGGTCTTTCCTCTTCTTCTTCTTTTTCTTTTTATTCTTCTGAGTCTAACCAAGGGTCTAATGATAGGGAGGCCGGTACATCTGGCCGATCTTAGAGAGACGAGGGGGAGCGTGCTATCACCAAGGGGTGCTAAAAGCTCTCCGAAAACAATACATGTTCCTAAAAAATGTGTCTTGTAGGGTCCCTAGACGGTCTGATCGTCCCTTCGACATTGAGTGAGGGGAGATCTATGCCTATCTCGAGTGGTTCGAGATAGGCGTACGATTTCCTCTGCATCCCCTCCTGAAAGACTACTTCACCTGGTTTAACATTTGCCCTACCGAACTGAATATAAATAGTTGAAGACAACTTATGGCCTTTTTAGTATTAGGCCATAAGAACGGGGTCTAGGTAGATCTGGACCTTATTCGGAGTTAGATGGACATGAAGTACCTCAGCTCGGAGGGACTTTACTACATGTCCTTTGATCAACGGATCAGGCTTCTGACTTCGGTAACTATTTCCAACAAGACATGGAAGAAATGGTTCTTTGTCGGGGGAGGCTGGGAGCATGAAGACTTTGAGAACCAGCTAAGTCTCTTTCCTCGCCATACCAGCGTCAAGGGTGAGTCCTCAGATCTGTATATGGTAGCTTTTCTTTATTCTTTTTCTTGCTCTGATCATCTCAAAATCTTTCTTTGTTTTCACATTGTTCTACAAATAAGAAAGCTTGGAGGAGACCGACTGATGAATGCGCAAAAGTGCACTATAAATACCCTATTATTAGATTAAAATGCTAGAATGTGACTCTATTGTGAGAGCATAGTGTTTAATATTTTTAGTTCTTTCATATTTAGTTTTATGATATATTTTTCGTTTAAGTGAGCTAATTAATATATTTATTGAATTAGGGAAGCATTGAAGGTCAAAGAAAAGCTATGGAGTATATTGTGCAATTTTCAGCTTTTAGGCAAATTCGATCGATTGAACTTCAACTGAGATTTGGATGGCGTTATAATTTCAGAATGAGAAAGTGGTATTCATGAAATTTTTAGAGGACATCTTGGGATTTTCAGAAAGGTCTGGTTTGCAAAACTCGGAGTTCGTTTGGGCCTCCAAACGTTATTTCAAAGACAGGCCTGGAAAGCTATTCCGAACCTGTCCGACCAGCCAATTTTAAGGGGTCATAACTTGAGCTTCTGAAGTCCAAATCAAGTGATTTTTAAGCCTAAAATTATCTACTCATCCAGGGTTACAACTTCTGTGAAGATCCCAAGTCAAGATTCAGTCGTTATCTGATAGAAAACAGAGCCTAAAGGTAGCGACTGTGGGCATGTGCGGCTAGAAAAGGAAAAGTAAGAAAAAAAAAAGGAAGAAAAAAATTGCAACAGAAGCAGCTGACGTGCGATGGTTTTGCTTGGAAATTAGAAGAATGAAGAAAGGAAAAAATTAATAAAGACAAAGAGGAAAAGAAGCTGCACTTGGAAAAAGTCAAAGGCTTGTGAGGGTGCTGATCAAAGCGTGTGGGGCTCGGCTGAATAGAGAAACATGGGTGCTGGGCTTATGCAGTGGGCTTGACGCGACAGGGCGTGAGTAGGGAGGCTTTGTGGCCCTTGGGCTTGAACAAGGAGCCGCGCGGCTATTTTAGAAAGTAAAAAAAAAGCAAGCTAAGCTTGCGTGGTGCGGTTTGAATGAAGGCCCAGACATGAGGCGCTGGTTTTGTTAGTGCGGGGCCCAGAACTTGTTTTTATGTGCGGTGCAGCGGCGGTTTTGAAGGGGCTTGCGCGGCTGAATATAAAAAGAGAAAAAAAACCTAAATAGAGGAGAGGACCTGTGGCTGTTTTTATAGAGGGACGGCTGCACAATAAACAGGGAGGAAGAAACCAGAGACGGCTGCTAGCTACTCCATGGCTCAGTGTTTTTTCATGAGATTTATGTTATCCGTCTTGTATATAGGTAACTAAATTTTTAACTGGGGTTAGGGATGAACTTGCACACTAGATGATTATTGTAATTTATTTTTGATTTCTGTACGTGGTTTTTATTTATTAAATTCTTTGATGATCATTCGTAATTTATTGTTGGATTTTATTCTCCGAATAATTAAAGAGTTTAGTCCATTTATAGACTCAGTCATACTTTTTCTATTAAATGGATTAATGTTTTGATTATTTTTGGAACAATCAGTTATTTATATTGATTCAATTCTTTGCTGCAATATTGCTTGTTGGGTAAATTGTTGTCGTTGGGTTTTCTCAATATGAATAATAATTTGAGTGATTTAAAAGTGATGAATGATTTTTCAAAGGGTTACTTTCAGTTTAATTTTGGTTCATAATTTTATATCTTCTGATTGAGATTTTTGGAATTTGAATTCTCAATTGAGTTATCAGTGAATTAAAAATAATTAAAATACCAGATATGTGCAAGGGATTCCCGAAGCTCTACTATTCATTAAATTTGAGTACTTTGTCCGTTAATCAGTTTGTTTAATTTTTATTTGCATTCAAAATCACTTTTCATATTTTTATTTTTTCGTTAATCGTTCAATATTTCTTTAGTTTCAGAAATTCTGTCTATTATTCTTTTAATTTTGTCTCCCTGTGGAATCAACACCCCAAAGCTACACTATAACTACCGCGCTATTCTTTGGGCGTAGTCACCGACCTTCACTCCTGAGCTCCAAGAGAGGTATTGTCGCCTGCTGTAGCCCATCCACCTACCTCGCTATCAGATCCTGTCTCTAGAGAACCTAATGGCGGTAAATCTGACGAAGAACGAGGTTGCAGCACTAAAGAAGTCTGTGCTCGCCGGCTACATTCCGAGCTCTAAGAAGAAGGCCGGGGGCCCGTTTTCTTCTACCGCCGCCCCTCCAGCTCAGAAGGAAAGGAGGATGGAAGCCAGGGCGTCAACCCCTACCGAGGTGGCTCCAGCTCCTACTGCACCGACCTCGCAAGCTCACCCTCTGACCTCTCCTTAGGAGGCTATACCGCCTCCTCACTGGGAAGCGTGCTCGGCACCTCAAAGCGCAGGGAGACCAGACCCAGTTCCCCTCTCCGTCTCCAGTGTTTCTTCAGGGGCAGAGGCCGTGAGGCGGGCCTTTGACACGTCGTTTGCCTCATTCTTCGAGGGTATGAGTGCACGACAGATTACTATAGACCTTATAGTGGATCATGTAAGGGTAAGTTTTTATTGCAGAGAAGGTTTTTGTAGTTGTTTACTACTTCTTTTCCTTCTAACTCGTCTGCTTATCTTTTGCAGGCTGCTCAGGTGATGGCTGCCCTTTTGGATCATCTAGAGGGCACCCAAAGGGTGAGACATCTACAGACCGAGTTGGAGACCGCCCGCAACAAGTTTGAGGCTTACTGGTTCACCGTTCGTTCCCTCGAGGAGAAATGCGTGACCCTGAAGGGAAAGTTCAGGATGCAATGCTTGCCCTCAACTCGATGCTTGTCCAGAGGAATAAGCAAACCCAACGTGCGGAGGCATTGAAGAAATAGTTGGAGGAGGCAGAGGTGGCGACAACTTGGAAGGTGGAAGAGGCCCGAGCGGCGGCCAAGGCGGAGCTGATGGACCAAGTCAACTCCATGGGGCGTGAGTTCGTGGATACCAACTATCTTCTTTTCAAGAAGAGGGTCCAGAAGCTCTACCCTGACTTGGACATCTTAGGGGTTGACGACATGGAAGTGGAAGAATCATTTTCGAACTCCCCGGAGCTCGCCCAAGATCAGCTGGCCGAGGGTGCCATCATTGAAGATGCAGTGCCCATATCTGCCGTTCCCCTAGTTAATCCAAATTAGTTTGTACTATTTTTACTTTTTCATTGTAATCTTTAGCCTTTTCAGGCTTTCATTAATAAAAGTAATTGTTCTTTATAGCTTGTTGTGTGGATCTGAAATACTTGTAGTTTAACCAACCCAGTTAATCATACTTCAGACCTGAGTGAATTATCCCTCAGTAAGGGATCCAAGAG
This sequence comes from Nyssa sinensis, assembly GCA_008638375.1. NCBI lineage: Eukaryota > Viridiplantae > Streptophyta > Magnoliopsida > Cornales > Nyssaceae > Nyssa > Nyssa sinensis. The sequence goes on along the minus strand of CM018042.1, from coordinate 17,652,478 downwards.
TAAAACACTTGACAAAGAGCAAGTAACTTAATAAGACTTTAGACCTGATGATTGGCATTCTCTCAGATCTGAAACCACTGTCCCTCAGTAGGATCCAAGAATAGAACTCTTTAAAAAACTGTTCCAGAGGTGGAATACTTGTAACAAAACAAGTTAATTTAATAAATTTCCTAACCTGATAACTGATAAAGCTTCAGAGGAGAAATATTAATGTAATCAACAAGAAGATATTTCAAACCTGAGAGCAATAGTGAGGCACTTGCAATAAAACAAGATAGGTAATAAAACTTCAAACCTGATAATCGATAAGAATTCAGACCTGGAAGCATTATCCCTCAGTCGTGGATCCAGAGGTGAAACACTTGCAATAATGCAAGGTAATTAATAAATCTTCAGACCTGATATACTTGGGATCATGCCCGTTAATAGATCGTATCTGGTGATGCATGTATTGCGTTGAGACCATACTTACAACAATTGTGCTCGTAGAGATCTTTTTGAAATGGACCAGATCTGGAGATTTGTGCATTGTATTAGGACTATGCCTATAACACTCTTGCTCGTAGGGGCCTTTTTAAATGGACCAGGTCTAGAGACCTATGCATTGAATTGGGACCAAGCTTATAACACTCTTGCTCGTAGGGACTTTTTTAAATAGACTAGGTCTGGAGACCTGTGCATTGGATTGAGACCATGCTTACAACACTCTTGCTCGTAGGGGTCTTTTTAAATAGACCAGGTTCGGAGACTTGTGCATTGATTTTAGACCATGCCTACAATACTCTTGCTCGTAAGGGCCTTTTTAATGGACCAGGTCTGGAGACCTGTGCATTGAATTGGGACCATGCCTACAACACTCTTGCTCGTAGGGGCCTTTGAAATGGACCGGTCTAGGGACTTGTGATATCCCGACCCGGGATACGACGCGTTTACCGAGGTCAATTGATTGAATAGTGTAATATGAGTTGTTTGAGCTTTATATCATGGTATTTCATGGAACCAAACGATTGAGGGTTGTAAATGGTTTGCTTAGTATACCTAGTGCTGGGCAACACCCGAGCACCTTAAGACCTAACATCGTAATGCGTGTATGCACGCATTCTCATGCACAAACATATTTCTCAGATACGTAGTACGTCTAAAATCAGTGTATGCATGCGCCATTATAAATGAATTTATATGCACATGTATGGATATATTTTCATGTATAAAGATATGTATTGTATATGTGTATATATGTATGAATACATGAGGCATGATGTATCGTATATATATATATATGTATATATGTAAATATATACATGTATATGTAAGTAAAAGATCAAGGAAAGGTAAAGGGGAAAGGGGGCTGCATGTGCATAGTGACCAGTGAGTATGTCACTGTGTGTGTGTGTGTGCTGTGCGGCTGAGAGGAAAGCACCAAGGCCACCGACCTTGGTGCAAGTGGATTGTATACATATATATAGCAAGCATGGTACGTGGATGGTAAGGGTTCAAGGGGCGCTTCTCTGCAGTCAAGACTGACTGCAAGAGAGAGAGAGAGAGAAAGAGAGAGAGAGAGAGAGAAATGAGTCGGTGTGGGTATTATATATATATACGGGTTTGTGAGTTGAGAAATAGAAAACTGAGAAGTAAACTAAAAAGCCGAGACTACAAGGATTACTATCAGGGATTCAGAAGCAGAAGCTAAGAGGTTCTGAAGGTCACTGTAAGCAGAAATCCAGAAATATAGGTGGGTTTGTCAAGCTTTTGATTTTCAGATTCAAAGCATGAAGTTGAGTTTTATTGATAGGGTCTTGTAGAGTATGAAAATTGAAACTTAATTCAAAAAGAATCACTTAAAATGGTTGAGAAATCAGTAAGAAATGTTAAGTTGCAGGTTGGAGTGATAATACGGGTTTCATGAATTTTATGCTTAAAACTTTAGTTTTAGTTTGGGAAAATGATCTTTAATGATGCAGAAAACATCTAGGCTAAAATTTGAGTGAAACCTGTGACTTAACAGTCACAGAATTGAGAGGGAAGGTTTGGTCGAAAAGTCGGCCGGAGCTATGGATCCCTATATTCGTGAAGATGGGGAGGGTCTTGATGAAAATTAGGGTTAGGGTTGAGATCCTTGAGGGAAGAGGGAGAGAACTGCATTGGATTTGATCCCAGATATCACCAGAACTGGGTCACCGTCACCGGAGAAGGTGACGAAACCCTAATGTTCTCTGACCGGGAAAGCAAGGAAGACAACACTGTTGTCTCGGGTTAAGATGAAACCAGGTTTGGGTCGGATCGGGTCGGGACCCGACCGGAAATAAAGGGGCAAGCTATACTGTGTCGTTTTACAATTTAATTTTAAATGAAATTGGGTTGTTTGGTTGCAGGGATAGGAAATGTGGAATTGGGTTTGGGGTTATCCGAGCCATGGATAGGATAAGGGAGGGGTTATTGGGTTTCGGTTCCTTGGAATGGACTGAACCGATTGGTTCAGTGAAGGGTCAGACCAGTTTAGGGTTTTTAACCGTGAACTCACTGGTTCAGACCGGGACTGTTGGAAATTATGAACCGACCCCAAAAGTTTTAGGAAATCTTATTAAGGCCCAAACAGGAAAAATAAATAAAATATTATTTTTACAATAATGCCCCTAATTCAAATAAGGGTCAAACGAAGTCCAAACGAGGAAAATGAATAGTCAAAATTTATTATCTTGGATATTTTGAGTCCAATGGTAAGGTCCATTTCATGAGATAGGGTACTGAAGGATAAAATTACGTAAAAGTGCAAAATGACCATTTTGCCCTTTTTAGTACAAAAGTCCAAATGGAATTCCGCGGAAGCCTAAACTGACTTTCTTCGGCGTTTAGGACTCAATGGTAAAGTCTTAATTAATGTTAGAAATACTTAAGATAACAAGGCATAAAATTTGTTGAATAGCATTAATTCTGAGACGTATCTACTGATATATAGGAGACTCGAAAGGAAAAGGCAAACAGACGGATTTCTGATATAGGACTGCATTTAGAGGTAAGTAAATTCCCTTTCTCTTCTATATGGTGTTTCCAAGCCAAGTTTATTCTATTTACTGCCAAACTTGTACTCCTGAAAGTACCTCATGTTATTGCTATCCACAATGTGATATTGTTTTATCTAATGGACCTTGATTGACTACTGTATCATTACTTTCATGCTGAACCATGCCTTGAAAGGCCTACTGCTATGTCTTTATTGAATATATGATATTCCATTTTATACTCTTATGGAATCACTTATGATCATGATATGTTTATGAATACGGGATTTGTGCTCAGTCACAACATCCATCCGATGCTTTCTGACTTAATTAAGGACCTAAGGGTCGAGTACATGAACGGACAGGTGGCAGGAATGAATTCCTCGAAGGCTTTCCATTGGAATTTCCATTTGCATTTCCATTGGCATTTCATTTACATTTGCATTGGCATTTTACTTGAGAACAGAGTAAATGCATCTCTTAGGGATTGATATGATTACGTTATTGAATGACACTATTCATTGTAACTTATTCTATGTTGAGAGGATATTCTTCATTAATTTGATTGTGATCGGTTTATTGTGGCAGTACATTCTTGTTGTATTATATTGTTATTGAGAGATTCATGTTGATGTTGTATCTATTACTCCTAATTGTACATTGTGACCTATTGTTCGTAGCCCTCATGGCAACTGTTCTCATCGGCTATCATAGTATCTCTTCTCTTATGATTGGCTATCGTAATCTTATTCATGGATTCATGTTTCATCGATACTAGTGTCGGAGATCTGTTTTTACTTGTTGAGCTCTCGTAGCTCATTCCACCCTACTTACCCCCATTTCAAGTGATGATGCTGCAAGACCCCAGTAGGAGTCTATGAGCGTAGGAGGACATTTTGAGGAACTGTACCAGTTTATGTTTTAGTTCTCCCATGTATTCACCACCCACGGGTGCTGGTTACGTTTGGTTCTTATTTTGTTTACTGTAGATCCATATTATGTATTGATAAGACTTTCGCTGACATTGTGTACTGTAAAGACTTCCGCTGAATTACTGTTACTAAAAAGACTTCCGCTGATTATGGTCATTGATAAGACTTCCGTTGTTATTACTTTAAGATTTTGGTACTTTGCATATTAGTACTATGATACAGGAATGGAAAAAGTAGGGACGACTTTAGGGTAGGCCCCGCGACACGAGATCCGCATAGGGTAGGTTTCGGGTCGTGACGGGACCTGTGCATTCGGGAAACACTTTCACAACAGGGAGAAGCTTTATTGATAATACTTTCTCAGGTGCTCAATATTCCAGGGCGTAGGAACTGGTTTACCAGACATATCTTCTAACCAATAGGTCATAGGCCTGATAATTTTGACAACTTTCTAGGCCCCCTCCCAGTTCGGGGATAGCTTTCCCATGGTGGGATCCTTGGTATTAGGGAAGACCCTCCTCAAGACCAGGTCCCCGAGCTGGAAGGCTATGGGTTTCACCCTCTGATTGAAGCCCTTGGCTATCCTTCGTCGATACTTCTCAGCTCTGATTCTAGCTTGCTCTCTCTTTTCCTTTAACAGGTCGAGATTCTCTACCAGTTGGTGATCATTGGTTTCTTGGCTAAAGGCTTCCATTCTTAATGTGGGCATACCGTTCTCGATAGGAATGATTGCCTCAATACCGTATGTGAGTGAAAATGGCGTTTCGACGGTTGACGTCCTTCTGGTGGTTCAATATGCCCAGAGCACTCTTAGGAGCTCTTTGACCCATCTTCCTTTGGCCTGTTCCAACCTTTTTTTGATGGCTTTAAGGATCGTTCGGTTGGTGACTTTGGCTTGCCCATTTGCCTAGCGATGCCTTGGTGAGGAGAAGTGGTGTAATATGCAGGTCGTTACAGAAGTTTCTGAATATTTTCTCCGCGAATTGGGTGCCATTATCCGAAATGATGACATGGGGCACACCAAACTTGCAGACAATGTTTTTCCATGTGAAATTTCTGACCTTTGCCTCAGTTATGTGAGTCAAAGGTTCCGCTTCTGCCCACTTGGAAAAGTAATCGATAGCGACGAGCAGATATCTTCTGTTCTAAGGGGCTTTTGGTAGGGGTCTTACAATATCCATCCCCTATTGGGCAAAAGGCCATGGACTTGCAATGAGGGTGAGCTCTTGGTGCGACTGATGCTGATACGAGGTGAAGCGTTGACACTTATCGCACTTTTTCACGTATTCTTTGGCGTGTCTAAGCATGTTCGGCCAGTAGTACCCTTGAGTCAGAGCTCAGTGGGAGATGGCCTGCCTCCGTTGTGATTCCCATATATCTCTTTGTGGATTTTGGCTAGGACATATTCGGACTCCTCTAGGGATAGGCATCTCAGGAGCGGCTGGGTATAAGACCTGTGGTAGAGTTTATTGTTTAGAATAAGGTATCGTGTTGATCTAATCCGTATATTCCGAGCTTGATTCTTATCTTTAGGTAGTTTCCCTTTTTTTAAGTACTAGAAGATAGGAGTCCTTTAGTTCTGATGCTGTTCTAAGGAGTGGATGGGCTGGACCTCCTGGATACTTGGCTTAGCTTGACAAGAAATACTGACTTCTGAGTCCCCGTCGGGTTTGAGGTGAGAGGCCATGTTTGCTAAGGCATTGGCTCGGGTGTTCTGACCTCTCTCGAATTTATGGATAGCGAAACCTAAGAACGATTTCTTCAGGGAGTTTACCAATTCGGCATACCTAATTATTATGTCGTCTTTGGCTGTAAACTCGCCCAGGATCTGGCCCACCACCAACTGGGAATCAAAGAATTCTTAGAGGCTCCGAGCCTCACATTCTAGGGCTAGCCTCATCTGAGAATCAGTGCTCATATTCAGCTTCGTTGTTTGAAGCTCTAAACCTTAGGGTAACTGCCTTCTCTATTGTGATTCCGTCCAGAGATTGGAGTACAATGCCGACTTCGGAGCCTTTGTCTGTAGAGAAGCCATCGACGTGGAGCTGCCACGTTGCTGCACTTGTGTTTGCTCCGAGGTCACCCTGTAGAGCTGGAGTGAATTCTGCAACGAAATCCGCCAGAACTTGGGCTTTAATGGAGGTCCTGGGTACGTATGATATATCAAATTCCCTCAGTTCCATAGACCACTTTACTAGTCGCCTCGAGGTATCTAGCTTGTGCAGAATTGCCTTTAGGGGCTAGGATGTTGGGATCACAATTGAGTGAGCTTGAAAATAAGGTCGGAGCTTCCGAGCAGATATTATCAAGGAAAATGCCAACTTTTCCACCTCGGGATATCTTTTTTTAGAGCCTAGAAGTGCGTTGCTGATGTAGAAATTGGGCTTCTGAATTCTCCTTTCTTTTCGGACAAACGTAGAGCTCACTGTGTTCTCTAATACTGCGAGGTATAGAAAAAGCCTTTCCCCATGTACTGGTTTAGATAGAAGCTCTAGGGATGCCATATATCGCTTAAGTTCTTAGAAGGCCCTATGGCAGTTAGAGGTCTATTTAAGAGCTTTATTTTCCCTTAGAGCTTTAAAGAACAGGAGACAGCGATCGGTGGACCTAAAAATGAATCTATTCAGAGTTGTGATCCTCCTGTTTAATGCTTGGATGTCTTTCTTGGATCTAGAGGACTCCAGCTTTATCAACGCTTTGATCTGTAAGGGGTCTGCCTCTATCCCTCTTTGTGAGATCAGGAAACCAAGAAATTTCCCCTTACGGCCAAAGGTACGCTTCGAAGGATTCAGCTTCATCTTATGCTGCTTCAATATGTCGAAGGTTTGCCTTAAATGATGGATGTATTCGTTCTTCTTCTGGCTTTTGACCAACATATCGTCTATATAAACCTCCATTGTGCTACCGATTAGGGACTTGAACATCTTGTTCACCAACCGCTGGTATGTGGCTCCGGCGTTCTTTAATCCAAACGGCATCACCCTATAGCAGTATAGACCTTTTTTAGAGATGAAGAATGTCTTCTCCTGGTCTGGGGGATACATCTGGATCTGATTGTATCTAGAGTACGCATCCATGAAACTCATCAGTTCACGACCAGCAGTTGCGTCAACTAGCTGGTCGATTCTTGGTAGGGGGAAGCTGTCTTTAGGGCATGCCTTTTTAAGATTGGTATAATCAACGCAAACTCGCCATTTTCCGTTCTTCTTCTTGACGAGGACGGTATTGGCGAGCCATTCCGAGTAGAACACTTCTCTGATCATCTTTGTGTCTAACAGCCTTTGGACCTCGTCATTGATGATCTTGTGCCTCTCGGGGGCAAAGGTTCTTCGCTTCTATCTAACTGGGGGATGGCTTGGATCGGTCACCAGCTTATGAGAGATGAGAGATGGGTCTATTCCTTCCATGTCCTTGGCCTCCCAAGTGAAGACTGATAGATTATCTTTCAAGAACTCAATCATTTCCTCTTGCTTTAGCTGAGATAGGTCTGCATCGAGTTGTAGATAGCGCCCTCCCCCTTCGGAACTCACCAATGCTTTGATGGGCTTTTGGATTGCTGTTGCCATACTTTATGTTCCTCTAGGGCTTAGTAGCTCGTCAATCTCGGTAGGGCATTCCATGCTCTTATGAGGCTTAAAAGGCTTGAGGATTCGGTCCTCCCGAGGTGTTTGTAACTGTTATTTCTGAGTCTTTCCTTTTAGCGCCATGACGTGGCATTCCCAAGATCTTAATTGGGAACCCTTGACTATGCAGACTTTCTGATTCTGGATGTATTTCGAACATTGATGGAGGGTGGAAGTGACAGCCTCCATCTGGTAGAGCCACGGTTTTTCGACGATGATATTATAGGGAGATCGAGAGTCCACGACCATATATTCTGAGATTAGAGTCTTCTGATCATCCCCTTCTCCCATAGTGGTTGGTAGATCCATTCTTCCTATTAGCGAGCTCAGGCTTCCATCGAACCCTACCATTACAGCAGTAGTGGCCTTCAGATCGTTGGTGCTGAGCTTCATGTGTTGGAAAGTCTCATAAAACAGTATGTTGGCAGAGCTTCCTGTGTCTACCAACACTCTCCTGATGTCAAAATTTGCCACTTTAAGTGAAATGACGAGGGCATCACTATGGGGACAATGTACGCCAGCGAGGTCCAGCTCTGAGAACTGGATACGTGGTAGAGGCTTTGGCCTTTTCTCAATCGTTGAGATCTAGAAGGGGCTCGGTTCTGCCTTTGCTTCTCGAACGTATCGTTTCTTCACTCGATTGGACATTCCAGCTAATGAGCTGTCGGTGTGGAGGACGAAGATGACCTCGTTATTCTGGCGGGGCTGCTCATTTTGAGCTTCTCCTTGTTCGGGCCGCTGACCCTGTCTCTGCTGTTGGGGCCTCTGATCCTACCTCTACTGTTAGGGCTTGTCATTTCGAGGATTCTGTCCTTCATCTCGTTGAAGAAACTCCCTTAAACGTCCTATTCAGATAAGTTGTTCGATATCTTGTTTCAGGTTTCTGCACGCCTCGGTAGTGTGTCCGTGATCCCTGTGGAAATCACAATACTTACTCTGATCTTGGGAGTCCGAATGGCCTTGCAGAGGTTCTGGGCACCTTAGATTCTCACACGCCCAGACCTGTTGGAACACGTGAGTAAGGGAGGCATTCAGAGGTGTGAGTGCACCAAAACTTCTAGGGTTAAAATTGCTATGAGTTCTGGGTACCTTCCTTCTTTCTGGACTCCTTCCCCTTTTCTGGGAGCTGTTGGAGTTCACTTCTAAGTGTTGTCAGCCTTTTGAGCTTGCTCCTTGGCTTTGCGGAAGGATGTCCTCGTATCTTCCAGATTTATATATTTTCGCATTTGCTCCATGAGCGACGCCATGTCTGTAGGAGGATTTTTTTATTAAGGAATCATGGAATCGCCTGGGCCCTAGTCCTATGTGGAGGGCTGCTGCTAGGAAGCTCGAACTACAGTCTGTGACCTCCGTGAGCTCGGAATTGAATTGGGCAATGTACTTCTGAAGTGATTCCTCTTTTTGCTGCTTTATTGAAAGGAGAAATTTTGGTCTTTTTCTGAGTCTCCTGCTAGTTAAAAACTGATTAAGGAACTGTTTGCTGAGCTCATTAAAGTTCAGGACTGATTCCTGTGGGAGACTGTGGAACCATCTCAGAGCAGCGCCTTTGAGGTTTGTCACGAACGTGTGACACAAGAAGGCATCGGTGGCCCCATGCAGGGCCATAGTGTGTTGGTAGTGGGATAGATGGTCCTCTGGGTCTTCTGATCTGTCATATGGGGTGAACTTCGGGACAATGAACTTTCGGGGACGTTCCTCCGCTAGTATGACTGAGGTGAATGGAGTGGTGAATCTGCCAAGCAGCTTTGTTATTTCATCCTGCTTGGGGGGGTTACCTTCCCTAGCTAGGATTGCTTATTTAACTGAATCCACCACCTCTTCCACCCTCAAAAGTCCTCTGGATGAGGCTGAATGATGTTGCCCTGGCACGACAACCTCAGGTCCCGTGTATAGGGGATGCTCCTGGCTAGGAATAGTATGATCTGGTTGCCTTTAGAATGGGATTGATGCCTGCTGTGGCTGGAGATCTGATCGCATTGGGTTGGCCCCTGAATTCGCAGGGCTCAGGATTCTTGTTTTACTGTGGTGATGAATAGTAAGACGAAGGTTCGGCATCCTTCATTCAAGGACGTTTGACAGATTAGGATCATCTCTAGCATAAATGGTGCCTCGGGGATAGGACGGACGTGCAATGGGATCTTTCTCTTTGTGATGCCTTCCGCTGGTGGTAGAAAGGAGTTGATTTCCTCCTTTAGGGACGCTTGGTGGAGGGTAGATGGGTGACCTGGTAGGTTTTGGGTCAGAGAAGCCAAAACCTGAGATATGACCAAGAGTTGTTCCTGCATCTGGTTAGATTGTCGTCGAATTTGATCAAGCTACTACTGTACAAGATTGGAAGTTTCCCATTCCTCATTCTTGGTCGAAGGTTGGTTTTGAGAAACTAGCCTTGAATGAAGATTTGGAGCCATGACGAAGGAGTTGATTTTGAGATAATGGAATTAGCAAGAGCGATTGTCGTTCCCACAAATAGCACCAAGCTGTTGCTACACTTTCCTGGTTCGTCAAGACTCTGCTCTTCGTTGCTATGAAATCTGAAAAGAAGTGGGGTCAGAATGCCGCCGGGGATGGCTCCGGCGGTAGCCACTCCGATGATAAAGTTACTAGAGGGTAAATAAAACTCAAAGAAAGTAATTGAAAAATGATCCCTTTTTTAATGTACCTTAAGGGTTGTAATTATAGGCTGATTGTCTGCCAAAGTGGGTAGGAGTTGGTGCCGTGAAACTTGGGGTTCACTATTGTCTGACGGTGGCAATCTCATTATGACCACTTGTCTTATTGCCACCACTTGCCTCTCTATTTTGCAGGGCTACCTACGTCACTATTCCATGTCGCCGTTTGTCCCATCGTTCTGAGGTCAATGGGCCAAGATGATGACGACCAGGTCGGTAGTTCGATATAGTGGTAAAGAGATCGGTACCCTTGAGGACTAGTATCTCCGAGCCTGTCGGTCCGACATCAGATCGCTATATCTAATTACTTCATGACCTGCACATAGCAAAGCTAGACACGTCTCAGGTTCAGGTTAGTTCGCATATTTTTGGCGTATCAAATAGCAAAACATTTCCAATGTCAAAGTGGTATTGATGAGTTAGGAAAGAAGTGGCTGATGATTTGTTTTGTTTTTAGTTTTAAATAATTGACAGATATTCTTGTTCAAGTCGATCTGAGGGTGAGGTATTGTAATGATCAAACTGGAACTTGTATCCTTCAGGGTGAGGTATTGTTCAAGATGATATTTTTTGTCATCTTCCACTGAATGATTTACCCACTCCAGTGCCTTGATTGTTGCCCTCTGTGTGCTTAAGGATGTCGTAACTAAATGGATTGATATACATATGTTCAATTACTTAAATAATATTACTTGTTGCTGGTTTGGAGTTCAACCATGAAGTTTTTCTTATGATCATGTTAGTGTGCTGCAAAAGACTTTCTTTATAAAGGGAGTAATGTGTACAACAGATGTGAAGTGGTGGCCATGGAATGGCTGGTGCAGGAAGTCTCTCAACTTCTAATGCTTCTTGCCAACTGTCTACAACTTCTTATGGTACATTCTGTCCCTCATTATATTCCAAAAGTTTACTTTTAATAATGAGTCATATTGGTTAGAGTTAAATGGGTCAAATAGCAATCTTTTATGTTTCCTCTACTAATTTCTGGTAATATTTCTTATAGAGTAATGTTAGAATGTTCAAATAATGTCCTAACACTTACATAAAATGAGACATGATAATGAATCTTACTTCATGCAAATGTTGGACCCCATTTGGAACACTAAATAGTTGGGCATTGAATCATTGATCATTTCCTAATAATGAGATAGGTTTTACCTGAAAGCTACAAGAGCTAATTAAGAGGTGGAAAAGTTTTCCAAAAACCTGGCAGTGCTAGTGCTGCTAGGGCCGCGAACAGTTGTGTTATCGGCCTTCAACCGTGGCAGCTAGCCTAGTCATCATTGCTTCCCTAGCAGCCAATCAAGATGCATCCTGCCACCCGGTGATAGAGGTATACGTACAAACATAATTATATAATGTACTTGAATTATATGGATAGAGAAATATTTGAATATTCATTTGGTGTCCATACACTCACATGAAATGGGATCTATTGTTATGAGTTTCATTAGGAGATCTCATTTCATGTGAGTGCATAATGAACTCCATCCCATGTGACTACGTATACACCACATAAATACAAAGACATAATAATCATTCAAATATTACTTAGACCATGAAAATAAAATTATTGAATTGTGCTTTAAGAAGCATGTGCATGTCATCTTTCTTTCTCAAAGCCGTTAAAAAGGAAGCTATTTAAGTTTGGGCAAGATCTCATATAGGATTCCAAGATATTACATGAGTTATTGATACGCCATAAAGTAATAGACCAGTCTCCACATGACACTGAATACACAGAGTGTCTACATATACAGAACAACTAAAGCTCAACCATCTAGAACAGGCTGATATGTGTAAGGTTCAGAGCCCCCTTGCTTGGGGCCCCGCACAACCGCCGATCTCATCTTCAGAGCAGAAGACACTGTACATATGCACGAGAGGGTCCCAAGCTAATCAACGCCTTAAGTACCCTACCTAGTTAAGGATAAGGAAATAGTGCGTAACAAGAAAACTGCCATTCATGGATATCATTCACTTCCTATTTTCCCAGAGCACAGTGATTAACATGGTAACTGCTATTATTTGATAATAATCAAATCCCTACTTCTACGAGGCCGAATCCTTATCAACTTAGAAAATTCACAGCCTATAAATAAAATCCTAAGGTGCACTTTTTAATGACTGGTCATTCAATTACTTTCAATTGTAGTCTTTCCTTTATCTTTACTGACTTCATCATCGAAGTGGCTACTGTCGGAGCCAACCCGGTGGCCCTCTGATCTTCTTCTTTGAGTGTTCGACAAGTGATAGGAGAATAGAGCCCCCACTGATCAAAAAGTGCAGCATCAATTTAGCGCCGTTTATGGGAAACTGAAAAATCGTTTCTTTCTAAGATTCTTTCTTCGATGAACAGACTTTTTTTGTCTTTCTCACTGAAGGACCATGGCTCCCAATCTTTGTCCAAGGAAGAACCCTCAAAACTGGCCACTAGGCAGAAAAGGAAAGGGGCAAGGCATCCGACCCTATGCAGCAGCAACTCAATCGAGTCCTAACGATAGACTGATTCAGATGCAGGAGCATCTTCTTGCCATCTCTAGAACTTTGGCATTGCTTACGTAGAGCCCTCGAAGCAATCCCACTCATCCTTCCACCTAGCGCGGCTAATGCGGAGACACAAGCTTCGTACTACCACTACGGGCGGAGGACCCCATGCAGACACTCCCGATGAATAATCGGCACACCCTCTAGGTATCATTCACACGGGAGGAGATCCCCAGCCATCCACCTATTGCAGGCAGGGGAATGCCGACCTTTAATTCGGCTGTTCATTACCAAAGTAGGACAAGGGTCCCTAACTCCGGCAACTTCAGGGGCTAACCTAGTGTCGGCTATGAGTTTCAGCCTCAAATAGTACCGGTTCCCCTAGTCTAGAAGACCTGACATCCTCTTCCTACTATTAGATAGAATCGTCCCCTCTATATAGGGACAAAGGCTGCAAGGCAATGCCAACAACAACCTGCACAGCCCAGAGGCCCAAAAGGGTCGAAGAAGTAGCAGACTCTATAGGACCACACCGCCATTACTAAGGGTACTTACTTGCATAGCCCAGAGGCCCATAAAGGGTCGAAGAAGTAACAGACTCTATGGACCACACCACCATTACTAAGGGTACTTACCGCCCTCCAGAGCAAGATGAGCTAGCAAGGCTGCTCAGGAGGTTCACCATGCTATTTACTCCTGCTATAATGGCAGAAGAACGGCCAAAGAAATTTATTGTCCCCAAATTTACTCTACACGATGGGTTTGAGGATCCAAGGAGACCATCTCTCTCACTATCAACACACTATGGCATTACATGGGGTCGCCGACGTTTTCATATGCCGCACCTTTGTAACCAGCCTTAAGGGTACAGCTCTGAAGTGGTTCCATAGTCTCCCTTCAGGAGTTTGTCATGAACTCTACGAACTCAGCAAGTGATTCCTTGATCGTTTCATGACCAGTAGGCAGTTGAGGAAAGGACCAGAATTCTTGCTAAACATAAAACAGGCCAAATGGTGAGTTGCTCCAAGAATACATCGCGCGCTTCAACGCCGAGCTCACAGAAATTACAGATTATAACTCAAGCTTTCTAGTAGCAGCCCTCACCTCTGGCTTAGCGCTGGGGGGGCTTTCAGGAGTCCTTAACAAAGAATCCTCCCACTGACATGGCAACACTCATGGAACAAGCTCGAAAGTACATAAACTTGGAAGAAGCAAAGATATCCTCCTGAAAAGTTAAAGAACAAGCTCAAAAGGACGATCACAAAAAAGACTCCGGCGTAACCAGAAAGAGGGTCAGGAGTCCTGATAAAAGAACGACATCCAAGACGCTGAACAACACTAATACTGGAAGGTATGACACATACACCCCTCTAAATGCCTCCCTAACTCATATACTTCGACACGTACAAGCCCGAGAAGATCTGAAGTGGCCAGATCCACTAAAGAGAAACCTCAACACGAGGGACCAGAACAAATACTGTGACTTCCACAAAGATCACAGACATACTCCCGATGAATGCATAGCCTTCAAATAGGAGATTGAGTAGCTCATTAGGCGAGGGCGACTACAAGAGTTCGTCAGACAAGACGGAAGGCAGAACCTCTGCAATGATAGGCTACACTAGAGAAGGTAGGAACCGAGGCAGAAACAAAGGGACGACCGAAATGAGCCACAACAATAGAACAATCAGGTCATCTTCGTCCTCCACTCTGATAACCCAATCACGAGAATGTTTAACTAAGCAAGAAAACGCTACGCTCGGAGGCTAAGACTACTCCTAGCGTCCTTCAGATCTCAGAAATCGAGAAAAGGCTAAAGCTGGCACCTAGATTCCAATTTTTAGAGTTGGATCTTGAAGGTGTGCACTGCCCCCATAGTGACGCCCTCATTATCTAACTTAAAATTACCAATTTTGAGATCAGAAGAGTCTTGGTAGACATGGAGAGCTCTACTAATGTACTATTCTACGAGCCTCTTAAGCACATGAAACTCAATTCTAATGACATAAAAAGCACCACCGCGATAATGGCAGGATTCGATAGGAACCTTAGCGCCCCGCTGGGTAAGATTAATCTACCAACGACGGTGGGAAAAGGGGACGGACAAAAGACCTTAATCTCAAAATACATGGTTCTGGATTCCAAGTCCCTTTACAATGTTACCATCGGAAGGCCATGTCTTCACCAAATGGGAGCGGTTAGCTCGACCCTCTACCAATGGCTGAAGTATGTGCACAACAACATGGTCCATTCCATCAGAGGGTGCCAACCAACTGCCCGAGAATGCCATGCTCTCGCACTGAGAGAAAAAGATCCCAAATAGCAATCACAGCATCCTTGTAAAGGCAGAAGACTAGCCTTTTCCCACCTTCATGAGACAGAAGAGTGCCCCTCTAGAATTGATGAACCACTAAGCCCTAGGGGAAGGGATAGTAGGGCCAAGCCAATGAAAGATACCATCAGAGTGCTCGTTAATCTCAAAGGAGGAGGACAATACCTGCAGATTGGTTTAGACCCATCACCTTCCGAACAGAAAGAGATGGTGAAATTTTTGAAGAACAATATCTCGGTGTTTGCTGGGGAAACAAAAGATATGGAAGGGATAGACTCCAGCATTATCTCCCACAAACTAATGATCGATCCTGACCACCCTATTGTAAGACAAAAAAGAGGACGTTTGCTCTAAAGCGCCACAAGATCATTAACGAAGAAGTGCAGAGGTTGTTGAACGCCAAAATGATAAGGGAAGTGTTTTACCTAGAATGGCTCGTCAATACCGTTCTTGTCCAAAAGAAAAATGGCAAATGGAGGGTCTACGTTGACTATGCAGACCTCAACAAAGCCTATCCCAAAGATAGTTTCCCCCTTCCAAGGATAAACCAGCTAGTCGATGCGACAACATAACACAAATTCATGAGCTTCATGGACGCCTACTCGGGATATAACCAGATCTAGATGTACCTTTCAGACCAAGAGAATACATCATTCATATCCAAACGAGATCTCTATTACTATAGAGTGATGCCATTACGTCTGAAGAATGCTGGGGCTACATATCAATGCATGGTAAACAAGATGTTTGGCCCTCTGATTGGTGATACAATGAAGGTCTATATAGATGACATGCTGGTCAAAAGCCTATAAAAGAGCAGCCACATCCAATATTTAAGCTAGACATTCGAAATCCTAAAACAACACAGGATGAAACTGAATCCCTTGAAGTGCACCTTTGGAGTAACCAAGGGAAAGTTCTTAGGGTTTTTGGTTTCCTAGAGGGGTATTGAAGTAGACCCTACACAAATCAAAGCTTTAATTGAACTGGAGTTGCCAAAAACTAAGAGAGATGTTCAGGCCTTGAATGGGAGGATCGCGGGTCTGAGTCAGTTCATTTCCAAGTCTACCGATCACTGCCTCCCATTCTTCAAAGGAATAAGGCCTTACAATGGCCCGAGGAATGTGAAAAAGCCTTTCAAGAATTGAAGCAGTATCTAGCCTCCCCCGAACTCTTCTCAAAGCCAATCCAAGGAGAAAAATTGCTCCTCTATCTCACAGTTTCAGAAAATGTTGTAAGTTCTATATCGGTTAAACAGGAGAATGGAGTTCAGAAACCTATTTTTTATATAAGCAAGGCACTCCTAGACGCAGAGACAAGGTACCCAGAGATTGAAAAACTGGCGTTCACTCTAATAATTCTTGCTCAGAAGCTCAAACCTTACTTTCAAGCACATTCGATTGAGGTCCCAACTGCTTATCCACTAAAGTCAGTACTATGAAAACCTGAGGTCTTAGGGCTCCTGATTAAGTGGTCTATGGAATTGGGAGAATTTGATATATCCTACACACCATGGACCTCCATCAAAGGGCAAGCACTGGCAGATTTTGTTGCTGAATTCACTCCAGCACTTCATGATAAAGCACAACTTGGTAAGAACCCCACTGTATGGCAGCTTTACATCGATAGATCATCCACAGACAGAGGTTCCGGCATTGGCATGGTACTTTGGTCCCTCGAGGGGCTCATAGTTGAAAAGGCAGTCAGCTTGGGATTTAGAGCTTCCAATAATGAAGCTGAGTACGAAGCCCTAATCCTTGGGATAAAACTAGTTCTGGAATATAAAGCCTAAAATCTCGAAGCATTTTCTGACTCCTAACTTGTAGTAAGCCAAGTTTTGGGGGAATGCCCCACCAAAGATGAGAGAATGGTCCGATACTTAGAGCTAGTAGATTTGTTGAAGCACTCCTTCTATAAGTTCACCATTTAGAAGATTGAGAGAGGTCAGAACTCCAGGGCCTGATGCCTTGGCAAACATGGCCTTCCACCTTAAACTAGAAGGAGATTCAACTCTGAGGATCTCTTATCAAATGAAGCCAAGCATTGAGGAGGTACAGTCCTTCCAGGTTTTAGAACAGACTCATAACTGGATGACTCTCATCCTCCGATATATAGAAAAAGGACTGCTTCCAAAGACAAAAATCAGGCCCGAAGAATTCAAATCAAGGCAGCTAAATACTTGATCTTGAATGAGAAGCTCTACCGAAGATCCTACACGTAACTCCTATTACGGTGCCTATCTCTAGAGGAATCCCAATTATGTTCTGGAAGAAATACACGAAAAAATATGCGGCAACCATAATGGTGGCAGAACCATAGCCCACCGAGCCTTAACTCAGGGCTACTATTGGCCTAGCATGTTGAAACAGGCCAAAGAATACGTCCAAAAGTGCGACATGTGCCAACGATTTGCTCTATATCAGCACCAGCCCCACCATGAGCTTATACCCATCGCCAGCCTATAGCCCTTCGCTTAGTGGGGGGTGGACATCATAGGGCCACTACCAAACTCCAAGTAGAAGGTACCTACTGGTCGCCATTGATTACTTTTCCAAGTGGGCAGAGGCCGAGCCTCTAACTCACATCACGGAAGTAGAAGTAAAGAGCTTCACATGGAGGAACGTAGTCTGCAGGTTTGGTATACCTCACGTCATCATTTTAGACAACGAAACGCAGTTTGCTGGCAAAAGTTCTGAGAAATTTTGCAAAGACCTATGCATCAGTCATCATTTCGCTTCGTCAGGGCACCCCCAAACAAACGGGAAAGCTGAGGTCACCAACTGCACAGTTCTTGATGCCATTAAGAAAAGGTTGGAAGATGCCAAGGGAAGATGGGTTGAAGAACTCCCTGGTGTGCTTTGAGCTTACAGAACTTCAAGAAGAACGCCAACCTCTGAAACTCCATTTTCACTTGCATATGGCTCAGAAGCGGTAATTCTTGTCAAAATTGGTATGTCGTCCTTGAGGACGAATGTTTTTAACCAAGAGGCTAATAATCAGCAGCTTGCAGAAAATTTGGATCTACTCGAAGACAGATGAGATCAGGCCAGGATCAAGATGGAAGCATACCAGCACAGGTTGGCCAATAACTCTCAATGAAGGATAAGGCCCCTCAGTTTCCAACTTGGGGATTTCGTCCTAAGAAGAGTGTTCCCTAACACTAAGGATCCCACCATAGAGAAGCTCTCACTCAATTGAGAAGGCCTATACAGGGTAACCAAGATTGTTAGACCTACTACATACTGGTTGAAAAACATAGTCGGGAAGCCAATACCAAGGCCTTGGAATATAGAACACTTACGCAAATACTATCAATAAAGATTTTCTTGTTTACTTTCCAAAAGTGTTCTCATATCAATATACAGACCCCTAAAAACTTGCAGCCAATGCAAGAGTTATAGGTCTGGTCCTATCCTAATGCACAGACCCCTAAAAACCTTACAGCCAATGTAAGAGTTACAGGTCTGGTCCATCCTAATGTATAGACCCTAAAAACCTTACTGCCAATGCCAAGAGCTACAGGTTTGGTCTATCCTAATGCACAGACCCCTAAAAACCTTACAGCCAATGCAAGAGTTACAGGTCTGGTCCATCCTAATGTACAGACCCTTAAAAACCTTGCAGCCAATGCAAGAGTTATAGGTCTGGTCCATCCTAATATACAGACCCCTAAAAACCTTGTAGCCAATGCAAGAGTTTCTAAGAATTGATTGAGTTACTAACATCGAACCTCTTATTACTTGAGAAAATAGGAATGGTCCATTTCAATAAGCAGACTCCTAGAAAATTTGCAACCATTGCAAGAATCATAGGTCTGATCTGTGTTCAATGACCTTTGAAAGGGGCTTTATATTTGCTACAAGAGATAAAGGCTTGGTTCATCTTTGAAGGAAGACTATCAAATTTCAAAAGCATTGCTTGTAGGGTATGAATCCAGTGATTAAAGATTATCACCAGTTTAGAGTTTGATCAGTGGCTGCACTTATTTAATTACAAGTTTCTTTGCTCCGGAGATAGTTATCAATCCATACTTAATTAAAAGTTAAAGGGAGATCTGAAGCCTGAAACTTGATCCATTATCCCCGAAGATCCTTACTTGATTTAATTACAAGTTTTGAAGACAGGGAGCCTAAAGCTGTATTACGGAGCAGTGATGGTCTAGAACAGTTCTGTAGTTTATTGCAAGTTATAAGCTCGGCATATCAAAAATAGCCTACATATTGACATCCACAACGACTCATAAGTATTTGTGCTCTGGAGATTCAATCAACGAAAAATGCTTTAAAATATAAAAACAAAGTACACAAGTTCGGAAGAAGTCAATTTCATTGATAATTGGCCCAAAAAGTACATAAGTTCTAAAAGATTACAAAATAAAAAACAAAAGTATAAGAAAGGCCTAGGTTTACTGTTGATTCAAACTACTTCTGGAGCTACCAAGAATGGAGAAGAGTCCACTATGTCAAGTTCACTTTCTTCTTTCCTCTTCTTCATTCTCTTCTAACTTAGCACACTACATCCATCTCAGCTTGAGTAGGTGCTTTTGCAGAGGGAAAATTGGAGGGATACTATCTCATCATCATCGTCCTATACCTCGGTCTCACCTAGGAAGGGCCTTCGAACGTCGTCGATCCCAGTTAGATCAAGGTCGGGGTACTTTGTGAGGAGCTTGTCTCTGAAGGTATTATACCCATGCTCGATCAGTCTCTTACCCATCTCCTCAACTTTCAGCCTTCATCTCTGCTTCAGTTTGGGCCTTGGCAGATTCGACTATATCCTTGGTCTTCTGGATAGGAGGCGGATTGGAAGTCTTCAAACCTCTTCTGGAGGTCCTCCAACTTCTAAGCAAGGGAATCTCTTTCAGACTCTATAATAGAAAAGGAGTTCGCAGCCTCCTTCAACCTCTCATCGGCAATAGTAGTAGTGGATTGGGCTGTCCCTACCTGCAACCTGGCCTCAGTCCAGCTCGGACTAGAGGTTATCAATCAACTCTGAATCCGCAGAGGACTCCACAATGGTAGCAAGGCCATGCACTAGTCTAAAAAGTAAAAAGCAAACAAGTCAGAATGGGTAAAACGACAGAACACAAAAGGAAAAAGAAGGGTGAGAGCTCGAAAGTTACCCTTAACTAGAAGGACAGTAGGTCTTTGGCGATCTTTTTCCGCCTTCAGACCTTTATATTTCTTTGGGCCTAAAGCCCAAAACTTATCAAAAACCTTCTTTGCATCTAGATAGTCGGAGTCATCAAGTGTCTCGACTTGCAGCCACAACAACAACCGTCCCTTTCCCCCTTCGCTTGGTTAGAGCCTCGGGGGTAAGGGGAAGAGCAAGTACGGGACCGGAGGCTCCCTCATGTCCCCAGACAGAGTCCGGTCAGGGGAGTTGGAGAGGAGCCTCCTCTTCTTCACTTGAAGAGGTGGGTCGGTAGGGGAAGAGGTTTCCCATACCACTTTCTTCTTCCTCCCTGGTACCTTGTTGGACATCAGGGATTTCTTCATATTGCCAACCCTGCTTTTGGTCAATCCGCCTCCATTAAAAGCTCAGTTGTAAGAATGGCGGTGTGAGCTCTATTGTTGGTTTAGAGGAGCTTTCCGGTACTTATCCTGAAGGTCTATAGTGAAAATTGACCTCTTCCAAGCCCCTTTATCTGTGTAGAAGTCACAAGACACAAAGGTTACACAAACAGTGAAGAAATGAAAACATATAAATACAGAAGCAAGATTATATTAAGAGGGGGGTCTCACCCTTAAACCTAGTACTCTAGGGGAATGTTGAGGTTTGGTCCTCGAAGTCTTCTAGCTCCTATCCTCCTCCCACAAAGAAGTACCACTTCTTCCACGTCTTGTTGGAAGTAGGTACCGAGGAGAGGGGTCTAAACCCCTTGTTAAAAGACATGTAAAATAAGCCCTCCGACCTTAGATATTTCAAATCCATATTGCTATGGATCAGGTCAAGATCAACCTCGACTGCCATTCAGATGACGTAATACTATAAAGCCTAACAAATGTCTCCAACTATTGACATTGAGATCAGCAGGACAGATATTGAACTGCTTCAAAAACTGCCTAACTAAAGGAGGAAGGGTAAACCTAAGTCCCATTTCAAACCACTCAAGGTAAACGCAAACCTCGTTTGGACCGACGTTGGAAGGATGATCCAAGGAGCTAAGGGCTCTCCAAGTTACATTCTAAGAGAATTTAAAAGTAGCCCTCAGATCATCTAACATATCCTGAGTAATGGTGCTTTCTTATTCCTTTCTTTGGGAAGGCCTACCCGAGGTCTCTCCCCACTCTGTTCCTAGGCTCGACGAAAGCATCTACAATCCTAAGTTCAGGACTGGAAGGGGACTCAACTAAGAAAGACTCTACTATTCTATTTTCGACATCACCGGAAGAACTACTGCCTACAATGTGGATTTGTGATGGTACAATTCGACTCAGACGAATTTTCTGAGCTATAGCCAATGCCAAAAAGGGCATCTGAGGCCGACATTGTAAAAAAATAGAGGAGAAGAAGATGAGTTAAAGAAGAGAAGAACAAGAAGAAAAAATAACACACCGATCCTGAAGTTTGATCGGAGAAAGGAGCTTCGGACGACGACGATCCCTTCAAACTCTCTAATCACTCTGACTTGACGGCGAAGGTGTTTTCAAAGCAATAAAAATGATGAAGGGAAGGGCATACGAGTACCCCCTTTCCCCTCTTTATATAGGTTTTCAGAATGGGGGCCCATTATATCGAACCTGTCACGACAGTTGGAAGAAATGATGGCCTCGAAAGCCCAAATGGCGACAGGTGCAATAAATGCCGCATCAATGGTCAGTTTGGGAAAAGGAAGAGACAAAACATGTGGGCGTAACGTGTGACCTTTTAGAGACCCTCAGCCGTAGTCATGTGGTGCACTAATTTAAGGCTCGGGAAGGGGGAGTAACTGATATGCCATAAAGTGACAAACTAGTCTCCATATAACACGTGAAGACACAGAGTGCTTACATATACAGAACAGCCAGAGCTCAACCATCTAGAAGAGGCTTATATGTGTAAGGTTTAGAGCCTCCTTGCTTGGGGCCCCGCACAACCTCTGGTCTCATCTTCAGAGCAAAAGGCACTGTGCACATGCACGAGAGGGTCCTGAGTTAATCACCGCCTCAGGTACCCTACCGAGCTAAGAAAAAGGAAACAATGCGCACCAAGGAAACTGCCATTCATAGATATCATTCACTTTCTATTCTCACAAAGCACAGTGATCAACATGGTAACTGCTATTATTTGATAACAATTAAATCCTACTTTACGAGGACCGATTCCTAATCAACTTAGGAAATTCAAAACCTACAAATAAAATCCTAAGGTGCATTTTTTAATGACAATCATTTCATTACTTTCAATTGTAGTCTTCCTTTATTTTTACTGACTTCATCATCAGAGTAGGCTACCTGCCGGAGCCAACTCGGTGGCCCTCTGATCTTCTTCTTTGAGTGTTCGACAGGCGACGGAGTACGGAGCCCCCATTGATTAAAAAGTGCAACATCAATTATCTAAAATTTCCCTGCTATAGACTTATTGGGCCTTCTTATCAAATAAAAAAAAATAAAAGCTCTTAAATCATTGGCTAATTTTATAATTTGCATTCACAGACTCATGTCAAAATAAAGGATGATGATCTACCTGTTAAATTTTGGATGCTCTGATATCCTGTTGAATTCTTTGAAACTCTGATACCATTGTTGGGTTTTTATATCACTACCAAATATATTGATTCATAACTAAAAGATATATTTCATTTTATATTTTGGATAATCTTACAATTGGCCTTTATGGGTTTTTTTTATGGCTACTTACAATGACATAATAGACTTCATATTATATAGAAACATATAGATCATTCTAGACTTGTTTTGGAATACTAACCATCTCTTAAAAACACTAACAGACACTTAGTAAAACTAAAAGCCACCTTGACTAATTGATACATAAAAAACTTAAAAGACTTTTCTAGAATTTCAAAATTTCAAATTAATTCCAACACTTCCTGGGTGCATTAAGGTAAAACATTTTTCAAGACTTCATCATTAAGGTAGTCAGATTCAAGGTGGCTACAGGTTAACTACGGTCACACTTAGTGCACCAATTTGTGTATGTGTGTATATGTGCATGTTTTCGAAGTTAGCTATGTTCATCTTTAACAGAGCCAAGAGTGGTTGGTAAAGTACATATTCTAGCAAACCACGGAATATGAACATCTCATTTTGTTATCGAATGGATCTCTTTTCAAGTACGCAAGGCAATCTTTCAAAAGCTTGATCAATATGGTAACAGAAATGTAATTCCTTCTCAATGCATGTAACATGTCATATTAGAATATTCCTTGATGTGAATTGTCCATGGAAGAATAGAAAATATATACATTCTTTCAATCAGCCAATAATTCCATTGTCTTTTCATAATAAGCTTTTTATGACTCAATAAAATGTTCTTTATTTATGTTTTCATTCCAATTTTGAGGAAGGAATTTGAAATTTCTTCACATGCACTCATGCAATCATACTATATATAAAGCCTACTGTCCTACTATAGCACTGAAGCATCCATGCTTTAAATGTGAGCACCACCTTAAACACACTGCGGGCCTATCGAAAAATTTCAAAATCTAAAACATGAAAGCAACCAATTAAATAGGCATGCATATTTTAACAGTTGATTAAGGATTATGTTTCCCTACCACTGGTTGATCAGCCATCCTCTGTTAAGGATAAAATTCAGAACTCCTTGATTCGAAAACCATTGAGATTCTTTCTATGAAAAAGGCTACAAAAAACCCAGTCACGTTGATTGAAGAAAGCATATCTTTCATCTCAAAAGGGAGAGATAAAAATTGAATAGCCTTAGCTAAATGAAGGAGCTTCCAGATGAAAGTGAATGGGTTATCTACGAATCTAAGGGAATAAGGAAGAGACGACATGCTGCATTAAAGCTAATGATGTCAGCTCCACTTTGAACAATGGAAAATAGAGGAAACTAAAGGATCCAAAGAATAAAAAAGTCGCTAAAGCGGCCAAAGATAAGAAAAAGAAAAAAGAAAATAAAAAGGCAGAAGAAAGAAAAACTTATGGTAAATGAGCTCTTGGAGCAATCTCCTCGATTTCCAGTTACTTTTGACGAGTTTATGCCAACTAAGTTGCAGTCCGATGGATTGCAGTCTCACTTTAAAAAGGAAAACGAGGAAATGTCTTGTGCCCCATGCTTCAACATAACAGTTATCAATAATGATGAAGTTGGAGAAGCATTTGAGTTGGAAAACAAAACTCAAGAGAGGGCACCAGCTCAAGAAATTCACAAAGTCTGCACATATTTTGGGAAGAGTATATCATCTCCCATTAACATTACTGATTCTTCAACGGATGAACATGACTTCTCATAATATGATTTGAACACACCATTTTATGCACAGGTTACACTAGAGTATATTAGTGAGGGAGAAGTTGTAGAACTTGGATATCAGTCAGACATTGAACCACTATGAGGCATTCAGCAGGAGATTACATTTCTTACCTGTAGGCGCTCGTGGGAGATTACATTTCTCACCTGTAGGTTTAGGTCTAAAATATCAATTTGATGATGAATTGTGGTTACATTTCTCACTTGTAAGCGCTCGCAGGAGATTATATTTCTCACATGTAGGTTCAAGTCTAAAATATCAATCTGATGATGAATTATGGAGTTGGTCCTAAAGATGCGTCCAGACAGAGGAAGGTCATTTACAATGATGTTCGGAGTCATGATTGCACTCCCCTTGAGCTCATATTATACTGTTTCCTCTAAGAACCTATTATGGGGAAAGCATCTTTAGTGACCACTTCTCATATCTAGCCATCATTATGGATATTGACTTCGTGGAAGGCCAAGTCCAAATCAAAAGTACTCCCAGTGATGAATGAAAAGGCAAAGATTGAAGCACGAAGAGAAATTGGAAATCGAGCCAAAGTCGTATTTTCTTTGAAATAAGAAAAGCATGATGGTCCAAACCAAATCATCAACTGGGGATGAAATAATGAGAACACCCTTATCCAACATGGATTGAGAGAGTCCTATTCCCAGAAGGTTATAATATACCCCATTTCCCTCTATACAATGGGGTCGGATGCCTAAGATGACATTTGATTTGTTTTCTTGTACAATGTGGGAGAATAGTTAAAAGCTAAGCCCTACTTTTGCAACAATTTGTCCTTTCATTAGATGAGGTGGGCAGCTGACTAGTACTTTAGTCTTTCCCCTAACTCAATCCCTGATTGGCACACGATGGTTGATCGGTTCTACCAAATATTTTATACAAGTGGAGCCATAGATATCAAAATGCTCGAGCCATTGGAAGTAGAAAATATTTCAGGTCCAAACATATGATGTTATGGAGGGGACTATTAATGAAGTAATTGAAATGATACTAGATCTTCGAGAAATGGGAAGTTCTAGAGCAAGGGATTTATTTCCCTCATGGGCTTATGTAAATGCATTTCCCTGAAGGATATGAACTCCCTAATTTTGTAATCTATAAAGGTCACAAAGATCCAAAGAAATATATTAAATGATTCCTTAAACAATGTGGGGGAACCGCTGAAATCCAAGCTTTATGTTTGCGACAATTTCCTCTTTCCCTAGATAGGAATCAGATTCGATTGGTTCTGTTCACTAGAGGGATACGTCATCTCCAGCTGGGAACTTATGAAGAACATCTTTATTAAATTCGAGTGCTTCTAAATATGCTGATGCCAAGTATTTAAGAGAAATGATGCAATTGTAACTCAATGATGATGGAGAATTGATAAGTCATCTGAAGGGTATGAGACGATAGAAGTGATGCTTAATCCAACAATGGATCAGTCAACATGGTCCAAATAACTGATGACTCCAAAGAAATGGGAAATAAAGAAAAATTAGTTGATGTCTACAAAACTTTCCTCACATACAAAAAAAGATCAAGAGAGTCTATGCCTTATTTGACACAAAAAACTACGAGGAAGAATCCCTACAAGAAGAGGAGCAAGTTAAATATGACGTCCTTGCACATCTCAAGAAAATCCTAGCATTATTAAGTGTTTATGAATCTTTGAAAATGTTTCTAGACCTTAGAAGATCATTGATTTATGCTTTGTCTGAACCTGAGCATTTTTGTAAATTAGTTGAAGGCAAAAACCAAATAGGTGAAGTAGTTCAAGCGAAAAACAAAGCAAAAGCAACAATAGAATGCGTGATAGCAGAATGCATGGCCATGGTAACATTCGATGACAGTGATATGTGAGTTAACGTGCCAAACCACAATCTTCCTTTGTTCATCGTTGGCATCTTTAACAATACCAAAATGAATCGGATCATGGTTGATGGGGGATCAACAGTTAGTCTCCTACCAAAGAGAGTCTTGGCAACCCTTGGGCGTTCACCTTTCTCAATTAAGGCTAAGCAATCTGGTGATCCAAGGATTCAATCAAAATGAGCAACGTCCTATGGGAAAGATCCGATTAAGAATGAAGTTTGAAGATATTAAGGAAAACACTGATTTCTTAGTCATTGGCTAATGTGGACACCTTTTACAATGCTCTGCTTGAACGAGTGTGGACACACAATAACGATACTATAGTATCTACATATCATCAATGCATCAAATACCCATTTCCACCTCTAAGGGAGTAAGGGATGATTGTAGCGGACAATGACCCTTTTAATGGAGTTGAAGCTTATTATGCTGATGCCTGCTTTTATGAAACCATGCGAAGAAAGAAAGTAAAGAAGTGAAGCAATTCAAAGAAAATTCCAAGGACACTGAAACCCTAAAAAGGAGGACATTCTTGTATATTTCGAAGTTCGAGAGAAAAGCCTGGCTGCAAGAGCATTAGCTTTAAAATTATTCATTGATTTGTAATTATCCAATTCAAACTAACCCCTTTTTAATTTTATAAATTCCCAATTTCTTGTCCCTGTTACTAAACAGTTCCAATTCAATTTCAATTTCAATTTTTAGGTATAGGGTTAACCACATTCCAGTTTCCTTCCTCAAACAACAAATTACCCAGCCTAGTCAAACGACCTGAGCATCAATTGACCCTACCCAGTTGACCACTAGTCCCGACCCTAGTTGACTAGACATGGTTGACTAATCAACACTTATTGATCCACTAGCGAAGACCACTCCTGACTTGTCTTCTCCGACAGGATCTGTAACATCTCAACCCAGTTAAGGGAAGCAATTGAGCATAATGATGATTATTATAAGAAAAGTTTCTTAATAATCATGGACTAATTCTACTTAAGGCTAATAGTCTATAAATATGAAGACAAATGTATAAATAGGAGCAATTAGTTATGAATTGGAGATAATCAATTTTAAGAATGTAATTTAATGTCAAAGGTCATAATTTGATAACAATTACTGATTGGCATTAATCGAGGACTAACACATGAATAATTTTGATGAATTGGTTCACAAAATGCACTAAGACAAGACTAGTGATACTATGAATAAAGTATGCTTAATCAAGAATTATTGCAAAAATTACAAGAGACTTTTGGGAGATTAAAATGAAAATTTTGGGATTACATAAAATACTCTAAAATGCAATATGATGCATATATAAAAGGAAAGGGAGAAGAGGGCTTAAAAAGCTCCTACAAAGTCTTGAAACCAAGATCCCATATAAAGAGTACCAAACTTTACCAACTAGGCTATCAACACTTTTCTACTACAATGTTAACTCAAAATGTATATAACCAATGAAATACAAGCATGAGATGCATGCAAAAAATGAGGTGTCAAGCCCTCAAGAGGTCAAAGGTGTGGTATCTTGTTGTGACTAGACCGAACCACCCCACCTAATCAAAATTCATGTAACAAAGCAGCTCATATATCAATAAGCTATAGTCTATATGTGCTCCAAACGTACTGAATGTAGAGAGAGAAAGAAAGAAGGAAGCTCAAATAGAGAGAGAAAAAGAGCAACTGAGTTAAGCCATGGAACATAAGAGGAAGGGGAGAAGGCTTGTAGAGAAAGAGAGAGAGAAGCTATAGAGAGAAGAAAAACTTGGGCCATTGACTAGACAAGGTATGAAACCTTTTCTTAAGGATTTAATTTGTTATTTATGTTGATATTTAGAAATTTAATGAAGAAAATGCCTGTAAAACACATCGAATTTCATTTAGAACACTGATTAAATGCCATTGTTAAGAGCTTAAGAAGTTAGGTTTGAATCAACTTGAGAGAAACTTGAAAACATGAGTTAGAGCTTAAAGAGCATAAAATATGGTAAATGTAGAAAAATAAATATTTGAAATAGTCTACAAATGAGTGAGTTAAACTGATTTACATGTTGATGGAAGGGAAAACTGATAATTGAATCTTATCACTATTTACTTGCGCTTTGGTAGTTTAAAGCTAGCTAAAAATAATTAATACAAACCTTGAAGTGCATTAGAATGAAAGATGGTGAGAAGAGATGAAGTACATGGAAGATACGAGGGTCGCCAAAAAAACTGTGATTCGCTAGAACCAATTGGTTCAAAGCCATCTCGTGACAAAGGATTGATCCAAATCTAAAAATGAAGGTGGGTATTAAATATAGGGTGAAAACGGTTAGGAATGAGTTAGATTGGTCATCGGAAAAACAACCACTGACGATTGTCCGTCGCCAGAGAAGGTGATCGGTGCTAGTAGAAAACACTATTGACCAGTCAATAGGTCTGTATTTGGGTTTGGGCCAAGATCCTAGCCCATGCGCAGATAAGGGTACCTGAAGCTGCATTCGTTTTGTTAATGAATTAAGTTTTTAAAAACTGAAGACGAGCTATTTGGTTATGGAGTTAAGGAATTTGATTTGATATCTGTGCATGGAACATGGATATCTTATCTTGATTTTGGCCCTTTAAATGTTGTTTGGTTTGCAAATAATCTGAAAAATAAAAAGGTGTCCTGTAATGCCACTAGGCTACTGCCTAGTAGATCTGATAATTTATACCAATATATATATATATATATATATATATATAATGTATAAATATATCAAAATTAATAATTAATTATTTAATTGAACAATGGGCCCATTCAAGACAGTGGAGAGGGCCTACCTTAGCATTTCTCGATGCTCCGAACTCAATGACGGAGTCCATTTTGACAAATGAGACACCAAAAAATTAAATACAATAAAAATATAATCATAATAATGCCCCTAATGCTGGGTAAAATTACTATTTTACTGCTAAGCCTAAAAGTGGTGAAATAAAGGCCAACAAAAATGAGAGAAGAGAAATTTTTAATATTTTTGGGCACTCCTAGATTCAATAGTAGAGTCTGTTTGGACAAATTAAATTCTGAATCATTGGAAGTGCAGTCGTTAACACTCCAAAAATTTAACCTTACTTCTTAACATAAAAGAAAAAACAAACACAGTAGCTAGATGAGTAAGGGTCGAACCCACAGAGAGTGTTCACAATTTATTTTTTATTTATTCTGACCGATTCTAAACTGAAATTCAATTGATAACAAAACAATAAATGGGGATTGGAATTCTTATCAAACTAATTACGATTGAAAACTAAATTAATAATAGAAATCAATGAATTAAAACTTCAATTCTTCGGTTCAATCTTACCCTCGAAGTTAATGGAACAATCAATCAACTATAACATTATTCTACCCTTCAATGAATCTAATAATCCTAAGTAGCATCAAGCTCTGCTACCCGAAGTTTCCCTTATTTCCTCACTAATGAAACAAGCTCTTCATTAGATTCTAACCATTAGACAATTTAAAACAAGTTCTCTAAATTTAATATAATGGTAGCATTAATATTCAAGCAAATTAGATTATTCTAAGTAACAATCACACAAGTTCAGACTGTTTAACTTAAATCATAATTATCATAGCAATAAATAACAAGCTTGTCCACAATCATCTATCACTATTTGCTACAATTGATTAGGATCAATATCAATTACGTAATATACTTCCTGAATCTAGCAATTGGTAATAATCTGATCAATTTATTAGGCATTGATTAAATCAATCAAACCAAATATCAAAAAAACAATTAAAATAGATTATCATGAATAGATTTCATAAGAAAATGGAGAAATAATGTTACTGATTCAATTCAACCATCAAACTGTAATGAAGGTTCGAAATCCCCTTGAACTGAATTGTAAAATTTAGCCTGATATACTTGAATAAGAAAACCCTAATAATTTATTTGTGTCTCTCCTCCTCCTCTTCTCCTTTCTTTTTTCCTTCAGGAAACCTTAAAAAAATGTAGTAAACATATGATAACTTCCTAAAACGTGTACAACTCAAATCCCTACATTATAGGTATTCCTTATCAAAATAGATTGACCGAAATCACCGAAATCGTGCTGGAACTTGTGAGTTATTTTTCTATCCAATAAATGACTGAATCTTGATTTGGGCTCTTTAATGAAAGTTGTAGCCCTGGATGAGTAGATAAATTTGGGCTTTTGAATCACCTGATTTAGACTTCGAAAAGCTCAAGTTATGACTCACTGAAGTTTACTGGTTCGGACAAGAATCCAACTCTAATCAAGATTCGGATCAGCTTTCTAAGCTTGACTTTGAAACAATGTTTGGAGGCCCAAACAAACTCAGATTTTTACAAACCAGACCTTTCTAAAAATCTTAAGACGTCCTTTAAAAATTTCATGAATACCACTTCCTCATTCTGAAACTCTAACGCCATCTAAACCTCAATTGAAACTCCAAAAATCAAAACTGCCTAAAAGCTGAAAATTGCACAATATACTCCATATCTATTCTTTTACCTTCAATGCTTCTCTAATTCAACAAATATATTAATCAGCTCATTTAAATAAAAAATATGTCATAAAACTAAATATAAAGAAATTAAAAATATTAAATATGATGCTCCTATCAAATTCTCCGACACTTAGGTTTTTACACGTCCTCGTGTAGACAAGAACTGAGAACAAAACAAAAAGTTCACTTGACTCCATTCAACCAAAATTTCAAAGGTCTTAAGTTCAATAGCTCATCCATGAAAATTAATGCTAACTAGCAGGAATTTGGTTAATACTTCATCAATCAATTCGCAACTAACAACCTCAGTCATTTTCACAAAACAATTTCAAAATTCAAGTGCATGCATGCAAGTACCTTTCCTATGATCAACATGAATACACAACTAAGTCCACATAGGAGAACAGCTATGCACACCATTTCAAGACTCGAAACATAGCTCTTCCACTTATTACTTTTCACACAATTACTTTTTATTTTATTTTATATAGGTGAGTGCATTTTATGCTCCATCTCACTTTTTGCATGTGTTTATGAGTGAGTGCAGTTTTACACTCCATCTCACTTTTTTGCATTTGTTTATGAGTGAATGTGTTTTACGCTCCATCTCAACCCACCACAGGATTTACTTACTTTATTTTTTTTTATTCATTTCTCTAACATAGCTCTATAATTAGAAAACAAAATGAGTAGTTAAGCAAGTTCTAAGTCTTGAAACCAATGTACATAGTTAGACACCCATACAACTTAGCTAATAAATCATGTATCTCATACTCAAGCACTCATGCTCATAAAAATAAAAACAAATCAGTTTACAATAGTTCAAGTATGGATTGTGACTTGGTCATCATTATTCATCAATTAATTAAACATCAACCAAAACTTACAAGTCAACATTAATTCTTACACATTCATTAGGCAACCTTTAAGAGCTTAGCCAAATAAAATCCAAACAAAACCATTCCAATTCCGCACATAAACATTTATTTGTTTATTTTTTATTTTATTTTTGAGGAAAACAAAAAATAAAAATAAAAATTCAGCAACACTAACAAAGTAAACAAAGTTTTAAATCCTCTCCCCCATACTTAAACCTTACATTGTCCTCAAGTGTAAGATAATTATGCAAAGAAAAAAATTGCCAAAAATAAAAAGAAAAATGGAAAGAAACTCAAATCTGGTTTCTTGGGTTGCCTCCCAAGCAGCGCATCTGTTTCACGTTCGTTTGCCCGACAACTTGCTCCTTCAACCTGAGTAAATCGGATCCTCCAAATCCACTACCTCAACATTCTATACTTGAAAACCTTCATAAAAAGGTTTAAGTCTATGACTATTTACCTTAAAAAATTTTCCCATTCTTGGGCTTTGAATTTCCACTGCACCATGATGAACAACATTAGTAATAACAAAAGGACCAACCCAACATGGGAACGCAACTTACCTGGAAATAACTTAAGCCTTGAGTGGTAAAGTAGAACTTTTTGTCCAACAGCAAAGTTCTTCCTAGAAATCTTCTTTGTCATGAAAGGCCTTTGTCTTTTCCTTGTATATTTTAGAGCTCTCATATGCTTCATTCCTCAATTCCTCTAGCTCTTGTAACTGTAACTTCCTATGTTCTCCAGCCTTATCCATATCCATGTTGCATTACTTGATTACCCAAACAGCCTCGTGCTCTAATTCCACAGGAAGATGACATGGTTTGCCAAATACTAACCTAGAAGGTGACATGCCAATAGGAGTCTTATATTCCGTCCTGTAGGCTCATAGTGCATCCTCCAACCTCAAACTCCAATCCTTCCTATTCAGCTTGACAACTTTCTCCGAAATGGACTTGATCTCTTGATTGGACACCTCAGCTTGGCCATTGCTTTGTGGATGGTAAGATTTGGAAATCTTATGTACAACATTGTATTTCTTAAACATTTCCTCCAACATCCTATTGCAAAAATGCTTTCCTCTATCACTAATAATGGCCCTTGAGTTCCAAACCTGACAAATATATTAGATTTCACAAAATTTGCAACAACTTTAGAACTGTCAGTCCTGGTGGCTTTAGCTTCCACCCACTTAGAAACATAATAAATAACCAAAACTATGTAAATATTACCAAAAGATGAAGGAAATGGTCCCATAAAGTCAATGGCCCCAAACATCAAAAATCTCAACTATCAAAATAGGAGTCTGTGGCATTTGATTTCTAAGTGATATATTACCTGTCCTTTGACAATTGTCACATGATTTACAAAATAGATAAGAGTCCTTAAATAAAGTTGGCCAATAAAAACCACATTATAAAACCCTACGAGTTATTCTTTAGGTCCAAAATGACCTCTACAAACATAAGAATGACAGAAGGTTAAAATAGATAAAAATTCATTTTTAGGCACACACCTTCTTATTACTTGATCAACATAAAATTTCCATAAGTATGGGTCATCCCACACATAATATTTAGGCATCACTTTTAAGCTTATCCTTTTGAGATTTAGAAAGATTATCAGGAAAATGTTTACCCACTAAATAATTCGCAATAAGCGCATACCAGGGTAATGCCTTATCAACAGAAAATAATTGCTCATCTGGAAAAGATTCTTGCAATGGCAGCTCATTTTCATCATGTATCAACCTGCTCAAATGATTTGCTACCACATTTTCTGCTCCTTTTTTATTGTTAATCTCCAAGTGAAATTCCTATAATAGCAAAATCTACCTAATAATCCGAGGCTTGGATTCCTTTTTTGAAAGCAAATACCTGAGAGCAACATGATCAGAATAAACCATAACTTTAGCACCACGCAAATAAGATCGAGATTTTTCTAAAGCAAAAACAACAAATAAAAGTTCTTTTTTAGTCGTAGTGTAATTAATCTGAGCTGCATTTAAAGTCTTGGAGGCATAATAAATGGCATGAACAGCTTTGCCAACTCTTTGTCCTAACATAGCTCCTACTAGATAATTGCTTGCATCACACATAATCTCAAATGGCAACTCCCAATTTGGTGGTTGTATCACTAGTGCTGAAGTTAATAGCTTCTTCAATTTGTCAAATGCATCCTTACAATCCTCATCAAATTGAAACTGTACATCCTTTTGCAACAACTTACACAAAGGCAATGCTATCTTTGAAAAATCCTTGATAAATCTACGATAAAAACCTGCATGACCAAGAAAAAGAACGAATCTCCTACATATTTGCAGGGTAAGGTAATGCAGAAATAATATCTATCTTTGACTTATCTACCTCTATTCCTTTAGCTGAAACAACATGCCCAAGAACTATACCTTGCTCTACCATGAAATGACACTTCTCTCAGTTAAGAACAAGATTAGTTTCTAAACATCGATCAAGCACATGAGTCAAATTATCTAAGCATGCATCGAATGAATTACCATATATTATGAAATCATCCATAAACACCTCAATGCAACTCTCTAAAAGATCAGAAAATATACTTACCATGTGATGCTGCACTTTTCGGTTCGTAATAAATCTGAGCTCCGTGACCTGTAGAACACTCAAAAAGGGGGATCAAAGGACCACCGAATTGGCTCCGACGGTAGCCGCTCCGATGCTTAAGTAAGTAAACAGAATTGAAAAGACTGTATTGAAAGTCAAAGAATGAGCATAAAAATAAAGTGTACCTTTAGGGTTTAATTTATAGACTGTGGCCTTCCTAAGTTAATTAGGATTCGGAGCCGTGAATATAGGGATTTGATCATCAGAGATTGCAGTTACCTTATGGAGTATTGTATCGTAGATAGAGATAATCATAGATGATAGTTTCCTTGTTGAAGACTGTTTCCGTATTCCCTGCTTTGCAGTTGTTAAAGATGACCATAAGGATCAGACCGTCAACAAAATCCTGAGTGAATATTGCCCCAGAGCATAAGGTCTAGAAGGATATGTGCCATAAGGATGCCCTAGAGGCTCCGCCTGCATCTGCTTTTTTCTATGACCGAGTTTATCGGGCTCTATAGGATATGTATGAGAATGCCCTGAAGGCTGCTGTGACTACCTCTGTAGACCGTATTGTTTATTTCGGTGCTATAAGTCACACGTGTCTCAAGGTGATTGGTGTGTCTGTTTGTGGTATATCACCATGCATCGCTGAAAAGTCCTTGATGCATTATAAAGTCCAAATGGCATTCTACGGTAAGCAAATGTACCAAATAGACAGGTGAAAGTTGTCTTTTCCTAATCTTCTGGTGCAATCACAATCTAGTTATAACCTGAAAAACCATCTAAAAAACAATAATAAGTATGGCCAGCTAATTTCTCTAACATCTGATCAATAAAAGGAAGAGGAAAATGATCTTTTCGGGTTACAAAATTCAACTTCCCGTAGTCAATACAAACTCTCTAACTTGTTTGCACACGTGTGGGTACCAACTCATTATTATCATTCTGAATTACTGTAACACTAGATTTCTTTGGAACAACCTGCACTGGATTTACCCATTGGCTATCTGAAATTGGGTAAATGATACCTGCATCAAGTAACTTCAAAACCTCATTTTTCACTGCCTCCATCATTGGTGTATTCAATCTATGCGGAGCTTCCCTAGTTGGTTTAGCTCCTTCTTCTAACAGAATGCGGTGCATACACACAACATGGTTGATCCCTTTGATATTTGCAATTGTCCAACCAAAAACCATTATACGCTCCCTTAGAACTATTAACATTTTCTCCTCCTGTACTTTAGTCAAATTGCTAGCAATAATTACTAGCAGTGTATCATTCTCCCCTAAATATGCATACTTCAAGTGAGCTAGTAATGGTTTCAGTTCTAAAATAGGAGCCTGCACAACAGAAGGTAAAAGTTTCTTGTGAGTAATAGGTAACTAAATGGAAGATATTGCATACTTATCTAAAATCACAAGAAAAGAATGTAATGTAGCTATAGTATCCTTCAGATCTTGATTTTTCTCAATTTCTTCTTCTTTCTCTAATTCCAAACTGTTGGTAATTGCAACTTCCAAATTTTCCTTGCTAGTTTGCTCAAAAACTTCCTGCACTAAAGGGTTAATAACATCAAAAACAAAAACATGATTAATATCACTAGGGTACCTCATGGCCTCATAAATGTTGAATTGAATCTTTTCACCATCAAATTCCATGGTCAAGGTATCATTATGCACATCAATCATTGTTCTAGCTATTTTCAAGAATGGTCTCCCCAATAAAATATGTGCAGGATTAGGAGATGTATCATCATCCATATCCACAATATAAAAATCCGTAAGAAATATTAATTCATTCACCTGCACTATCACATCTTCAATCACCCCTTCAGGGTAAGCATTAGTACGATCAGCCAACTGTATAACAACACCAGTATTTTTCAAAGAACCTAGATTCAAAGAAGCATAAACAGATCGTGGCATGACATTAATAGAAGCTCCTAAATCTAACATGGCTCTTTCAAATCTAGTATTACCTATTCTACATGGAATGGTGAACATACTTGGATCTTTACACTTAGAGAGGAGCTCTCTTTGAAGAACTGCTAACACATTCTCCCTCACACTTACCTTCTCATCATCTCTTAATTTATGCTTGTCAGTGCATAATTCTTTCAAAAACTTTGCATAACTTATCACTTGCTTAATTGCATTTAGTAAAGGAATATTTACCTCTACCTTATGGAATGTCTCTAAAATTCTTTCTCTTGCTCCTCTTTCTTAGACCTTGCATATTTGTATGGAAAAGGTAAAGGGTTAGTCTTAACTTGAATAGAAGGATTAGGAATTACCTTAGATATTTCTGCCTCCTTCTTAATCTCCTCCTCAACAACTACAGTAGTAGATTTTGGTATTTCCAATTGTTTGCCACTACTTAATGTTATAGCACTTGCATTCTCTCTTGGATTAATAATAGTTTGAGAAGTTAACTTACCTGAGCCTTAAGAATCCAATCAACCAACTGTGGTAGCAAGCTGACTTACCTGATTTTCCAGATTATGTATGGAAGTCTTTGTCTCTTGTTGGAATTGCTGTGTATGGGTCATGAAAGTTTTAAACATATCCTCAAGAGATGTTCCAGAACTGAAAGGAGCTTGCTTGTTTAGGTGGATACTGCTGTTGAACCTGTTGAAAACCGGGCTGCTTATTTGGAAAAACATTTTGCATTGGCTGCCTATTTCCTCCATAGCTCATATTAGGATGATCTCTTCATCCTGGATTGTAAGTATTAGAGTAGGGATCGTATCGGTGCTGGGATTGTCTTGAGAAATTTCTTACTGCATTAGCTTGCTGAATAGTTTCATCTTCTTGCAATGTTGGACACACATCTGTATTATGTCCTGACAACGAACAAATTTCACACACGTTTGCTGTTTGCATTTTCCCTACAACCATTTGACGAACCATAACAGTTAAATCAGAAATTTAATGCTCAATGTTAGAAGTACTTACCTCATTCATCTTTTTAGGTGTATGCTCCATTCTAGTTCCATACTGCTATGAGTTAGCTGCCATGTTTGAAATCAAATTCCTAGCAGCATCTGGGGTCTTATCAACCAGTGTTGCTCCACTAGCAGCATCTATCATACTTCTATCCATTAGCGATAGCCCCTCATAAAAATATTGAATTAAATGCTGATCATCAATTTGGTGGATAGCTCGCACATAACTTCTTGAACCTCTCCCAATACTCGTAAAGAGATTTTCCATTATATTGTCTGTTGCTGCATATCTCTTTCCTTATATTAGCAGCCCTAGAAGCAGGAAAATATTTTTTCAAAAATAGCTTCTTCATCTCATTCCATGTCTGGATCAATCTGGAAGGAAGGTAATATAACCAATCCTTTGCCAAGTATGCCAATGAGAATGGAAAAGCCCTAAGCTTTATATGCTCCTCTGTTATTCCTTGAGGCTTCATGCTAGAACACACCACATGGAGTTCCTTTAGATGCTTGTATGGATCTTCACCTGTAAGATCACGAAAGGTAGGCAAAAGATATATTAGTCCTGATTTCAATTCAAAAGCAGCAGCTAAATCAGGATACTTAATACACAATGGCTGTTGATTTAGATTAGGAACAACCAACTCCTTCAAAGTCCTAGCAGCCCTATTGTTATTAGGAGCAACAATATTTTCCTCTTCTGAATCATTGTATGAACTGTTAGAAAGTAATTCAAATGCTATGTTTAGGCCAGGTGATACAACAATAGCTTTTATAGAATTTGTAGTTGCAATTCGAGCTTGCCGAGTCTCTTTTCTCAACTTTCGTGCGGTTTTCTCAATTTCTGGATCAAATGTTAATTCATTAGATTGAGAAGATCGAGTCATAAACCAAAAGGAAACAGAAAATAAATAAAAAAAGCAAAATAAATAAAAATAAATAACCTAAAATACACAAGTGGCCCAAAACCCTAGTAAACCAAAAGGATTACTAGTCTTGTGTAGATCGTCGTTTCCTTCGAAACAAGTACTCGCTTGTCACCTAATTCAATCACAAATTTCCAAATGAACAATACCATCTAGAAAAATCCATCGAAAACCTAAAAAAAAATTCAGAATTTGACAAACAGAAATTAAAACACAAATTGACCTAAAAGCAACGAATTAAAAATAAGAAAACGGCCAGAAAAAAAAAAAAAGACAGAAAACACTCCTCGGCAATGGCGCCAAATTTTGGAAGCCCGTCGTTAACACTCCAAAAATTTAACCTTACTTCTTAACACAATAAAAGAAAACAAGCACAATAGCTAGATGAGTAAGGGTCGAACCCACTGAGAGTGTTCACAATTTATTTTTTATTTATTCTGACCAATTCTAAACTAAAATTCAATTAATAACAAAACAATAAATGGAGGGTTGGAATTCTGATCAAACTAATTACGATTGAAAGCTAAATTAATAACATAAATCAATGAATTAAAATTTCAGTTCTTCGGTACAATCTTACCATCGCAGTTAATAGAACAATCAATCAACTATAACATTATTCTACCATTCAATAAATTTAATAATCCTAGGTAGTATCAAGCTCTACTACCCTGAAATT
Source organism: Nyssa sinensis (assembly GCA_008638375.1). Lineage (NCBI taxonomy): Eukaryota > Viridiplantae > Streptophyta > Magnoliopsida > Cornales > Nyssaceae > Nyssa > Nyssa sinensis. Next base: position 17,613,617 of record CM018042.1, on the reverse strand, counting down.
TCCTTTAATTCTTCACTAATAAAACAAGCTCTTCATTAGATTCTAACCATTAGACAATTTAAAACAAGTTCTCTAAATTTAATATAATAGCAGCATTAATATCAAGGAAATTAGATTATTCTAAGCAACAATCACACAAGTTTGGACTGTTTAACTTAAATCATGATAATCATAACAATAAACAAAAGCTTGTCCACAATCATCTATCACTATTTGCTACAATTGATTAGGAACAATATCAATTATGTAATATACTTCCTGAATCTAGCAATTGGTAATAATCTGATCAATTTAATAGGCCTTGATTAAATCAATCAAACCAAATATCAATAAAATAATTAAAACAGATTATCATGAATAGATTTCATAAGAAAAAGAGAAATAATGTTACTGATTTGATTCAACCATCAAACTGCAATGAAGGTTCGAAACCCCCTTGAATTAAATTGGAAAATCTAGCTTGACGTACTTGAATAAGAAAACCCTAATAATTTATTTGTGTCTCTCCTCCTCTTCTCCCTTCTTTTTTCCTTTCAAGAAACCTTAAAAAAATATAGAAAACATATGATACCTTCCTAAAATGTGTACAACTCAAATCCCTACATTATAAGTATTCCTTATCAAAACAGATTGACAAAAATCACCGAAATCGTGCTGGAACTTGTGAGCTATTTTTCTATCCGATAACGACTGAATCTTGATTTGGGCTCTTGATAAAGTTGTAGCCCTAGATGAGTAGATAAATTTGGAATTTTGAATCACCTGATTTAGGCTCTGAAAACTCAAGTTATGACCCACTGAAGTGTACTGGTTCGGACAGGAATCCAACTCCAATCAGGATTCGGATCAGCTTTCCAGGCCTGACTTTGAAACAATGTTTGGAGGCCCAAACGAACTTAGATTTTTGAAAACTAGACCTTTCTGAAAAGCTTAAGACGTCCTATAAAAACTTCATGAAGACCACTTCCTCATTCTGAAATTCTAACGCCATCCAAACCTCAATTGAAACTCCATAGATTGAAATTGCCTAAAAGTTAAAAATTGCACAATATACTCCATATCGATTCTTTTACCTTCAATGCTTCCCTAATTCAATAAATATATTAATCAATTCATTTAAACAAAAAATATGTCATAAAGCTAAATATAAAGGAATTAAAAATATTAAATATTATGCTCTTATCAATCATATAAACGAGTGAACTAGACTAATTCCAAATTAGTCCAGAGAGCAAAATTAAGCTATCAAATGACCTCCAATGACCATGAAAGTACCTACCCTACCATCGTTTGACATTCTGGACTCAACGGTGAATTCCATTTTAGCAAACAAAGTACCAAAGAATGGGACACGTGAAAGCATAAAATTACAAAAATTCCCTGATACTTAATATGAGTCACATATAGGAAAATTAATATTCGAAAAAAACCTAAATTGATTACCTTCGACATTCCAGACCTGATGGTGATGTCCTTTTGAGGAAAATAAGATCTGGTAACAAACTGAAAAATGACAAATGCATCTTTAAGACTTAATAAAGCTACCAGAAAAGTATAAATGAAATTAAAAAACCTATATTAATGTTTTAAGAACCGTTTGGACTCAAAAATGAAGTCCGAATATTTAAATCGTGTACGGAAAAAATAAGGAACATCAAAAGTATAGATTACCATTATTGTCACGACTCGCATCCCACTCTACATGGATGTCGTGGACGTGATGCCAGTTAGCCGCCTTGCCGGTCTCCCTACCGAGAATGCGACCAACCAAAGGAAAACTTTTAAACTTTATGATGAATTGCATTCCAAATGTAGGGTCAGAGCAGTGGAGATTAAAACCTTCCTTATCTCGAAAATGCAACTCATCTATATACCACAAAACTATATACCATATAGCACAGAGTACGCCTATAATCAGACATATAACATCTCTAGAGTACCAATATCATGAGTCATGTCTCAACACATCTAGTGCATTTTAATGAAATCAATCATATCATTTCACTCACCCGAATAACCTGATTCAGTCTACAAAAACCCAAGTCTCCATAATTCAGTGCTATCAGATTCTTACTTGGAATGCCTCTTGGCCTACTAATGTCATATCTCTGTGCCTTCTAATCCAATGGAGATAAATTCTAAAAAATAGATATAGATATGAAGTGAGCTAATTTAGCTCAATAAGTGAACTCCTCACTCTACCATGGGTCAATGTTAGCTAAAAAGATGGAAAAGAATAATAATGAACAAGCATAGTATCATAACAGGATATGAAGAACAAGAATGTCACAATAGTTAATCATTAACAAATAGATAATCTCAAAGGCACATCCCAAGATAGATCAATAGAAGAAACATAAGGAATGGCCCGATCAACATATAGCTGACATAATAGTAGTAAAATATCGTTCTGAATTCAAGAATCAATAAGAAGGTCATCAACAAGTAACATATCAACAGATAAATCATAAACAAACTCACAAGGAATATCTGAATCAGAAGCAGATCAAGAATGAAAGCACATGTCAGTCCGAGTCCGAGGATAGACAACAAGCACATCATCGAACAATTAATAGATCAATGGATAAACCATGGACAAGATTAGATAATATGTCCATAGATAAACCACGGACCATCTCAACGTGGTGTATCTGGGATCAAGAGTACATCAACAGATAAACCACGGACCAACTCAACGTGGCATATCTAGAATCAATAAATCGTGAGTGCAACATCAAAATATCAATAAACGATATGAGATACAAACAAAACAGATGCTGATATATAGATGTCTCATGAGTGCCTAGTTAGGGCCTCGCCTACATCACCATATCCAAGATATGCTCAAGGCCACTCCCGCCTTGGAATCGCTATCCTTGGCGGGGAGTGCCGCCACCATCCCTCAAAGCTCTATGCATATAAGATGTCCCTCATAGACTAATCATTAGGCTACTCTCAAACATCAACCTGTAGGTCCTCAAGCATCTGTGAATCAGAAGGACGTTGTGACAAATCACAACTCCAGGTACTCAATAAAATCATGATCATCAAGTTTCCATAGGATATAAAATATACGCAATCAAATAAGATATCAATAATCGAGATCTCAATGAGTCAACAACAAGAGTACATGAGTCAACAACAAGAGTACATATCAATCATGGAGATCAATATCATTAAACGGACGTTGTGACAGATCACAACTTCGAGTACTCAATCATATCAAGATTATCATATGTCCACAGACGATGTACGTGTTGTGAAAACATGAAAATGTCATATAGTCAACAAGGATGTCCAGAATTATGATCTCAATGAATCAATCAAGAGAAACAAGTCTCAAATCACAGAAATCATATCATCAGACAAGTATAGAGTACAAACTGGCTACATCAAGATGTCACTAAGACATGGCAAGGAGTTATACATGAGAGAGCTTGGGTTTACTTACCTTGAGTTCTTAACATTACATTTCCATCTCATTATTACAATAGCTTTTTCGTAGCTCTCTTTCTCATTTTTCGTCATTTGAATGATCAGAATTTTTGTGAGCTTTCTTATACTCGAAGGAAGAGGAAATGTGCTAGCATATGGAAATATCTTTGCTAATCTCGGAGATCTTACAGGATTAAGAAGGAATCCCCAAAAGGTGTTGCATTGAGCAACGCTACACCCTTCACCAAATGAGGGTTACATGCTGCAAAGTAGACTGCAACAAATCCTCCAAGTGAGTTTCCCACAACGTAACCTAGTTTCCTAATGACTTGCAATAGAAATCTTCTTCTACGAAATAGCGAACTTGGTCCTGCCATAAATCAATAGAATAAACAAGCTTATATGCCCAAGGTTCAGTTTTATCTTCAAAGCCCCACACAAAGTTTTCCTTTTCTGACATACCCTTGTCCTTAGATCGAGAAGTAGGATCTTCAAATGGCAAGACATGCCCTGCCTAAGAAAATCTAGTGCCCGGACTCTAAAATCATGACCCAGATCCTTTAATTGCTTCTCATAATGAAAGGAACCCACACTAAAACCAAGAAGAAAGATCACTTGTGGAGAATTAACATTTTCAGACTCGGATTTTTCATAATGAACATTGATCCTAGGCTTCCATTCCCAAAAACAACTACTAATCGGGGCACCATAATCACCACTAGATTCATCTGGCAAACCTGGAATCAGAACTCTAGTTACTGATTTACCTCTTTTTGTGACATTTCTCACACCCTCTTCATTACCAATAACACTCGAATCAACATTCTGAAACGCTTGAAGAGTATTAAATGATCTAGAAGCTTGATTTTGACCAAGGTTCTTTAAGCAAAATGGATCCAGTTTAGAATATCTCAAGGAATCCCATTTGGAATTAATTATAACACATAAAAATCTTGGTTTTCTTGCAATATGTGAACTTAAACATTTCTTTACCAATTTCCCCCTCAAATTTACAAAATGAGAGCTAGGTGCAAAATAGCAAGAGAAAATTTCCATACCAGAAGCTGCTTTCTCTAAATTGCAGAGATTGTCATGAGACTCCAATACAACAACTATCATTTTAGGACCAAAACACCAAACCTTATTAACAAGCTAGTGAGGCAAAAATAAAGAATCAGTGAGCGACCGAGCTCTAGAACTCGAACTCCGAGGCAACGCTTGCTGCTTCTTGGAGTTCCCAGTAGGGTACCGTAGAGAGGCTGACTGACCAAACGGCAAAGAACCACCGCCACCATTTTGCTGTTGATGCTGAAACATAATCGCCACGATGAGAGCTCGCTTGTGAAATATCGAGTCTTTGAACTTTTCCTTCCTCGATGATCGAATTCGACTCTAGCGATTGCTCGAGCTTGCGACGGTCGACTGGCCGTTCGATATGCGTTTTCCCCAGGTTTCTTCTTCACCGACTTCATCACTTTTTCAACTAGCCCTCCCAGAGATTTTGGAGTTCTCTTCTTTGTCTTCATTTTAGATATTCTGGAGTTTTCCTTTCGTAAAGGAAATATTGAAATTTGGTTAGTGTTGTCCAGTGATAGTGCTTTTGACCAACATTACATATATATATATATATATATATTGAGTCTTGATGTATTTTCTTCGTTTATATATATATATATATTTTGAGTCTTGATGTATTTTCTTCGTTTATATATATATATATATATATATATATAAGAACATATATTCATGTAAATACGTCTAAGCATAATTTTTGATCTACCTTACCGTGTTTTTTGATATATGTCATCGTATTTTTGTTTATTTCATGAAATCATAATTTATAGCATGTTGGTGAATTTAGCTTAAAGTCGAGGTCAGTATTACTATTATTTATTTTATCTATTTTGGGTCCCTAGTCGTGACTCATATTATATTTATTTTATTTTCATAATTAATTTCCGTGTTGGCCTTTATTGTCAATTTTGGTACCAGTTCAAATTATTTTGACTCGGTTGACCAAGTTGTCAATTTTCTAAGCATATACCATCTTTGGTATTTTTGGGTCAATCTTATATTTTTTGATAATTTATCCCATGCATATGAGCTCGATTACTGTTTTAGTCTTATCGGGTTTTCAGGATATTACAATTATGCCCCATAAAGGGCCAAATAGGCTATAAAGCATCAAGAATCCTAGATTAGGAATCTAAGAGCCTCTTGATCAAATAGACTAACTTCAAAAGAACTTAAAACACTAAATAAAGGTGCTTCGAATTAGAACAAATATTAATTCAATATACAATGTATTTTTGATCTATGATTATAGGATCACCAAATGTTAGAAAATGGAACAAAGTTATGGGATAGCTACTATGGTACCAGTATGCGAATGCAATACTAAGGACCCAATGTAAGTAAACCTAAACTCTAATATGTAGATTTCTACTTTGCCAATGTGGCCTACTTGTATAGTCGCCAACCCTTGTTTCTTGAAAATTGTACATCAATAATTGCTTTAAGTCCATAAACTATTGATTATTGAGATTCCATTTTGTAAAATTTGTGATTTGTTGGGATCCTATTTGTTATGGATATCTATGAATACTTTGACTCTTTGGCTTTATCTTATATTTGTGATCATTGTGATCTTTTTGTTGTGGGCATTTCTAATCTGTGTATATATATATATATATATATTTACCTTGTGGAATCCATGTAATAATAACATTACTTATGAGTATTCGGGGTAGTGTTTATCACAATGCCCATCTTGACTCTATAGATGCTGAGAACCTACGGGTCGGTGTTTGGGAATGATACCCAACACGTGGTCCTGATGAGGACATGACTATTTGAGAAAAGCTTTTGATGCCATTCAGGGAAACTTAGAAATGGAGTGATGTTCCTAAATGAGTGCTGTTTGGGGATAGCTACGTCCTATTTCTTGATAGCATCTAGTAGACTCAGATTCCTATATGTTTGATTGCACACCATGATTGTTGATTTAATGATGATATTCTTTGGATGAGAAATACACCTTTGAGGCTTATTGTTGTATTCGATTTGAATTCCTTTGATTTTGAGAGCTAAACGTTATATGTTGATGAATTTGTGCTTGATGACTTGCTTAGTCATTCCCATTGCAATTGTGACCTCCTTGTGAAATGTGTTATTCTACTCTGATGGCCGATTCTTTTGAACTTGATATCTTGTGATTATCTCTTGTTTTACACCCTTGTGTAACCTATGGTAGAGTGAATGATTTACTTACTGAATTAAGTTAGTTCACCACAAAATTATAACAAATTTTCAGGTAACACAATCTGGAAGGAAAGCTAATGATGATGTCTAATGGAGCTAGTGATGTGCTTGTGGGCAACGTTGATGATGCATAGCTCCAAGACTTAATTTGAATTAATATTGTAAGGATGATAGTAATATTATACATTGTGACTTAGTGATACTGAAAGATGTCATTAGATTTAAATTGTGATCGATGATGATGAAAATTGTTTTTAGGAATGATCTTATTGATGATTGTTAAAGTTGATTAGTTATTAGATGAGTTGTATATGTGTAACTTTCATACTTGCTTAAAAAGAAAAAAAAATTACTATCTTGTGCAATTCATTTGATTTTGTACAGCCTGTCTCGGTGACAGTGTCGGTCATTACACTAATCCGTAGAGGGTGGGTTTCGGGTTGTGACATGATAGCCGAAAAATCAAACAAAACCCAATTTTTTTCTTTCATTTTTCTGCATTTTTTTTTTATCCTAAACCCTTCTAAACATCATTTGAAATCCTTTTAAGTAGTTGTTGTTGATCAAAGAAGCCAAGAATAAAGGTTTCCAACGAGGAGACTATAACTCACCCTATCTATCATTCCAATCACTATTTTCCACTCCAATCATTCCATTTCACTTCCTAGAGCCTAAAGGGAGCCCCCCCCCCCCAACACCCAAAACCTTTCATACTCCATCAAAACCCTTTTCTAGTCCAAACTTAGATTTCACACACACACATATATGTACACGGTAATATATACATACACACATTGAAATATACATAACCAAGTGTTGAAAAAAAAATAGTATTTGTTTGGTAATTGAATTATATTACCATGCTTTCTCTTATATGTGAAATAAGAGAATTAACCTTGATCATAACGAAACAATTACAAAGTATAAAACCCAAATTGATAATCTTGATGGTATCTATACTAAATAATGACACAAATTAACATATGATCTTAGTTGTGCATTACATACATAAAGATAGCCAATGTAAAGCTTAACTTGCATATTGAATTTATAGACATGACTATTGCATAATTATGATTAAAATAATGTACTAAATATAGGATCATAAAAAGTGTTTTGATATGTCTTGCTTATGCAGATGATATTTAATATCTAAAGCAAAACATGAACACTAGTAGCGTATAACTCATTACTTTAATAAGTAAATCTTAAAGGTAATAAATCAAAATAGATATATATATATATATATATATATATATTTATGCTACCAAATGTTAAATCACATAAATTGGCTAAGTTGTTCAATTCCATAATACTAATTGGAATTCAAATATGCCTTTGAGCATTCATGTATATGAGCAACGTATTCAAGAACCTTAAACATAATTTAAGAATTGGTTAGACAATAACTCATAAAGGTTAATATATATAAGTTGTGCATAATGTAAAGATCTAATAAACATATGCATGAAGTGAAATTGTGTGATTCATGCATATTCAAACAAATGCACAAACTAGTTTTAATTCATGACATTTATAGGTTATTATTAATGGAAAAATGAGCAACTAAGATAAGGTCATGATTTTACGATGCATCCTTATAATAACAATGTAAAATTCATATGGATGCATATTTTAGGAAGTTATTTATGAATAAATAAATGTAGTAAACATAAAAATTCATGAATGACTTTATGCTTACAAATTTAACTGTATAATTGGTCCATTGATTTGAGGCTTATAACACGTACTTAAATGTGATCTAACTATTCAACCTATAAGTTTTTGTTTAAAATTGAAACAAGTTGTAAATCAAGTGGACAATATAACAGATGAAACAACAATGAAAATTGATCAACTAGATCAAGAAAGAGATGACCAATACTTGAAAGGTTCAAGCAAATGAAAAAATTCACTTCAAAGTTCAAGCATCAAGTCAAACTCTAGTAAGTGGATGCACTCAAGCCTAAAGAATCAAGTGAAGTCAAGTGAAGACTTTAATTTTTATTTTTTTGAATTTTTGAGTGATTCGGGATTGATTGATTAAGACATAATGCTTTATGTATTTAAGTAATCAACTAAAATCAATCACAAAATAATTTTTTAAAAGGAAATATTGATATTCCTTAAGATTTGAAAAATCAAGTTAAATCGAAGTTGAAAACTTTGAAAATGATTGATTGATCATGAACATAAAAAGTGATCAATAAAAACCAATCACAAAATTATTTTTCAAAGGATCTCATTGATGTACCTTAGGCCTTAAAAAATCAAGTTATTTGAAAATTAGAATTTTGGTTAAGATAAGAAAAATGCTTAATCTACCAAAATCAGACGACTAATTCTCAAATCAGTTAACTGATTGTTTTTACAAAGATGAACTTCTAGGCCGTTAGAAAAATTAGTTAACTAAATTATGATCTAATTGATTGATTGTTGAAACTAGTGTGATTTTATTAATCTGACACTCATGAATTCAAATTTTGAATAGATCTAAAAGAGATAACGAGTAGTTTTTGAAACCTAACGATTATATCTTTCAAAGGCCCATAAATAGAGGTTTTAAATAGCATTCATTACTAACAACTCTTGCACATACACTTCCAATCTTTGTTATTGACTTTAGATCTAACAACTTCCGAATCTAGATCTAAAAGTTCTACTCACATTAAATGTTCATAGCTTATCATTGATCAATTTATAGAAAGCTTTCATTTCACCTAATCCACTCTTCAAGAGAGTACTGTTGGTGGTCTTTCTTCCTACATCTCATTGTGGTTCGATTTGCGGATAAGCACTATCTGTTTGTGAGAAAAACAAGGTTTTGCTCGGATAAGAGGATTAAGGTATTCTCTTTAAGATAAGAGGGTTGTGGTCTTCACTTTTTAAAGGTTTGGAATCCACATACAAGGAGGTCTCTATAGTGGAAAACTCATGTGGGGATGCTTGAATCGAGGGCATAAAAATTTTTTCAAATCTCATAAAAATCTTATGTTTGCATTTTTTTTTTCTCCTTACTCTCTTTTACTTTCTTATAATTTAATTGCTTTATATTTTTAAGATTGTAAAAGTTACCAATATTTGCAAAATATCCTATTTACCCCCTTTTAGGGTAAATATCTAGGCAACACCAAGCATTTATACACAGCCTAATATAACATCTAGAACTATATGACAGGTTCTAGAAGTCCCTACCTCAAATCTTCCATTTTTAGAGAGAGAACCTAAGGAGAAAGAGCTTGGTTGAGTCATCTATGGCTTCCGCGACAGGTCTAGCCCCCCTGCTTCTCTTTTCTCATCCTTTTTTTCTTTCCTTTTCTTCATTCTTCTTATTTTTGGCTCACAATGTGTGTTTAACACACACACACACACACATACACACATACCGAACGACCTATTTAGAGACATATTTAGAGTGTGTCATAGAAGAGTAAAGTGCTTATAATAATGTGAAGCATCCACTGTACAAAATTTAGCCAAAACGTAAATGGTTTCCGGAATTGGACAAAAAGGGTATTCGGGTGACCCGGGTGGAACAGGTCTAAGCCGACCTCAAATGAAAATGTTTCCTTCTAATAATTTTTATTTAAAATAATTTTATGAACATTGGCTAAAATGGAATTTCAATTTGAGGTGTTTAGGAATGAGCTGTAGAGTAACGGGGTTTATGGCCTTAGTAAGGGAAAAATGGTCATTTGCCCTTAGCCCTTTTGTCCTCCACTATAAATACAGCTCATATAGCCCATAATTATCAGATACACCCAGAAAATTCAGGAATCTCGTCCATATAGAGAGAGGGAGAGAAAAGCCCTAAAAATCCATATTTTCAAGTTGCCGGAACACTCATTTTGAGGAGGAATTTGGCCGAACTTCCTTCTGAGAAAGTGTTCAGCTCAACGAGTACTATGTACTCACCAAAAATTTTTTCCATCCAGCAAGTACGTCCTTCTCAGTTTAAGAAAAACTGATTTAGGTATGATTTCTTGCTAAACTAGAAATAGATCTAGCTTTTCCTACCTTTCTATGTGTTATTTGAGCTGCTTAGAGATGTCTTTGTGGTTAGGAAGTTATTTAAGTGGTGTTATTTTGAAGAACCTAGAGTTAGAAATTTGGGAATTTTTATTTCCTCTGATTGAATTGATGTTTTATCATTATGAATAACATGTGGCTTGTATATGTGTTAGATTGCTATGTTTTGATGTGTATTTATGTTGAACAATTACTTGATGTCATGAAGAAAATGTGATAGGTTGAGGTGGGGAAGCTTTATGGAATTTTAGCAATTTGTGAAAAGTTTAGTATAATCTTTGTGAATTGCTAGTATAGTGGTTTTGTAGTTTGAATGTGCCTTGATGTGTGTGGCCATAGTATATGCATGTAAATGATGTTTTGGAAGTGTAAAATTAAGCGTTTTGTGGGGTGGAATACATGACTTGAAAAGGGGCACACCATGTATTTGTTGAAATGTCACATTGAGTTTGCATGATGAAATCATGGCATCTTGGTATAAGATGGTTTTTTGGAAACATGGTGTGGGTGGCACGTGGTGCCGGACATTATGAGGGTGCAGATCCTGTGGTGAAAAACCCAAAATTCGGTCATTGGTACTCCATTCCATCGGGGGCGCACCGAAAAGGAGACATACGTGGCGGTACTCATGCCAGCGGGGAAGGACCGTATCATGAGACATGTGTGTGGCATAGAGTTTGCATGTGTGTGTCATACATGATGCCTTGCATTTCATTGATCATTGGGAAGGGAAATGCATGGTTTATAAATGCACACTTGCACATGCCACGTCCTAGATTTGTTTCTAGCATTAGCTTGTGATCATTCTAGCAATTGAGCTGACCCATTCTTGGGATACCATTTCAGATGAGACCCCGGAGACTTGAGACTTGTGCAAGTCTTGAAGGACGAGAGGACACGGACTTCTTTGGAGATTTGGCCCTTGGGGCACTTTTTGGGATGTATGGGCATAAGCCCAACTGGTTGTATTTATTTTTGGACATGTTCTTATTTTGTTTTATACTTGGAAGAAGATGTAAACTTTTGGCCTTGGGCCATTATAAATTGTATGGGTTGAGACCCAAGTAAATGCTTGATATTTCATTTAAATGCATCTTAGATGAATGTATATGAATTGATGGAAGTTGTGGCCACTGAGTGAGGGTGGATGTTTATGAAATTTTACATATATATTTTGTGACTATTAGGTGAAGGAAATAACTTGAAAAAAACAAAGGAAACTATGCCCAAGATTTTGGAAAAAAAATTAACAATTGATAAGTGTATGAAACAACCTCGGAATGGGTGAGAAAAGTATCAAAAATAGGGGCTAGAGATTAGGAAAAAAGTGGGCTGAAATGGGTAGGAAATGGCTTAAAAAGCTTAGGAAAAAATAGGTTGAAAAATGGGTGAAAAAGGGGTCTAAATGACTTGGGAAGAAATCCGGAAAAATGATAAATTTTGGGGCAGTAAATAGAGAAGTTTGGGGCTACTGGACGGAGAAATTCACTCCCAGCCATGAACAGTAACAGAAGGAAAAAAAAATCAGAAAATCAGATTTTGGCCCCAGCATGCTGCCCCTGCGCACACCCATGGCCCTGCGTGGCCTGCTGCTGCCTTGTCGCGACGCGCATGTTGTTCCGTCGCGACACCACTTGCTGTCCCGTCCCTCTTCGGCCACCTTTTGAATTATTTTTGGGACAATTTTTAGACAATATTTTGGGCCATGTTTGGCCAATTTTTGGGCCACTTTTGGGCCCATTTAGGGGCTGTTTTAGAGACCTTTTGGGGCTATGTTTGGCCACCAACATGGGCTGTTTTAGACCCTCTTCCTTGGACATTTTTTGGTGGGTTTCTTGGCCCGTTTGTGGGCTGCACCTTGGACCATTTTTGGGAGGGTTTGTGACATCCATCTTGGGACAATTTTGGAGCAAATTTGAGATTGTTTTCAAAGACCGTTTTCAAATATAACTTAAATTAATTAGACCACATGTCGGGTTAAGAGTTTAGCGTTAATTTGAGGAAATAATGGGTGAACTTCACTTTAATTTCTTTAATTGTCAATTAATTGTTTCTTTTAATTTCTTTCCACTCACCCCCGGGTTTGTGGAAATTCGGGGCGTGACACACTCTTCAATGCACCATGTGGTCAGTTGGACAAATGTGCACACACACATGCATCCAAAAATAAATTATCTCAGAATCACACCAAAATTGGCATTCTAACTAATTTCGACGCTTTGATTCCAAATAGGTTCTCTATTTCTTAAAATTATTTCATTAATTTTTTTGTATTATCTGCGTCCTGTATTTGACTATGTGGCCCCGTGGCTCATACTAGTCCCAGATAAATTGCTAAAATTCAGTTTTAGCTTCATTGTGTCATACTTATGACTCATCAACTGATTTTACAATCTTTCTGACACATCTTCAATTAATTTCTTATTTGATACTAATTTAGATTAGAAAATTACCAAATTTTCCTTTGGCAATTTTTCGGGTCTTTACACTCTGCTTGGTTTAACTTCTAAAGGTCGTTGAATCCCAACCCTATAGGAAACTCAGATGGGTGTAGTGGGTCGACCAAAATCTAGTGCAAGGTAGTTTAAAACCATGCACCAAGAGTTAATCATGAGGCCGTTCTTGAGTTGGTTCCTTCTTTCATAAAGCTTGAAGCCTTATTTGCTTTTGGGTCACAAGCAGAGATATCGACCCAGCACTTTTGCAAAATAGCTATTGGTTTGAAAGAATCAAAAGTTAACTTCCTGTAGGGCACAATATGAGGAGTTGATCTAGTTAAATCAACTTGAGAAAGCCTCACCAATCTATGAAATTCTAGGTATATGAATAGCCATTAGCTAGTTGGATCAGTGATTAAATTTATTTTACGGGCAAAATAGGTAATGATGGGTGTACAATTGAGTTGGATAAATGGTTAATGTCTTTGGCGTTCACTCGTTTTTCTCCATTATTTTTATGAAATTGTAAATTTTAAACCTCTAAATTCTATAATTTTACAATTGCCACCTGTGCTTTAAATACTAATTTTTTTTTGGACAAGTTTTCACTGCCTTGAAAATCAATCTTGAGCATCCAACATGAGGCCAAGAGTTCAAAAAAACTAAATACATTTTCAATTTTTATGAAACTAAAATTTTACACTTTAAAGAAACTTTAAAATTTTATATTTTCATTGGGACAAAGTTTTTCACTTTAAAAGTGTAAAATTTTACACTTTTATTGTGACAAAATTTTATAGTTTTGGATCGATTTTTTTTTCTTTCAAATTTCATACGTAATATGGATCTTATTTAATATATCTGATTTTTAGAGCCCAAATATTTAAATTTTATTTAAAATGGATATATTATGAGTATTTGAATTTTAAAATTTTGATTTTTTTTTTGTTTGTGGCTGGGAGTTTTTCACGTAATTGATTTGAAAGAAAAAACTAAAAAAGATATTTTAGTCATAAAATAATTGAAAAACTTATGAAATTAATATATTTAAGTGCGAACCTTGTGATGATTTTCATACTTTTTTGTAAACTTGTGATCGAACTAACAATAATTATTATTTTTTTTTTTTTATAGAAGAAAGAATCTAGGAAAGGTAATGATATGATACTTGCTCATTTGGTTGAGCTGTGAAAAAATGCGATTTCAGTTAAGCAGTTATTTGAATTAAGTAGCTATAAAAATGTGCAATTTGAATTAAACTGTTGAGTGTTTGGATGAATGTATTTAATAAATACTTAAATGATATTTTAGTATTTGAATGAACGATTAATAATTATTGGATGAGTATTAATTGTCTCTCTTACACTTGATTATTAAATTATTTATTTAGTAATGTATTAAAATTTTAAAATTATATTATCTTTATAAATAAAAAATATATAATGATAAAATAAGTAATTATTTTTTTATGTCAAATATGTATTAATAATATTATTTACAAATATAATATTAATATAATGTATTGTAGTATATAATAGTATTTTATTTTAATATTAAATATAATTAATAATTAATAATGGATCCACGACTTTTAGGCTGTGTTTGGTTATGAATTAGGAATAGATTTTTCCATTTCACATTTTAAAAATTTGTTTCTTTAGTTAACAAAAAAACAAAATCCAAAACTTAATCTTAAATTCAAACAATGGTTCAAATTTCAAGAAATTAAATCCAAACAATGGTTCAAATTCCAAGAAATTAATTATCAAATTAAATTTTATTTGATTTGACAATGATATTAATATATATTATATTTATAAAATATTATATTATAATTTATATTATACATATAAAATATTATTTTATAATATGCCAAACTTATGATATATAACTTTAATTTTAAAAAATATTATATAATTTAATAATTAATATATGTTATATTAATTAATCGAATTTGTTAAATCTTGTTATTTTTATTAAATTAATGAAAAAATTTGAATAAAATTAAATTTTTTATATCATATTTAATTAAATGTATTAAATTCCGATCACATTTTTTAAGAAAATTAAAAATTGTGAAAATATAATTCAGATATAATTTGTTTCAAAATATTAATTTTTTTAAAATTATGAAAATGTATTTGGATATGATAATCTAAATTATAAAATAGTAAAAAAATTATACAAGTGCATTTATTATGCTACAATGGTTTAAATTCCATTATACATTGGTTTCTTAAAACTCTAATTCTCAAAAACTATCTAAACAATAGTTCAAATTCTAAAAAATTATTTAAAAATACTTCTCAAAATCTTAAAACTCTAACTCTCAATAACTATCCAAAGAAAACCTTGATTTCATTCATTTGTAAGTTACATCACCGTAATAAATATTAAATTTAATAACAATACGTTGAAAAAAAAAAAAAAAAACAATTTGACGTTGTGAAAAAAGTCCTCTTCCCTGCCAGCTTTGTCCGCCCATGTTGACTGCAGTAATCGTCAAAGTGTTATCCACTATACAACTCAAATACCCTTAAAAGTGAAAAGTAAAATGTGAACACCAAAACGCCCAATCTAGCCGTACAAATTTCCATCCAAAGAAGCCGGCTAAAAGCTGACAAACTAAAGGCAGTTCTTGCACCCTTGTCGTATTAGTGCGCTTTAGCACCAATTATGTTGTTGCAAGCTGTCAATGCTTTTTCGCACCAATAATTCACTCAGCTGGCTTAGTGGTCCCATTTTCAATAATTGAATAAATCATTTTGATGCTTTGACTGATTTATGATATAGAAAAAGTAAGGAAAGGTAATGAAAATTTATAATAGAGAAAAAAAAAAAAAAGTATACTTGAACCGTCAATAGCATGAGTTTATCACTGTTGAGGTGTGGTGGAATGGTTAATATGTTGAGCAAAAAATTTAATTATTTTAAATTTATTTATTTTTATATTGATTGTTGATAATTAGAAATTAAATGATAAATTTAACTATTACAAAAAATTTTAAAATATTCCTTAACCTTTCTATAAAAAAAAAAAAAAAAAGAGTTTATCATGACATTTTTTTTCCGTACTTTTAGTAATCGCTACAAAAAATAATATCAATTCGTAATTTAAATAACTGCATTCCATCAAAATATAAATCAATTTTTCCTACACCTAAAAGTTTTCAATAAAATAAGGATATAATTAATGGTTTATGTATTGGTGATCATATAGTTTCATATATTCAAATGAGGTGGAGTCCGTCATTATGAGTTTTACTATCGGGACTCACCTCATGTGAGTATATAGACACCATACATGAATAGCAAAATATTATCCATAAAATATAGGTGATTTCTAAATGGAGCATCATGCTATGAGGTCACCGAACCTTAAAAAAAATATTTTTCTCTCTTATTCAATATGTGTCTTAATTATAATATATCATATATGTAATACACATGTACTATTTTTTTTAATTTTATTTTAATTAAAATTAAACAAACTTATGATATTAATAAAATTACATACGTGACAATATTAAGATTATTACAACTACCTAAAGCTAGTGTCTTAAAGAAAATGCAATATTAAAAATGACTTTCATTTCAAATATGAATTATCGTCACTACAACAATTGGCACCTTTTTCGACGCAAATTCCATCGTCGGAATAAAACGCGTCGGTAAAGTGATTATCTTCGACGAACAAATGTTAAGGTTGGCTTTTATTAAGCAATACTGACTCTACTTTTTACCGACGGTCAAAATCATCGGTAATAATTATACAATACCGACGAACTAATGTAGTGTCGGCAATATAGATTTTTTCCGACGATACTATAGGTCGGTAATACTGTATTTAATATTGACTAAATTATTTGTCCGAAAAGGCAAAAAAATCGACGGTAGAAATGTATGTCACTGTTTTCGACGTTCCATACCATCGGTAATATAAATATATTTACAATAACTCGTTTTACTGATCTATGTGCTGAACTTCGGAGTGAGTGTTACTATTTCCAACGTTGTGATGCGTAGGAAAAATGATGTACTCTTTACCGACGGTCAAAATTGTCGGGAATAATAGACAATACCGACGAATTAGCATATTGTCGGAAATATAGATTTTGTCCGACGCCGTTGTAGGTCGGTAATATTTCTATTTCCGACGTTGTGATACGTCGGAAAAATGAAGAAACTTGTTCCGATGTTTTTGTGGGTCAAAAATATAAAAAATTCCCACCGTCACTTAACAGAGAAGCTTCTTTTGGCGCAAAAAGTATTCTCTTTCCCGCGCGCTTCTCTGGATCAGATCGATCTCTCTAGCTCATCTCTGTCTCTAGCTCTTTCACGGCGCCTCTAGATCGATCTCTCTCATCTCAATCGCTATCTGTCGCGCTCCTCTTTCTGATCTCCCTCTGAATCAGCTGTGCGAAGAAGGATCCGAAGAGCTAGTTGATTCCTTTGGTCGCTCGCATTTTGTCTTCTCCATCTCTGTCGCCACAGGTATTTTAAATTTCTCCAGTCAATGGAGAGACTACATGGTTTCTGCCTCTTTCAGCCATTAGAATGATGATTCAATTGATAACTTTAGCGTGTTAGTGTTTTGAAAACAGATAATAGTTGTCAAATTTTTTTGTAGATACAACTCTCTAAACTGGTTGTGTCTAATTCAATCAATTTGGTCCACTCCAAAATGGCGTCAAGCTGAAGAGTCTCCCTCCATCTATCTATCTATCTATCTATCTATTCTTGCTAACCTACATCTTCTGTTGCTAGGCAGGTTAGCCATCTATCTATTCTGTCTTTATCTATTTGATTGTACATGCATAGCATAATTGGGAATAGGGTGTCGATGAAGAAAAAATTCAATCCAAAACCTCCAATGCACAGAGAAAACCTTTGTCCGAAATCCCAGTAGTTCATATCTTTGTCTTCTTCTTTTTTTTTTTAGTTTTGAGAAAACCTTCTAAACTAGTAACAAGATTCATGTAAAGATTACTTTTTTTTTTTGTGGTGGGGTGGGGGGGTAAAGATTCCTAAGATTGATTTCAATAGAAGGCCGAAACTAAAGTTTCCTATTTCCATCTTTCACCTACCACCCTTTTTCTTCTCACACCTCCCCTTGTCATTCCTTTTCAGTAGATCTCTTGCCCAGGAAATTCTAAAACCTTGGTTCTTTTTTTTTTTTTTTTTTTTATCAACAAGCATTTTCTTGCTAATCCTTAGATTTATCATTTATTTCTTTTAACCACTCATCCAATTGCACTTGACAAAATAACACTATTATTCTACAAGATAGAAAAAATGTAAAACCATATGTAATAGCTTATGTATTTTCTCCTCATTAATTGATTAGGATAAATAATGCTTTTTTGATAAGAGCACCTACAAATAATTTATTTATTTTTTATCCGTAAAAGAGCACCTACAAATAATTTTGATAATTTTATATTCTTCGGTGGTTTCCACCACCAAATTATACTCAACCAACTCAACAATGCCTTGAATCCAACTGCTTGGGTCGATGGCTGCACAAATCTTGAACCATTGAGTTCTATCAAGGGCCTCAGGGCCAAGTCTTCCATGAAATTAAAATCTTCAGCATTCATGTCTTTCTCCAACCCCTCAGCCTAAAACTCAATTTGGTCTTCCTCTAGTGTGGCATCAATAACCAGAACCATGTTACTCCTTAAAAGGACATAATATCTTGAATGCTTTACCTCATTCTTGTCCCCAATTGGTGCTACCTTAAACTTCTCAAAATATTGTAAATAATTGCACATCATGATCATTTTACCTCGTCTTGTCCTCAATTCGCGATATCTTGAACTTCTCACAAACTTGGAAATACAGTCATCTGGATTAGGTTGATGATAGAAACTGATTCTCATAGCCTAACCTATATAAATTCACAGTAAAGGCTCCATGAGACTCTCTAGGCATGAGAATGATTTTCGCCCCTTAATTCTTTTTGTGATTCTGTTAGGTCCAAAACATATCCCAGTAATCTAAACTGAGCTTCAAGATCCTTAATGATAATGAAAAATAAATAAAAATTGACAAGCCACAGATCATCAAACAGAACAAAAAGACCAGCAACAAAAACTCATAACCAAGTAACCAATAAGGGGACAGAAAGGGTAAGAAAACCAAAAAAGAGCCTTCCATAACCATTCCAAGCATTAAGACAATAGAATTAAAAACTTACTTGCAAGTGCTTGACGGTACTTGATCAAATAGCAACTCGGTGCCTCATTTTATGGGAATAACATGGAGTTTGTATCCATGGTTTTAGGACTACTTCTTGTCTTTATAAGACTTTATTTTGAAGGAAATCACTCTGATTTGTTAATACATGCATTAAAGGGAGCTTGGTCACATAGAGACCACCATCTTCGGTGTCTGTTGCACCTGGGAGTAACTACTTCATGAAATTAAGATTTGCCACTATTTTTTGGACTAAATTTTATGGATTTTTTTTTAACTCTTTTGGGAGTGTTATACACAATTTTATTTCATGTGTATATATATGCTCTTACCAATAGCTATGCATTGGTTTTTTTTTTTTTCAACTAGAAAATTGAAAGTTTTGAACTTATGAGCATGTGGAAGTCCTACAAATTTAATCTAGAAGATTGGTGGCTACATGCTTTGCAATTACTGACAATTGACAATTAATATTGTGTTTGTCTTGATTTTGGGAAGAGTTTTTTATAATTTAATTTATTTTTCAGAAACAGTTGAACAACTTAAAAGTTCTTTGATCTTGCACAAACACTACAAGAATATCCACCTTTTCCGACTCACATTCCGTCGTCGGAAAAAAAGTCGTCGGTCCAATTATTATTTGCAACGAAAAAATTAAGGTAATTGATCATCCTTCTACCATTCATAAGAAGGATACAATTAACTCATATAGTTGCTTCTCAGATACTTTGCTATGCCCACTGACTATTTATTACTAGCTTTGCAATGCAATAGAAGGATGAAAACTCTAATGATTACTACTTAACATACACACATGGAGCATACTAATTAATTACTTTTTATTATGGTAGGGATCAAACATGGATAAGAGTTGGATGAAACTTCCGGGTAGACATTTGCCTGGTTACATGAAAGGAATTAAAGACTTCATTGAGTATGCACGTCCGAGTGCAAATAGAGGCAATAGAATTAAATGTCCATGTAGGAAATGCAACAATAGGTATTATGAACCTATTAATGTAGCTAAAGCACATTTGGAGTTGCATGGAATGGACAAGAGGTACACCCGATGGGTATTTCATGGTGAAGATTATGAAGTTATGACTGTGGATAATGAAAGTAGTCGTGATGGTTCTAGTGAGCAAGGTTGTGATGGATTGAGGAAAATGTTGAAAAACGTATGTGTAGGAAGAATTGATGTTGAGAGCAATGTGCAAGGGAAAACAAGTAGTAGTCATGACCATTCTAATGTAGAGGGGGAAGAGCCACAACCATTTGATGCATTTTTAGCTGATTTGCATCTGCCACTTTACCCAGGTTGTAAAAAGTTCTCAAAATTAGAGTTCCTTGTGAAGTTGATGCATATAAAACGATTAGCGGTTGGAGTGACAAATCATTTGATATGCTTTTGGAATTGATTAAAATGGCACTACTTACTGGTGAGACGCTCCCGAAGTCAAATTATGAGTGTAAGAAGTATATGCGTGAACTAGGTCTTGGTTATGTACCTATACATGCGTGCAAATATGATTGTGCATTATTTTGGGGAGAACACGAAAATGAAACTGAATGTCCGCGATGTGGTGAGCCGAGGTATAAAGTTAATGCTGATAAGAGTAAGAAGATTCCTCAGAAGGTATTGCGATATTTTTCGTTGAAACCTAGGCTACAAAGGTTGTTTATGTCAACAAAAACAGCTGGAGATATGAGATGGCACAAAGAAAAACGACTTTCACAGGATAATGTTCTGACACATCCAGCAGACAGCCTGGCTTAGGAGGAATTTGACAAGGAACATCGTTGGTTTGCGCAGGATCCTCGCAATGTCCGACTGGGCATCGCGAGTGACGGGTTCAATCCGTTTGGAGACATGAGCAACGCTTACAGCATGTGGCCTGTGTTGGTTATTCCTTATAATTTGCCGCCTTGGAAGTGTATGAAAGAGCCCTTCCTTTTCATGTCATTATTGATCCCTGGTCCAAAATACCTGGAAATGACATAGATGTGTATCTTCGTCCATTGATAGATGAGTTGAAGGAGTTATGGGAGAACGACGTTGATACATATGATGTTTTAACAAGGCGGACCTTTCGTTTGCATGTAGCGGTGTTATGGACCATTAACGATTTTCCTGCATACGAAAATTTGTCAGGTTGGAGCACGAAAGGGTATATGGCATGCCCAATTTGTAATAAGAATGTGGATCGATGTATTTGAAGAATGGGAAAAACGTCTGTTTCATGTGTCATCGTTGTTTTTTGCCAAGAATGCATAGTTGGAGAAGACGTTACAAGGATGACTTTTACGAAAAAAATGAAAGTAGGTTGGGACCAAAGCATTTGTCTGGGGACGAGGTGCTTGCACAATTGGAACATCTCCAACCTAACCTATTTGGAAATGGACCAACAAATAATAAAAGAAAGCGTACCGATGTAGAGTTGAATTGGACAAAGAGGAGCATATTTTTTGAATTATCATATTGGCGAACTCTTAAGCTTCGACACAACCTGGATGTCATGCACATTGAAAAAAAAATTTGTGAGAATGTGTTGGGAACATTGCTAAATCTAGATGGGAAAACAAAAGACAACATCAAAGCGCGCAGGATTTAGAGGAAATTGGCATACGAAAGGAATTGCATTTGATACCGAATGGTGATAAATTCATTGTACCACCTGCGTGTTATACACTATCAGCTAATGAGAGAAAGAGTTTTTGTGCTTGGATTAAAGATGTGAAGTTTTCAAAAGGTTTTGCTTCTAATATTTCTCGTTGTGTGAATGCAACAGACGGTAAAATATCGGGTATGAAAAGTCATGATTGTCATGTTTTTTTGCAACGACTGCTCCCAATCATTATACATGGATATTTTGAGGATAAAGTTCGTACTCCATTAATTGAATTGGGGTTGTTCTTTAAGGAGTTGTGCTCAAAGACATTGAAGAGGCAGTTGTTAGATAAGATGGAAATGGACATAATTGTCATACTTTGTAAGTTGGAGCAAATATTTCCACCGGCATTCTTTGATGTTATGGTCCACTTGGCTGTTCATTTGCCACATGAGGCAAAACTTGGTGGACCTGTCCAGTACCGATGGATGTATCCCATTGAAAAGTAATGTGATAATTTAAAATATGTATGATACGATTTTTGGTGGTAGAAGTCTAATTTTTACTTGTTAACAGATTCTTGTGGACACTAAAGCAATATGTGCACAACAAAGCACGTCCCGAAGGATCGATTGCAAAAGCATACATTAACAGTGAATGCCTTGCATTCTGTTCAATGTATATAGATGGTATTGAAACAAGATTCAATCGTGTAGAACGAAAATATGATGGAGGTCAATAGCAACACTCTAGGCATTCAGTTGTTGCATTTGGAATGGTAGTTCAACCAATGGGTTCAGGATCATATGAATATATGGATATAACAGAATACGAGAAAGTGAATTATTACGTGCTGAATAATTCTGCTAAACTCGCTTCATATCGCAAGTAAATTAACTATGTCCCACTACTACGTACAAATAAGTTTTCATTTTGGATATAATGCACATTTGACAATTTGAATAATATGCGCTACACATGTAAGGCGCACATGGCAATGCTAGAAGCTGAAAGCATGGTTAATGTCCAACAAAGGCACGAAAAACAATTTGGTCATTGGTTTCAAACACATGTCAGTTTTCATGTACTTGGTTATGAAGTGTAGTCTTTTTTATAATGGATGTTGTCTTTTATTCTTGATTATGTATTATTTCTTTTATGTATAGATGGAACTATTGTGCCAACAGAAAGCTGTGGAAGCTAATGACGACTTATATTCGTTGGCTTGTGGTCTCGATAAACGAATTACGCGGTACACTAGTTGTATCGTGAATGGTTTCAGGTTTCACACAATTCAACGTGAAAAGTATCGTCAAACTCAAAATAGTGGCGTGGTTGTGACAGTGTAAGAAGGTGATAAGGAGATCCAATATTATGGTGTGGTAAAAGTTATTATTGAACTAAGTTACTGCTTTGATAATCAAATTTTTTTGTTCAAGTGTTATTGGTGGGATGTTGCGAACAAAAAGACGGGAATACATATAGATTTCTATTGCACAAGTGTAAATATGGCTCTAACACGGTATGCTAATGATCCTTATTTGTTAGCCTCACAAGTCAAACAAGTATTTTACCTTAAGGATGCGAAATTTCGGGGTAATTGGTATGTTGTTGATTCGGTTAAGCCAAGAAACATTTACGATTTCTTAGAGGTAAATGAGGAAGATAATGGATTAGTGGAGAGTGATGTATTCCAAGAAGAGGAACAATCAGCATATTATGAGGATTTGCAACGTCGTCGATCTTTTGAAGGTATTGATAATGAAAATGATGGCAGTGCGACCGGATCATCATCTCGGATTAGGACTGACATTGAAGCTTTTCAAGTTGACACTTTACAGGTTGTCATCAATGTGGAATCAAATCAGACAAATGCTACTTTCATCAATGATGATACAAGTGATGAAGATGACGATACATTGATAGATTATTGTAATGATGAAGAAGATTAGTTGTCAACTCATGATGATACTGATATAGATGAGTGATGGAGAGAAAGTGAAATGTAAAAACACTAATTTTGGAATGTAAATATATTACAGCTCCATATGGATTTCATGATTTTGTCCCTACTTTTTATTTTCTCTCATGCTTTCTCTCTGTAAAATTCCTATTCTCCCTTCCTAAACCAAAGGCTACTTCAGTGTTAAACTGTGACTAAAAGGACAAGTTTGTGGGTGACATGAATGTGATATTTAGCTAACTATTATATTGCAACATTCAGTATTTGCCCCCATATTAAACTGTTAGTTAGTATCAGTCCATTTAATTAATGGACTTATCAATAGAGAGCAGCTTTATTGTTTGAATAGAGAGGTCTTGAATTTTGACATGTAACTCAAAAGTTTATTAATGGAGCAAGCATTCCTTATTGGCATGGCTTCTACACATGGTGATGGTGCTTCCTCGAACTCAATGGCTGCCACATCAAGTTCTCAAAATCAAGGTAATATTAGAGTTAAGTTTGATTAATATTTTTACTTTCTATATATTTTACACTTTCTACTTGTGATTTCATTTTTCTTCTCCAGGTTCTACCTCTACAAGGAGAGGCCATGCGAGGGCCAAAAATAACAAATTGAGGTTATACAGTCAACTCATGGGAGGAAAGCCTATTATTGTGATACCACCCAACCTCACTCAACCAGTCGGACATAACTTGCCCATGTTCAAGGCTGAGCTCGGCATAATTTGCCGATGCTATGCACCAATTGCTGCAGCCACGTGGAAGGAGATAGAAGATTTTCAAAATACAACATTACGCCTTCGACTTGAGGTATGAACTGATTACCCATGAATTCGATCTATATTCTCTCTTCGTTGTTGGGTCATCGCCTTGGTCTTTGCTATATTTTAAATCTTTCTTGTATAGCCTGTGTCTGGTGAAAAGAAGAGGGAAATAATGATTTGAATTTTCTATGTTCTGTTATTTTCCAGATTTGCTGAATGTTTTGTGTTGTTTTCTCATAATCTAGGTTAGGTAAATCTGAAAAATGGAACATGAACCTATGCATGGCTATTTGGAGATTAAAATCATTAAATTTTGATGCAGTTTTACCTTTGGTTGAAAGTTTTGTTTAATCTTTTTAATGGGGCCAAAAATTAGACTAGAACCAAGATATAGTTGCTCCAATGTAGTTGCATGAGTCAATGTTTTTATGTTATATATGACTGCTAGCATGAAAGATTTTATTTTATTTATATATAACCATGATATTATACAATATCTCTTCGAATTGATATTAACTTTTATGATTCTTTTATCTATGACAATCATATTTTATTGTGTTAAAAATGATCTATTGTTTGTTTCAAAATATTATTTTATATTTTTAGTATTATAAAACTTAAATTTATAAGCAAGTATGAATAGGAAACTTGTGGAGACTTATATTTAAGTCAGTTATAATTTAACCTTTTTGGTAAATAAAGTTACGGATAGAACTTTAACTCCAATTAAAATATTTAATATTTGAATCATTTATGGATAAGTAACAATAAGAAATGCATAGAAAGCACCGAGGAGAGTGAGTCTCATTTACAACTTGTGGAAGGTTGTAATCATATATATTTTTGTAAATTCTAAGGTAAAAAAATTTAAATTTTTTGCTCTTTTTTGATTAGTGGAGATACATGCAGTAACCGTTTATATATTTTATAGACTCAAATTTGATTTTCTTAGTGAGTTTTAGTTTGCCCCCACTAAGACAATCCTGGCTCTGCCCCTGAGTGACAGTAAGGCATAGTGGTTGGCTCGCAGAACTTGTCCATGAAAGGGAGAAAACTAGAACAGAGACGAAAAAGAAAATAAAAAAGAAAAGAAAAGAAAAGCTTAGAATAAACCTGCATGCTTCTCTTCATTGATCATAGGTCCTCAGACATGTTGCTGTCCTGTCAAACTGATACCGTAAATTAGAATAAAATCCTGGGAGCAGCTAGATTGAGCAAATGACAGAAGGAAAAGAAAATTAAAAAAAATGAGCAACAGGATAGGATTATAGGAATGTAGAATAAATGTCAAAATTTATCTTGCCAAAAACTTTGCATCTTGAGGACCTTGTTAATTGGTATTAATACTGCATTTTCTATCCCCCTCGCTCCTCAAACAAATAGAAACATGCACACACAGAAACCAATGTCTTTTAGGTTGAATTGTTGAGTCAATAATTTTGAGTGGTAGGAGAGCAACCATATAATTTGGGTGAGGAAGACTTTATTCATGGTTTCGGCTTTCTTTTCAACCCGAAAATTTCTTTGATACAGTGTAAAATCAATCAACTTCTCAGAAAAGCAATGGCATCCGTACTTGCTTTGTTGACGGTTGAAAGTGGAATACCAAATGAGAAAAACTAGCATAAATTAAACATTCATATAATTCAGATCCAATCTCAATGGTTATGATCGACCAAGGTGTGGAACATGCCAACCATCAATGGTGCAGAATTTTGACAGAGGTTACGGAAATAGTCCAGATTTCTGGTGCAAGGGTTATTGACACTCAGTGAGAAATAGAAATTGCAGAAACATCATATCATAACTGTTTTCAATTAGGGTTTATTATTTGTATAAAATAGTATTCTCTATATACGCCTCATGGCCTCAGATTTCAATAATGACTTCCCACACAAAAACATTGAGAGCAATAGTAAGAGCTAGTGGTTGGCAGGCAGAACTTGTCCTTGGAAGGAAGAAACTAGAACTATATTTTTCAAAGATAAGGGAATGAAAATGAAGATAAAGACCAAAATCTAGAGTAGATTATGAATGCTGAATAAAAATTAAAAAGTAGAATCCAAATTAGTACCCAGGCATTGTAGATGTTTGTTGATCCCATATGTTGTGCATCAGTGATTCGCCTACTTTGTAGTTCCATTGATATCATGTAGTTAATTAGGAGGCCTTTGTGGATTTGCACAATTGAAGTCAGTTATGAATAATGTATGTACGTGGAATATTGGGGGGTGTTGTGGGGATGTTGGTGATGTTTATGCCCTTGTGTTTTAAATTGCAGCACCTCCAAGCATGTGGTTTGAGGACTTGTAAATTGGCACTTGATTTTGAACAAAGCAGTATTTGGCAATTGTTTGGGAATATCATTTTTTCATTTAGATCTCTCTGTCATACAGTATTTGGTTGATTTTGGGAATTTTTTGAATGAAGAAAATTGTTATGGTTCCATTTCTTTCTTTAGATGAAAAGAGAATCTTGAAAAAGATTGTTACAGATTTTGTTTTTCCGTTGAGAACATTGCAGATTTCTAGATATATTTGTCAAATTATGCAACTCTAATGTATCAGAAATCTGCTCCTTCAACTCTCATTTGTAGGAGGCATTCAACATAGACATTGAAAATTTGCATATGAAGTTATGCGTAGCTAAAATGTCTGCCAAAATTCTGAAAGAATTCGGGTATGAAATGCACTTGCACTACAACAAAATGGTTGATGCCGGAGTTATGTACGCTCACATCCTTACCATGGCATATCTGTAGATGACTGGATATTGTGTGCACCCGATTTGAGGGAGATGCTTTCAAGGTATCATTTTTTAACGTCTCTTTTTTTTTTTTCATTTTTCTTTTCCTCACTAAATCAATGGACATGAATTGTTTTCAATACAACTGCATATTTGTAGTTTGTGATCTTATTCTGTCAATTATATCTATATATATATATAATTCATAACTTGAAAGAGGGAAAGTATGTAGGAGAGGGAAAGAACAAGAATAAGAGAGAGAAGAGGTAGAAGAGAGGAATAAGAATAACAGTAGAAGAAGAAGTGAGGAAAAAGAATGAAAGAAGAGAATTGTAGGAAAGTTGGAAATTGAGGAGAAAAAGAGTGTAAATAGGTGGCCGTCACCCCAGGTTTCTCAAAATATTCAAACTCTCTCCTCCAAACTATTTTCCTAATTGCAAGAATTAATGTTAAAAATATTGACTAAAACATATATGTACATGTTTGAAAAAATTTGAACCACTACAGGACTGGGTGGGCTATGAGCCTATGGCTCTCCAAAATTTGAAAAAAAAATGAATGTACATGTAATTTTGTTGGAGATTAAAATAAAAAAAAAATTAATAAAAACTTAATTAATTTTTTAAAAATTTAACAAATTATATTTTATTTGATTACCAGCTTTCTTTACTAATATTGTCCCTTAATCAATAATTCTTTAAACCACTAATTGCATTAGAAGCAAATGTAACATAAAACAAACAAGAACTTCATGTGCTGTAAGATTTTCAAACAAAGGTTATACATATTGTTAGGACCAATCATAAAATTTAAATTTTTTATGACGTACTTGGTGTATATATATCACGTAATCAATAACATATATATACTAATTACATCGTATAATTTTAAACTTTCCAATGAATGATAATAACATTCTAAGAATATTTTTAATTTATATGATTTGCGGCTAATTCTCTCTACATAAATACGCTAACTTCTCTATATAACAACACTACCGTTACAACAAATTCATTCCAATAATTATTTTTTATTAACGATTATATAATTATTTTTTTTTATAAAGTGTAGGATAAAGAGATTCACAATGAATTGTCACATTGGCCGATTAAATTAATTGTCACAGTTAATTAACATCTTTAACACCTGACATGTGATACATTTAATGAGCAAAATAACATTTACATGTGTTAAATGACATTCACATGAAAAGCACGTCTAACAATATAAAGTAAATCACATAAAGTTAGGCGGCCGGGGAATCATTCAACGGCTGATCAGATTAGAGCCGTCTTATATTGTAGTTTGTGTTGTTGCTAGTTTGTGTTGTTGCTAGTTTCTGATTATTTGAATTTTAGATAGCACCTGCCCCCCTGCCCTGCTTGTGTTGTATATTAGGCTATTCCTAGTGCAAAAATATATGTTCAAGATTTTCATGTCCCTGTATACGAGTACCTAGAGCTACACAAATTCAATTTTATTTTGTTTACCTTTTTAACTTGTCTTTCATTCAAGGTGACAATAGGAAAGGAATAAAGTTACAACAACAAAACTTAATAGCAACAGTAATATCTGCATAGTGTCCAATAAACTAGACCAAGTGTCTAAGTTACAGTTCTCAGTCAGCCCGACCTAGTGGATTAGGTTCTGAATAGAGTAATTTATTATATTAATTATTATTAATTATAATTAATAAAACATAATATATTAAGGAAAAATATAAAATAAATTCAAAAACTAAATAATAGATGGCTATTAGACCATCTTTATAAGCATACAACTAATTTGAATAGGACAGAAAACTTCTAAATTAAAATGTAAAATAAAATGAGAATAAATCCATCCAAATTTAAAGGATATCCAAACAAGTGATAAACTGAAGTTAGATACTTGGCTTGTAGCTCCACCCATGACAGGCTTTTACCTTAATAGCAACAGTAATATCTGCATTAGTTTTCTTTGTCATGCACATTAGTTTTTTTTTTTTAAATCTTTTCAAGACTCCCTTAAGAAAAATATCTGCATTTTTTATTTACAGGAAACAAGTAAACAAAATGCTGCAAACCGGGCACAACTTCAAGTAAATCATCGTGGTGGGTCAAAACCATTTGTGCAATACCTCCATGAGACGGTATAATATCATTTTTCTTACTTTTTGTTTTGCCTTATCCTTGTGTAGACTACTCGTTAAGTTTAAATAATGAGGACTAATATTGTTATATACATTATATAGCGTGATGACTTGACATAGCAGCCTAGTTGGCCAAATTGAACTTATGGAGGATGACGCATTTTAAAGAGGGCAAGGGCTGGGTCACGCCTCAGTCCCAACATATTTATGTACGTATTTTTAATTGTAATTTTATATTCATTAATTGTAATAACTTGTCTCATTTATAATTATTGCAGGATGACATGATTAAACTCCAATCGTAGCCACCCATAGAGGGTAGTGAGGCATTGAGTGATGAGGAAATATGTAAGCAAGTGTTGGGAAAGCGGTCGGGATATGTAAAAGGTCTTGGCCATGGGAAGTTGGCTCCTCCTTCATCTTCATCCAGTCAGGGTGTTCAAATCAATGAACTTCGTCGATTGTGTGAAGCCGAGAAACGACGCAACGAGGCTTTAGAAGAGAAAATGAAACAAATTAAGGAGACAATGAAGACTGAAGTGCAAGAACAAGTTACAATGAGGATGCAAAGCATGGAGGAGGGCCATAGACAAATTGAGGCTGCAATGGAAGAGAGACAGAAACGTATGGATGAATTTCTTGCAATGTTTGACAGGTAATATCAAGTCTAATTATTCATTAAAGATTGAGTTAGTGTTGCATGAATGGGTAAAGGAAGAAACTCATTACTAGTTGGGAATATAGTCAACTGATAGATTCTTTGGTCATGAATGTTAGTAAGTTACCCATCTATTGATGGGTCTTCCCAGTTTTAATGTCCCAATCTATCTCCGGTTGAGTTTTGTATATTAAAGGTAGCATTATTGGTTAGATGGAGACCTTGGTATACTGTCTGATTGAACTGAAATTGAAATATATATGAAATACTCTGTTGTAAAGAAAGCCAGTAAAAATCCCTTGAATGCCAGGTTTTGCTGTTTAATTTCATATGACATTTTCTTTTCTTTTTTTTTATCTTCCTTATTTCCAGATTATTTTTGAATTTTTGATTCTCATTTCAGCATGTTTTTTTTTGCATTCCTCTTAATTTATCTGATTAAATTTGTGAACTAAAAGCAGAGCATAAAGAAATTCAATAAACCACCTATGGTTAGATTGAATTATATAATTCATTTATTTTCTCTTATATGTTTTATAACTCAGTAAATTTCAACCATTTTTTTTTTTTTTATAACCAAAGTGAATTCAAAATATGGTTAAGACACGTAGGGGTAGACAATAAAACCTTGTCATGCCTTGATGCTATTGATTACAAAATTCTAACTTGAACTGTGAGTTGAAATAAACATTTGTTTCATGTATCTAAAGGAACTACTTATTATTTATTGTTTTATGATATTGTATGTCTTTTGGATTAGTTGAAGTTGAATGGACAATTAATATATATCAATCATATATTATGGCTATGTATTTTATTTTTAGTCCTTAAAAGTTAAAGAGCATGAATATATATCTATAAAAAAATTTTGCTATGAATTGAACTTTTTGTCTTTGTTAGGTGCATGGATGACACAAGTATATATATTATTTTTACAGCAATTATTTTGTGTCAGGTTTTGTGTGAGAAATTATTTTTATAGCAATGATTTTTTTAAAATATTTAACTTTATATCCGACAACAAATTTGCATCGGAAATGAAAATATAACTAATGAGTCGGAAATAATAAATTATAAAATGTACAATTAACTGTGGTCGGAAATAAACTTTTACCGACTCTTTTTTTGGTCGGAAATAACTTTTTACGAATGACAGGAACACACATTTTCCGACCAAATATATCGACGGAAAAAGTTTATTTCCGACACTTTTGTTGGTCGGAAATAACATTTTACGAATATACGAATACACTTTTTCCGACTAACGGTATCGTCGCAAATATACTTTTTCCGACTGTATCTCTCGTCGGAAATAAAACTTTTACCGACTACATCTCAGGTCGGAAATAAAATTTCTCCGACTATATCGCTGGTCGGAAATAAAATTTTTCCGACTATATCAGTGGTCGGAAATAAACTTTTTCCGACTACAAAGCTAGTCGGTAATAAACTTTTTCGACTACATATATGATCGGAAATAAAGTTTATTCCGACTACATATATGGTCGGAAATAAACTTTATTCCGATGCTTCAATGCGTCGGTAATAGTTAATATTTCCGACGCTATAATATTTGCGTCGGAAATCTTTTTCTGACCTTTTTATTACCGACTGAAGTTGACCGACGTTTATTATTAGTCGGAAATAATTATTTTCGACTTGAAGTTAGTTATTTCCGACCGTATATGGTGTCAGAATAAAGCCTTTGTCTTGTAGTGCGTTAAATTTTAATTTTGAATTATTATCAAATCATAATGTAAAAAGGAAGTTAAAAGAAATGACTTTCATGGCTAAGTTAGTGGATCAACAATAATAAAGTAAAGGGTAAATTATATTGACATTTTTTGAGATTTATAACAATTATAATGATCACTTTTAAAATTTTTAAAATTACACTGATCTCTCCTACTTTACTTAAAAATATATAGATACTTCTCTCTTGCCAATTTTTTCTTTCAAAGATAAAACTATCCCTTTCCTATTTTTTTTTTTCAAATTTTTAAATTTTGATCAATTTTTTTTTTATTTTTTAAATAAATATTGATAAAACTCTTAAATTTATTTTTATATAAAATAAAAATAAGTTATTTACTTTAATTTTTTTAATAAAAAAATAAAAAAATTGTTCAAAATTAGAAAAATATAAAAATAAATAAATAAAAGAGACAATTTCGTCATTTTGAAAAAAAAAACTAATTAGAGAGTTATTTTTATATTTTTATGTAAAGTTAGAAAGGTTAGTATAATTTTAAAAATTTTAAAAAAAAAAATCGGTATAATTTTTTTGTAAACCTAAACAAAGTCGGTAAAATTTTAACTAAAGTAAATTAAACTTGACCGTTCAGAATTTAGTGGAAGGGGAACTCACAGAGCAATTAGACCAAGAAATTTTCCATTCCCTACAGTAAAGCTATCGGGTTTCTTTCACTATTAAGAGCTGAAGTGAAGAAAGTTTCCCTGGCTTATCCATTTTCAGCAAACAAAAGCAATAGTCACAGAGCTAACAAAGACTAAACAGTTTCTGCGAAGGCATTAGAGATGATCGACACTACTACTGGATTTTTTCTTGGAGAACTTGATGCTGCTAATAAACTGTGACAACAAATTGATCCTTGTTGAGAAGGATCAAATCAAATCTCTTTATGAGGAGCTAGGATTCTTGAGGAACTTCCTCAAGGATTCAGAGAGGAAACGCTATGAGCATGAGAGAGTGAATTATCTGGTGGCACAAATTAGAGTTGTGTCTTATGAGGCGGAAGATATAGTTGACTGGTTCGTTCTCAAAGCTGTCATGCTGATGGATAGAAGCTTGGTCGAGGAGACTTGGGGTGTCTTCGCTCCTCTAAAGCTCGATTATGTAATGAAAGTTATTAAGTTGATCAAGACAGAGGTGATGGAGATTTATGAGAAGAAGATGTACAACATTGGAGTCCTGCAAATTGAAAAGTCTTCCCATGGAGCTTCATCAAGGGTCAAAACCACCATCGCAGAGCAAGAAAGTCTGGTGGGACTTGATGCTGAGGCAAGTACAATAATGGAGCTACTTATAGGAGAACATGAAAAGCAGCTAAAAGTTATCCCGATCGTTGGGATGGCCGGACTCGGCAAGACAACTCTGGTGAGAAAAGTTTACAATGATCCCTTCATTGCGTATCACTTTTATATTCGTGGATGGACGAATGTGTCTCAAGTATACCAAAAGAGGGATCCGTTGCTTAGCATTCTAAGTTCTGCAGAGATCCAAATTAGAGGTGAATGTAATCAAATGAACGATAAAGAGTTAGGTGAAGTTCTATTCAGAGGTTTGAAAGGTAGGAAATATCTCATTGTTGTGGACGATATATGGAATATTGGAGCCTGGGAAGATTTGAAAAGATCTTTTTCCAAATGACAACAATGGAAGTAGGATTATGTTCACAAGTCGGCAGGTAGATGTGGTGCCTTTGCATGCTACACCTCACTATATGGGTTTTCTAAACGAAGATGAAAGTCGGGATCTACTACAACAGAAGGCATTTCGGAAAGAAAGTTGCCCTCCAGAATTGATGGAAATTGGAAAGCAAATTGCAAAAAAATGTGGAGGACTGCCACTGGCAATTCTTGTAATAGCTGGACTTCTCGCAAAGAAAGACAAGACACAATATTGGTGGAGGCATGTTGAAAAGAGTGTAAGTTCTTATATTGTCACTGACCCTGACCAGTACATGGACACACTAGCATTGAGTTACAACCACTTGCCTAATCACTTGAAAGCATGCTTTCTCTACTTTGGATCATTCCCAGAAGATTACGAAATCCCCGTATGGCAGTTGATTTGTTTATGGGTTGCTGAGGGATTTATTCGGGTAGATGAGCATAAAATCTTCGAGGAAGTAGCCGAAGATTACTTGATGGATCTAATTGATAGAAGTCTAGTGGTAGTTTCCAGAAGAGGGTCTAATGGTGGAATCAAAACTTGCCGTATCCATGATGTACTGCGTGATTTATGTTTCTACAACATATTTCCCCGTATTCTTATTTATTCAGTAATGACCAACGTCGCTTGAGCATCCATCCTAACGTTATTCATCTACTTCGTTTTGAATCTTCTGCACTACATGTCCGCTCTTTCTTCTCCTTTAGCCTTTTGAGTAATGAGTTTTTTTGGAGACATTTACAATTTATTTCTGAAGCCTTCAAACTTCTTAGAGTGTTAAGTTTATCATCTATTGATATCACCTTATCATTCGATAAAATAAAACAGCTAGTTCAGCTGCGGTACTTGAAATTTTTTGTTTTCGGATTGGATTTGTCCCCGCCATCCCAGCTCCGGAAACTAGAAACCCTTATTGTTCAAGGATTTTTAGTGAGGATAACATTAGGAGATGAAATCTGGAAGATGACAAAGTTAAGTCATGTGTATACTCAGGGGGTTGTTGAAATTCCTTATGTACCCAAACGTGGCTATCCCTACATATTGAATAACCTACAAACCATATGCGGTCTAGATCTTCGTGCTGGATGTGAGGAAGTTCTGACAAGGATGACCAATCTTAGAAAACTAAAATGTTGTTTGTTGTCCAACTACTTTCCCGAATTGGACTTTTTAATTCACCTTAAAACATTGAATGTATCTTACAAAAAGGTCACAGATGGTCGGGTAAGGTTTCCCTCCCCGGATAAGTTTCCCCCAAACCTCAGACAGCTAACGTTATCAGAGTTGTTTGGTATGCCTTGGTCAGAAACATCAACCTTTGGCAAGTTACCCAACCTTGAGGTTCTCAAACTATTAGATTCAGACTTGGGACCAAGGTGGGACACAAGTGATGGGGAGTTCCTCGAACTCAAATTCTTGAAATTTCAAAGCCTGGATATTGAGCAATGGAATACCGCCAGTAATCATTTTCCAAAGCTTCAGTATTTGGTGTTGGAAAGATGTCATAAACTGAAGGAGATCCCATCTGATATAGGGCATATATCCACACTAGAGATGATTAAGTTGTCTTGGCCTAGCCCCTCTGCTGCAGACTCTGCCATCCAAATTCAAGAACAACAACAGGACATGGGAAACGATGGTCTGAAGATTCTTAGCTACCCTCCTAAGGAAGAGTAGGGGGCTTACAAATCCATCTGGAGGCTACTCACTGCTCAGGTTCAGTACATTAGAGATCACTATATCTATATCATGTTCTTATTTCATTTAAATGTAATTTATTTTGTTCTTTTTTTCTCCGGACCAACTCTGCGAGTAGCCTTAGAAAGGTTGCCATCCAATATAATTTCTATTAATACATTATTCATGCTTCAAGAAATTACCTATTCTACTATTCATTTTAAATTCAGTCATAAATAATAAAAAAATGAATGTAGATATGAATATTATAGATAAAAAATTCAAAAATTAGTTAAAAGAGAGAAAAAAAAAACATATTGATAGAAAAAAAGATAAAAGTAAAAAAAATATATATTAAAATATTAAATAGATACTCTTTCAAATATCACTATTAAATAATATATAATGCTAGGAACCTATACATAAACACTATAACAACTTTAAAAAAAAAAAAATTAGTGCAAAAAATCCCCTCTCGAAGTTGCTCTTAGTCTCAACATTGTGACTACTAAGCAGGATGTATCACATGGATGGTGGATATATACATGGTGATAACAACTCCTAATGACATCATGGACTGCGATGCTTTAGGGTTGCTTGGTTAATTTACTTGCTTAGTTTATTTGTTGGGCTTTGTTTGTTCTTGGAACGAATCGAATTGTCTAAATGTTTTCTGCTTATGATGAAGTTTTGGTGTACATCATTACAAAATATGAATATCTGAATAGTTCAATGGTTGGTTTAATTCCTTTCTTGCTTTGAATTCGAGTAGAGGTTGTTTCTCTTATTGTGTAAACAGTGATGTTATTTACTTTGTTCTCATTTATGGGAACCGAAGTCTCAGAGATTACAAAATCTCTTGTTTTTACAGAGGCGATTCAAATTTTAGGCTTAAAAGCATGCGTACAAACACACCTATGGAAGACCAGTTGATGCTTAATTAATGTTTTTTTACCAAAAATCAAAAGCAAAAACAATAAATATGTAGGAAAGGCATCGCCCGTGAAGTGGTTGTTTGATGAAGACCCAATATTTCTGAAAACAAATTGAAGGCAAAACAAGATAGACCCATACTTTTCACATCTAACCGCAAACTTGAGTATAGACGATTGCGTTTGATTTTTTACTGGTGGATCCAAGATTCTGGTGTCTGTCATTTGTCTATTCTATTGCTAATGACCACTTTGTTAACTAATTAGGCATTGTATTAAGCTTGAATGTGCAAAATAGGAATGCCAATATATCATATTTTCATCCAACCTTTTTTTATATTTGCGTCGTGTTTTGTGTTTCTACAACTTAGCAGTTATCCTAGTCCTAAAATTTGAGATGTTGTATATTCATTGAAGTGAAGTGAATAAGTAACGGAACTATAAAATTACATTCTTTGCATAAGAGATGGTGCATGCATTAATTATTACTTAGTGTTGAGACAAACGACAATGTAAATATATTCAGGAGAATTAATTATGTCGTAATGAATTTGGTTTTGTTGTACTTTATATTTTTATATTTTCCTAGTTACTCGTTGGAGTTGTTTGGTTCGATGTTAAGTGAGTGTTGATAGAGATCAGAGAAACGAATGAAATATATATGTATATATATCTTGTGTGTGATATATTATAAGAGGAGAGTTCTTTATATACAGGAGCTAAGAGGACATACAAGGTAAGAAACAATATACAAGGAAGGCAATTAAAAAAGGAAATAGAAAGAAAAAAGGAAACTCCTAACCTTACTTATAGATTGCAATGCACATGTATAATACATATAGTTAACATCCCTCCTCAAACTTAAGATAGGAAAACCGAAACCAGCTTGAGTTTGGAAACTAAATCGTGAAGACGTCCAGGAGGGTGGGCTTTTAGTGAAGATATTGACAACTTGGTCAGCTAAGGAAACCGAAAGGAGATAAACAATACCATGACAAAGGTGTTGGCAAACGAAATGATAGCTGATCTCAATGTGTTTGGTATATTCATGAAAGACGTCATTGTAGGTAATTTGGATAGCACTTTGATTATCACAATGAAGATGGGTAGCAAAAGCGTGGGTCAAACCCATGTTTTCAAGAAGCGAAGGAAGCTAGATGAGCTCTTGAGTAGCATCTGTAAGGGCACGATATTCTGCTTTAGTGCTAAAGCGGGCAATGACAGTTTATTTCTTACTATGCCAAGAAATTAGAGAATCACCAAGGAAGAAACAAAAACCAATGGTGGAAAGACGATCAGTAGGATCACCTGCCCAATCAACATCAAAATAGGCATGCAAGTCAAGAGAGGAATGAGCTGAAAAATGAAGACCATGAAAGAGAATGCCCTTGACATAGCAAAGAATGCAAAGAACTGCAGTATAATGAGTAGAGGCGAGAAGCAAACAGGAATTGGCTCACAAGATGAACAACATAAGCAATGTCAGGCTGAGTAACCATAAGGTAAACAAGAATTCCAACCAATTGGCGATATAAAGTTTTATCGGGTAGCGAGGTGCCATCCAATGAAATGAGTCGAATATTAAACTCCAGTGGTGTAGGAGTTGTCTTACTATCAGTGAGTCCTACACTGAGCAAGAATATCAGAGGCATACTTGGCTTGAGAGAGATAATAATCATTCGAGTCAGAAAAGATCTCAAGATCGAGAAAATAATTGAGAGAGCCAAAAGTCTTCATCAAAAAATGCTGACTGAGAAATCGTTTGAGATCAGTAATACCAGTAAAGTCATTTCCAGTGATGATCATGTCGTCGACATAAAAAAGCAAGAGAATAAAGGCATGGTCAATCTTACGGATGAAGAGGGCAGAATCATGCGAATTAAAAGTGAGTCCAAAGCCACTAATAACTGAGCTGAACTTGGCAAACCAAGTTTGAGGAGCCTGCTTAAGGCTATAAAGGGCTCGACGAAGTTTACAAACCTTGTGAGAAGGATGAACATAGCTAGGGAGGGGTTACATAAAAACGTCTTCTTGAAAGACGCCATTCAGAAATGCATTTTTAATATCCATCTGAAACAACTTCCATTTGCGAATAGTAGCGACGGCAAGCAAACTACGAACAAATGTGAGGTGGGCAACCGGGGCAAAGGGTTCCTCATAATCAATGTCATATTCTTGTTGAAATCCTTT
The DNA here is from genome assembly GCA_008638375.1 of Nyssa sinensis. Taxonomy (NCBI): domain Eukaryota; kingdom Viridiplantae; phylum Streptophyta; class Magnoliopsida; order Cornales; family Nyssaceae; genus Nyssa; species Nyssa sinensis. The sequence continues at coordinate 17,575,169 of CM018042.1, read as the reverse complement.
GGCGACGAGACGAGCCTTGTACCGTTCAATAGAACCGTCAGAGCGGGTTTTAATTTTGTAAACCCATTTGCTGCCTATTGCATTTTTCCCTAGATGTAAGATCAACTGAGTCCTAAGTATGTGTTTTCTCAAGGGCTTGTAATTCTTCAGTCATAGCTTGCTACCAAAGAAGGTTAGAGCTTGCCTCACGATAAGAGTGAGGCTTATGATGAGAAAGAATAGTGGAAAAACAATGATACTCACGAAGATGGATAGGTGTTTCTCTTACCTGTGAAGAACAATGAAGGGGTAGATCAAGAAGTAGCAACATCAGATGATGCAAGCGATGGTGATGGATCAATAGCAACGACAGGATCAATAAACGAAGTGGAGGACTCATGAGGGACCGCAAGGGGAAAGGTCGAGAGACTTATTAGGAAACAACTCAATAGAGGAATCAGTAAAAAATGAAGGAGTAGATGGAGAAGATAAGTGAAATGAAGAGAAAGAGTAGAACATTTTGTGTTCCTAGAAGATGACACGATGAGAAATATTGAGTCTTTTGGCGTATGGATCCCAACACCGATAGCCTTTGTATTCAATTCTATAACCCAAGAAACAATAGAGACGAGCCCGAGGTTCTAATTTGGTGCATTCATAGGGTTGGAGTAAGACAAGTAGGTGCAACCAAACAACCGAAGAAGGCTATAATCAGGAGACATGCCATAAAGGTAGTCATATGATGACTGGTTGTTGGTAACCGGAGAAGGAAGATGATTGATGGTATAAAGGGCAGTGAAGGTAACCTCACCCTAAAAGCATTCAAGACAAGAAGAGGAAATAAGAGGGTCCAAACTAGTGTCCAGAATATGTCTATGTTTGTGTTCGGCATGACTATTTTGTTGAGATGTGCCTAGGACAAAAATGATGAGGAAGGGTACTATGTTGAGGAAGGGTGTTTAGAAAACTACTGTCTTTATATTCCATTTCATTGTCAGTGGGAAAGATTTTGATAGAGCGAGAAAATTGAGTTTGGATCATACAGGCAAAATCTAAGTAGATTTGGGGTAACTCTGAGTGTTTTTTCATGAGATATAGCCTATGTAAAGCGAGAGTAATCATGAATGAAAATGAAAAAATACGTGGATCCTCCCATTGTGGGATGAAGAGCAAGTCCCCAAACATCAGAGTGAACTAAATCAAATAGAGCAACGAAAATAGAAATACTTTTATTGAAAGACAAAGCAAGTTATTTTGCAAGTTGACAAGACATATAGTCAAGATGATCAAATGTAATTGAACCTAAAAACCCACTAGATGCTAAAGTTTGTATACGCTCAAAAGAGAGATGCCATAAACAGGAGTGCCACAGCTTGGTAAGAGACATAGTAGAGGTAGAAACAACAAACAAATGAGGAGTGGTGAGCTGAGTAGGGATGCAGAGATGAATGAGCTCGAAAAAAATGCCTAACCTTACAGCCTATCCCAATAGTCTTCCTTGTTTACAAATCCTGCACACAACAACCAAAAGGGGAAAAAGTAACAGTAAGTCCAAGATCACATAATTAACCCACAAAGATGAGATTGAATGCAATTTTGGGGATGAGATAAGGATGTGGGAGAAAGATATGGCGGGTTAGGACTTCTCCAATGTGACTAACAGAGATATGCAAGCCATTTGCAGTGCGAATGGGAGGAATATGGGAACCGGATGAATGGGGAAAGAAAATACTAGAGTTTGAAATCATATGAGTACAACAAGCAGAATCAAAGCACCAAGAGGACTTATTAGAGATGGTAGACATTGTCACGCCCCAAATTTCCTCGACCGAGAACCAACCCAGGGCGCGAGGGAACGAAACTAAAGGAAGAAAATAAATAAAAAGACAATCTAATAAAAGAAGAAAATAAATAGACTAATAAATAAATAAAAGATACAACGACCGATACAAGACAATTCCATTAACATAACTATACATCCATATATCTCTGTCAATACACATACCCATGTCTCATTTACGGGCCTCGCCTGATGGCTCGAAGTACCAATGCAATGGCCAATTTTGGGTTTTTCACCACAGGATCTACACCCTCATAATGCACCAGCACCTCGTGCTAACCCATACTATGCTTTCAAGGAATCACACTATGCCAATATGCCATGATTCATCAATATCACTTTCATAAGCATATGCAACATGCTTTAAATAATGCATCACATTTAAGATCAACAATAGCATTTAAATCACAAGATTTCATCCACAAATCTACGTGTCATGCTCAATCAATCTCAACACCTACGCAATCCAAATGTCACAATATCAACAATCCTTCTACAACATAAATCACATATGATGACAACTCAAGAAGTAAATCATAACTCCCAAATAATCATAAAGAACACGTAAGCACATAAACAATCAACTCAAGGGTTCTCAAAGCAATAATTCCTATGTGATCTTCTAGCAGCAGATAAGCATAAGAATTATTCAATCAATATGCACATCAATCCTAATTTAATCCTATTCCTTACTTAGCAAAGTACCATACTTGATCGGGTTATCTCAACCTTAAGAAGCTATATCCACTAAGTAGTCCAGTCAACTGATCAATAACTCAGTCCTCCTACTGCATATGTTTAGAGGGTCCTTGCCTTTCCCTTCGATGTTCCTAAAATTCACAAATAGATCTCAGTATATATCGCTACACAAATTTATGCTATTCATCAAATTTTATGTATCTTTATGATTGGTATCTCTTTCACTCAATTAGACTTCACCATTGAATTCGAAACGCTGAACAAAGTCGATTTAGGTTTTCGCGAAATTCAATTTAGACATTTGTACTAGAAAGGGCAAAATAGTCATTTGCACCTTTCACGGGTTTCCAATTCTCAAGATCTCTTTTCATAAATTGGACCTTACCGTTGAATTCAGAATATTCAAAATAATAAAAATCCACTCTTCTCTTATTTCAATTAGGGTTCGTTTGATTAGTCTTTCGACTCAGGGGCGTTTCGGTCATTTTACCCTTTAAATTATCATTTAATTAAATATTATTTTATTCACTTGGGTCAATTCACAATTAACCCAAATTTCTAGGTATAATTAAAATCTCACAAGATTCTATTCACTGCTCATAATTTTTCCAATTCCTATAAGTTTCCATTGTTTTTTCCTGTACGTTTCCATTATAAGCCAATCATTGGATAACTTCTCATTTTCAACCAAACACCTTCCAAACTTAAATTTAAAATTTTACTCATAAAGTAACAGTACTGGGCGGCCATCTGAATGGGTGGGTCAGGTTAGACTTGACCCAGTTTGGCCTAAATAAAATCACAAAACTCAGTTGCTAAGCTGTGTTTCCTTTCCCTTAGTTTCTAGATTATTTTTCTTCATTCCAAATTTGTAAATCTAAAAAAATTTTCATGCTTAAGGAATCTTACAATCAATCTAATTATTCATGCTTCTAAAATTTCAAGACTAAAATTCAGCGTTTTACCCTGTTGTTTCGCGTTCCTTCAATCCAGTCTGCTATAACAAATGCACAGCTCATCCGTGATGCTTCAATAGCATCTAACTTGGTTCAGCCCCTGCAACGCATCACACGACCCCTTTCAAATTCCTATCCATCATCAACAATATCATGCCCAAACCCATAAACCCTGATCTGAACAACCATACCCTCTTGGCGCAACCCCGAAGTCTGCTGCTTACAACATGCTTGTTATTGATCCTTGACATACTGGCAAGGCTACGGCTTCCATAGGACTGCATCGTTTGAATCAAGTCTTGCGGCTACCATCTATGGCAGTCACTGCTTAGACAATTGAATCAACCCCCAAGTCTCCAATGACTCTGCTTTTACGTCACCCAAATTTTGTCTTCCATTAGCAAAGGAGCCAATCCAACATCAACCAAATCTAATGCTTCTATCAGCCTACTCCAAATTTTCAAACTGAAGCAACCGGCCAAACAGGGGAACCCCACAAAACCACAACATCCCCACTTGAACAAGAGACCCAACGACCATTCACTATTCTTCCCCCAACAGCATTCACGCAACCCTCCAACGTTTCCCTGCACCACTACACACACAGAGCAACGACAACTGAGCCCCTAACAGAAACCATAAAATGAAAAGAGCAGTCGACCCTCAATTCAAACCACAAGCCTTACAAAATCATTACCTCCAAACACCGACACAACTGGATCAATAAACCCAACCTGCTATCTCTCAATCCGACGAACCAACTCAGTCGCAGAGACCTCAGCTTCGAAGTCCAACCATACTGCCGTTACTCCTCCTTCTTCTTCCCGAACTGCCATATATATATATATATGCATCGATCTCCTCTTCTCCCCAATTTAAACAAATCATCAACCCAAATTTTGCATCATCTCCATAACGACAAGTCCCAAAACAGAGAGAAATTAAACATACCTGACATATCCCAACTGTAATCCTTCCAACCAGTTTGCAATACCCGTAATCCTTTGTGCAAACCGAACTCCTCAATCATCCATCCATGATCAAGCCAACGTGATTCCCCCTTTTTGCTGCACCGCTACTGCTGTCTCACTCTCGGCTAAGAATCTCCCTAAACCCAATCACTTATCAGATCTCTCTCTCAACGCCTCAACATTTTTCTGACCTGCACAAGCTTCTAGTAGCTTCGGCCGTACCTCTTCTGCACCGTTATACACACAGACATATACACATATAAAGTTTTGCTGCATAAGATCTGAAATCTCCTCATCACCAACATGAATTGACCCATCAAATTGGAGGGCACGTACTGCCGTTATCGCTGCTTCTGTCTCTCTCTCTACTTGGTTCCAGCAGCCTCGGCTGCTTTCTTTGCCTTTTTCTTTTTCTCGATCGGTTCCTCACCGACTTTCTCTCTTTCTCCCTTTTTTTTCAAATATCCAGAAGCTTCACGATGTGCCCTTTTCTCTCATCTCTATCTCTCGGTTTCCTTCCCCAATTCTTATCTCTTTATTTTGTTTTTCTCTGGCCGCACGTCACTCCACCGCCTCACTTGTGGTTGATATACATATATATTATATAAAATTATATAAGACACACACACACCCCACAACGACTGCCCATTTCTACCTCTTTTATTTTTCTATTCTTTTCTTGCTTCTTTAATTGATTCTTGTCTCACTTGAGACATATATATATATATATATATATATATTATATAACATATAAGACACACTCCCAACCCATTTTACCGACACCCACTTTTCAATCCTTAGCCTTTCTTTTCCCTGTTTCTTTATTCAAATGTTTTTAAACACACACACCTTACACCACACGCTACACCTGCCGTACACACTCACTTCTATATATATATATATATAATGTGTGTTTATTTCCTGTAGTCTCAGTCGCACCACCATTTAAATATATATATATATATATATTTTTTTTTATTATCATATTTTTTTTCATTATTTTTATTTCTCATGTTAACGCATATTTAATTATAAACCTATTCGGACTAATATGTACTGCCCTTTATAAATATCGTATTCTCGATACAACCAAGCCTTGCATATTCGAAGTTGCTAATTATGAAATTGCACATCCAAAAATTAATACATTAATATTTAGCTCAAGATTCCCCGTCATGGCCTACAGCCCTATCGACAAAACGAAAAATTTATTCCCAAGTTTCCATGTCCCTACAGACATAGTGGTGGAAAGTGAATAACCAAAAACCTGTTTAAGGATTGCTTCAAGATCAGTGACAGAGAATGAGGGAGGAAAAGGTGTGGGGGAGTTGTCAGTAGTAGCCGTAGTGGCAGTAGTAGCAGACCCAAAGTTAGACTGGTTTCTAGATTTTCTCTTTTGCCAGTGGTTGCATACTTGTCAATTAGGATTTTTGAAACAGTCATCCTAATAATGGTCAGGTCCTAACTTGTGACAGAATTTGTATAGTCGGGAAGGACGGTCTAATAATAAATGTCCTAAAGAGTGATAGTACTTACAGATCTTCTAGGTAAATTGACTGCCTTTGGGTTGGGATGCTGGAAGGTGGCAAGAACCATGTTTGTAGAGGAGCTCTTGAAAAGGCCAATATGAGTTTCTTCAAAAAGGAGTTTAAAAATGGCTTGCTTAAGCGTGGGAAGAGGATGTGGTGAAATAGAGATGCCCGAACAAGTTCAAAGTGATCATTGAGAGCCATCAAAAAATGGATCAGTCACTAGTGGTCATGATAAAGGACAAATTGCTCAACATCATGATGACAAAGCCATAAAGGTTCAGAAGGTGTCAATTGATCCCAAAGCTTTTACATTTAAGAAAGAAAAATCAATAATGGACTGTCTAGATTCCTAGTGCGTATGATGTAGTGTAGTGAGAAGCTGATATTGGTGAGTGAGGTCAACTATGGTGTAGCGAGCTACTAGAAAGTCCCAAACTGATTTGGTTGTGGTGAAATGTCCAAATTGAAGACTGATGGAGGCGATAGTGGTATTACGAAACCACGTGATTATCTGATGATTTTTGCTATCCCAATCTTCAAGCTTTTCTTGAAATTTCTCATCAGATTCTTTCTTGCCTTGTTGAGGCTCAATAATATAGCTAGTGAGATAGTGCCATAACTTGCACCCTCGTAGAAAACTAGACATTTCTTGAGACCAAGGAATGTAGTTTGAGCCATCGAGAGTGATGTTGATTGGATGTGAAGCATCTATATAGTCCATAGTGTAGAACTTATGAAAATCTCAAAGTTTTGTGACTTGATTTGGGCTGCTGTGTTGCTGCGGTTTGGGTTGCTGAATGGAAACGAATTTTGGTGGAGACTCGAAGAGCACCAAAAATTGGCAATACTTGTAAAGATCTGAAAAATCAGAATAAATTTTTTGTTTTGCGGGTAGGACATTATTCATGCATTATTTGCTAGTAGCGCACTATACATGCATAATTTAGACATGAGTTATATTTTAAAAAATAATTTGCATATTCCATGGAAGGAAAACATGCTTAGAATGTTAAAATACACCTTTTGTGATAATTTGAGTAAAATCGGAGATAGTTTGAAAAACAGGCCCAAAAAGCCGGCCTTGGTGGGCCCGGCCGCGCCTACCAAGCGAAAATATTTTTTTTTAGAAACATATCATTTAAAATAATTTTAAGAACTTTGGTTAAATTAAAATATCGATTTGAGGCATTTCGGGATAGGCTGTAATGTAATGAGGTCTCGCGGCTCATTAAGGGCAAAAAAGTCTTTTCACCCCTTGACCCTTTAGTATAAATAGACCACTTAAGAGTTAAAATTTTCAGAATTTGGTTGAGGAAAAGTGCTGCAAATCGAGCTTGGGGAGAAATTATGAAGAAAACCTAGGTTTTTCAACTTTCTACCTTCCAAAACTCATCTCTAGCCTTAGAATCTCTTAAGGCTTCCTTCTAGGAAGTTGTTCCCCACCACAAGGGTTATAATCCTACCAATTGGTTTGGCTTTGAGGTGAACATAACTCCCTAGGGTTGAGAAACACCCTTCTAGGTATGATATTTTGCTAAGTAAAGACTAAAGTTAAGTTTATTGGTATTTTTTCAAGTTGATTGTATGACTTACATACTTATTTAATGTTAGAAAATCACCTAGCATATATTTGCTTTGAAAACCTAGGGTTGGTTCTTTGTGTACTTGTGTATTCTTTGAGAATTTGGTAAAACTGTGAACATTTAGCATTAATATATGTATAATTGATTGTATTATTGCCAATGTTCATGTAGACAAAGTCTTGAAGTTTGAAAGTTATGGTTTGTTTAATGTATGATACTTTGTGTATTATTTGAGAATTTGGTAAAGTTGTGGACATGTAGCATGAATATATGTATAATTGATTGGATTATAGCCTATGTTCATGTAGACAAAGTTTTGTAGTTAGAAAGTTATGGTTTGATTAATGTATGATGCATAATTTAAGGTATACCCCATATGTTTTATGAAATGCCTCATAAAAACTACATGGTAAAGTAAGGCATATTGGCATATTGTGAATCTTTGAAAACATGGTATGTGTTAAGCACTTTGGTGCTATGCATTATGAAGGTGTAGATTTTGTGGTGAAAAATCTAAAATCTGGCCAAATGAGTGGTACTTGCATTCCAACAGGAGCAGATCGTGAAACAAGGCATGCATTGGGCATAGAGTTGCATGTGTGTCATACATATTGCCATTATATTGCATTAGTGAATTGGAAGGTTTATAACTCACAAATGTTCACTTTGCACATCTCATAACTTACCTTTATTCTTGTTTAACATTATGTTATACAAGTCGTCACGCTTACCCTACATGGGATTATATTTTTTAGATGAGGTTCTCAGCACATGAGACTTGAAGAAGTCTTAACGCATGGAGGGGAAAGTGAATTTTGAAGTATATTTGACCTAAGGGCCATATTTTGTATGTAAGGGTATAAGCCCCATGAAGTTTAGTTCATGTTTAAAGTTTAAACTTTGTATAAGTTATAAACTTAATTTTATGTTAGATTGTATAGAATTATGCATTGAATATGAATAAGGACCATGGCACTCCAAGTAGTTATTTTTCTTTTATTTTTTTGAAACATAATTGTGGATATTAAAATATAGAATTGTACAAATAAATGTTCTATTAGGTGTTGTTGTTGGTGTTGAAGAGGATGAGGAGAAGGAATGCGATGAGAAAAAAGGTCAATAAACAAGGGAGACTATGGTAAAAATTTTCAAGAATAGCAATTAGGTTGAATGAAGTTGGAAAGCATGCCTAGATTTTCTAAGTAAAGGATCAAATGAATTAAAAGGAAAAACAAAGGTAAAGAAATGAAAAATAGGGGTAAACTAGTCAAAAATTACTTAAGGTCGAAAAATAGGAGAAAAGGGTAAAATGGTCATTTTACATGTTATAAGGTCCCTACTCCAAGTTTGGTGGTGAAATAAATTGAAAGGGTTACGAAAATGTAAAAAAAAAAATTAGATTCTGGGCCAAGGCCAATAGACTAGTAGTAGGCAGCCCAATCGCACGCCTGTGTACCTGCACGCTTGCGTGCGCTTGGCCGCCCCTCCACGCGCACGCACGCTTGTGTGCCTGGCCATCCTCCTTTTGCGCGCCTGCGTGCCCTACGCCTGCCCTGCGTACACCTGCAGCGATGGGCATGCTATGACATGCCCTCTAAGGCCATTTCAAGGCCATACACTTTCATGGTAGACACTACCTTTTGGAGTCCCTTTTAGGCCACTTTTGGCCATTATACCAAGCCATGTTGGACACCTTGTTGGGACACATTTTAGTCATTATTCAAGACTATGTTTGGCCACTTCCTTAAACCACTTTAGGTAAGATTTTTGACCTATCCTTGGTTTATGCCTTAGGGCATTTTTTGCCTACTTTAGCCATTAATTTGAGCTACATTGGGCAAACCTTTTTGGCTAGTTTTAACCCATGTCTTAGGCTATTTTTGGTAAACCTTCTAAGTTGTTTTTGAACAATAATTGGGGCTATTTTGGGCCATTGTTTCAAGGCGCATTAAAGGACATTTTTGGCACTATCTTGGAGGTCATGCTTGGACATGACTTAGACTATTTTTGACCATCGGTTGGGGAGGTATTTGACTAGTATTTGGAACTCATCTTGGGTGAGTCTAGTTAGCATTTTTCATTCTTAATTTTGAAAAACATTAGAAAATTAATATTTAATCAATTAAATTAATTCAATTGTATTTTATTAACTCTTTTAAGTCATTTTCAATCATTCCCCAGGTTTTAAAAATTTGAGACGTGACAACTTGGTATTAGATCCAGACCCCAGCCGAAAGTGTGGAGATGGCTGCACGCTACTGCATGCCCGCCCAAGAGGACGGTGTTCCTTTGGGGGGAGAGCGTAATGCATCCCACATCGCTTGGGGAAGGAAAAGATGAAGGATTCATAAGTAAGGCTGCGCATCTCCTTGTCACAACGCGTTTTAAAGCTGTGCGGGGTCAAGGCCCAAAGTGGACAATATTGTGTCATGTGGAATGGGTCGTTACAGATGGTATCAGAACTGGACCCCAACCGGAAGTGTGGAGATGGTTGCACGCCACTGCATGCCTGCCTAAGTGGACAGTGTTCCTATAGGGGGAGAGGGTAATAAGAAAGGGTAATGCATCCCACATCTCCTAGGGAAGGGAAAGGTGAAAGATTCAAAAGTAGGGCCATAGTTCTCCTTGAAACAACGCATTTTAAAGGGTAAGTGCATCCCCAAATCTATTGCATGTTTTCTTTTCTTGATACATGTGATGTGAATATGGTGCTTAAGAACATGGATTGCTAGAAATGTGTTAATTTGATGGCATGTGTATTGCCTAGCTATTGTGTTGATAGAATATGTTGAATTCTTTGATGTGTAAGACATATATAGTGTATATTTTGTTTTAATAACACCTATGGATTGGGTACATGTGTGCTTGCATGGTTATATTGCATTTTGAAGCATATCATTGAATAATGCATGAAATTGAAAACTTGAAAACTTAAAAGATGAAGATAGAAAACTTTTAAACAATATGTGGTATGAATAGAAAGGAATTATACTAAGATGAAATAGCTGAGATGAATAAAAAAAGGTAGAGATAAATACTTGGTGTTACTTTATATATGTGGGAATGTATATGGAATATACCTTGGATACATAGTAAAAGGTTTTAATTATCCTTTGATGAATTAGATTGTTAAATTATTAATTGATTGAAAAAAAAAATGTAATTTGGGAATGAAAATTTTAAATTTGAAAATTAATGATCTTGTGAAAATCCAATGACTTGTGAACGGAAATGGTAAATTATTGTTAACATTGGAGTTATGATTTACTGCCAATATTGGTGGATACTCTTAGAATTTAAGATTAGTTGGAGATAATACGTTTCAAGGGATGAAGTGACTTATAGATATGAATATTAAACTGTGGTTGGCTATTGAGAATTATGATAGTGGATTTGATGGCTTTTGACCTTTAGTGGAGTATGAAAATGTTATAAATTTTGTTATGACCATTTCCTATTGTGGCCACATGATGGTTGGATTGATCTTCAAGAGTGAGGTTTTCTATTATATTTCTTTTATGATAGAAGTTAATTTATTAGTAGGGCCTATGCATGTCTATTTTGTTTTTTTCCCTAGTTGATAGATGATAGATTATAATCATAAATTCATATGATGAGTGAACACTAATAGTGATGAATTGGTCTGGGACATTCTAATGATTCACTTGGGAAATTACTATTATAGGAAGAGTGAATTCCCTATAGAATGGTTTAATAATGTATCTTGTAATAATTGTGAAATTAGATAAGTTAAAAACTCAATTTGAGGACTTATGAACGAAATGACTAAATGATGAATCTGATGTATAAAATAGTTTATGATTGTGTTGATTACAGTGACTAAATCAAGTTAGATTTGAAACTAATGTGATAAGTTTTATATGATTGATGGGTTCTTTCAATTAATAGAGAACTTAAGATGAGTGTTATAGATCCTTGCGAGATCTTGATTGATAAAAGTATTGGAGAAGTGGGGTATCAGTTGGCATTATCACCACAAATATCGAGGGGTTCATGATTTGTTCCACATGTTTATGTTAAGGAAGTATGAAACCGACCCTTAGTATGTGTTAGATTTGGGTGAATCTCCATGTTGAGGGTGATGTATCCTATGATGAGGGGCCTATTGAGATACTGGACTCGAAGGACCAGGTTTTGCAGGACAAGACCATCCTTTTGGTCAAGGTTCTTTAGAACCACCACAGGGTCGAGGAGGCTACTTGGGAGAGCAAGACTGAGGTCCGCGCTAGGTATCCAGAGTTGTTTATCCATAGAGGTACATTTTTAAATTTCAGGACGAAATTTCTTTAAGGGGAGAAGAATGTAAAGATCTGAAATATCAGAGTAAATTTTTCGTTTTGCCAAGTAAGACGTTATTCATGCATTATTTGTTAGGTAGGACACTATACATGCATTATTTACACAAAATTTATGTTTACAAGAATAATTTGAGTATCCATAAAATGAAAATATGCTTAGAATGTTAAATAAATCTCTTGTGATAATTTGAACGAAATCAGAGATAGTTTGAAAAATGGGCCCAAAAGGCTAAGCCTGGGTGGGCCCGGCTGCACCTGCCAGCAGGCGAAAATATTTTTTTTAGAAAAATATCATTTAAAATAATTTTAAGAATTTTGGTAAAAGTAGAATATTGATTTGAGGCATTTCGGGATAGGCTGTAATGTAACGGGGTCCCGCGGCTCAGTAAGGGCAAAATGGTCTTTTCACCCCTCGACCTCTTAGTATAAATAGACCACTAAAAAGTTAGAATTTTCAGAATTTGGTTGACGAAAGTGCTACAACTCGAGCTTGGGAGAGAAACCATGAAGAAAACCTAGGTTTTTTTAAGTTTCAACCCTCTAAAACTCATCTCTAGCCTTGGAATCTCTCAAGGCTTCCTTCTAGGAAGTTATTCCCCACCACAAGGGCTACAATCCTACTTATTGGCTCTGCTTTGAAATGAACACAACTCCTTAGTGTTGAGAAAAACCCTTCTAGGTATGATATTTTGCTAAGTAAAGACTAGAGTTAAGTTTATTGGTGTTTTTATAAGTTGATTGTATGACATATCAACAGATAAATCATAAACAAGCTGACAAGGAATATCTGAATCAGAAGCAGATCAAGAATAAAAGCACATGTCAATCCGAGTCCGAGGATAGACAACAAGCACATCATCGAACAATTAATAGATCAATAGATAAACCATGGACATGATTAGATAATATGTCTATAGATAAACCACGGACCATCTCAATGTGGCGTATCTGGGATCAAGAGTACATCAACAGATAAACCACAGACCAACTCAACGTGGCATATCTAGAATCAATAAATCGTGAGTACAACATCAAAATATCAATAAACGATATGAGATACAAACAGAACAAATGTTGATATACAGATGTCTCATGAGTGCCTAGCTAGGGCCTCACCTACATCACCATATCTAGGATACGCTCAAGGCCATTCCCGCCTTAGGAATCGCTATCCTTGGCTGGGAGTGCCGCCACCATCCCTCAAAGCTCTGTGCATATAAGATGTCCCTCATAGACTAATCATTAGGCTACTCTCAAACATCAACCTGTAGGTCCTCAAGCATCTGTGAATCAGATGGACGTTAGTGACAAATCACAACTCCAGGTACTCAATAAAATCATGATCATCAAGTTTCCATAGGATATAAAATATAGGCAATCAAATAAGATATCAATAATCGAGATCTCAATGAGTCAACAATAAGAGTACATGAGTCAACAATAAGAGTAAGTATCAATCATGGAGATCAATATCATTAAACGGACGTTGTGACAATCACAACTTCGAGTACTCAATCATATCAAGATTATCATATGTCCACAGACGATGTACGTGTTGTGAAAACATGAAAATGTCATATAGTCAACAAGAATGTCCAGAATTATGATCTCAATGAATCAATCAAGAGAAGTAAGTCTCAAATCATGGAAATCATATCATCAGACAGGTATAGAGTACAAACTGGCTATATCAAGATGTCACTAGTGACATGGCGAGGAGTTACACATGAGAGAGTTCGGGTTTACTTACCTTGAGTTCTTAACATTACATTTCCTATCTCGTTATCACAATATCTTTTTCATAGCTCTCTTTCTCATTTTTCGTCATTTGAATGATCACAATTTCTATGAGCTTTCTTATACTCGAAGGAAGAGGAAATGTCCCAACCCATGGAAATATCCTTGCTAATCTCGGAGATCTTACAAGATTAAGAAGGAATCCCCAAAAGGTGTTGCATTGAGCAACGCTACACCCTTCACCAAATGAGGGTTACATGCTGCAAAGTAGACTGCAACAAATCCTCCAAGTGAGTTTCCCACAACGTAAACTGGTTCCCTAATGACTTGCCATAGAAATCTTCTTCTATAAAATAGCGAACTTGCTCCTGCCATAAATCAATAGAATAAACAAGCTTATATGCCGAAGGTTCAGTTTTATCTTCAAAGCCCCACACAAATTTCTCCTTTTATGACATACCCATGTCCTTAGATCGAGAAGTAGGATCTTCAAATGGCAAGACATGCCCTGCCTAAGAAAATCTAGTGCCCAGGACTCTAAAATCATGACCCAGATCCTTTAATTGCTTCTCATAATGAAAGGAACCCACACTAAAACCAGGAAGAAAGATCACTTGTGGAGAATTAACATTTTCAAACTCGGATTTTTCATAATGAACATTGAACCTAGGCTTCCATTCCCAAAAACAACTACTAATCGGGGCACTATAATCACCACTAGATTCATCTGGCAAACCTGGAATCAGAATTCTAGTTACTGAATTTCCCTCTTTCTGTGACATTTCTCACACCCTCTTCATTACCAATAACACTCAAATCAACATTCTAAAACGCTTGAAGAGTATTAAATGATCTAGAAGCTTGATTTTGACTAAGGTTCTTTAAGCAAAATGGATCCAGTTTAGAATATCTCAAGGAATCCCATTTGGAATTAATTATAACACATAAAACTCTTGGTTTTCTTGCAATATGTGAACTTAAACATTTCTTTACCAATTTCCCCCTCAAATTTACAAAATGAGAGCTAGGTGCAGAATAGCAAGAGAGAATTTCCATACCAGAAGCTGCTTTCTCTAAATTGCAAAGATTGTCATGAGACTCCAACACAACAACTATCATTTTAGGACCAAAACACCAAACCTTATTAACAAGCTAGTGAGGCTGAAGTAAAGAATCAATGAGCGACCAAGCTCTAGAACTCGAACTCCGAGGCAACGTTTATTGCTTCCTAGAGATCCCAGTAGGGTATCGTAGAGAGGCTGAACCGATCAAACGGCAAAGAACCACCACCACCATTCTGCTGTTGATGCTGAAACATAATTGTCCGTGGTGAGAGCTCGCTCATGAAGTATCGAGTCTTTGAACTTTTCCTTCCTCGATGATCGAATTCGACTCCAGCGATTGCTCGAGCCTACGACTGGTCGACTGGCCATTCGATATGCAGTTTTCCTAGGTTTCTTCTTCACCGACTTCATCACTTTTTCAACCAGCCCTCCTAGAGATTCTGGAGTTCTCTTCTTTGTCTTCATTTTAGATATTCTGGAGTTTTCCTTTCGTAAAGGAAATATTGAAATTTGGTTAGTGTTGTCCAGTTATAGTGCTTTTGACCAAAATTACATATATATATATATATTTTGAGTCTTGATGTATTTTCTTCCTTTATATATATATATAAGAACATATATTCATGTAAATACATCTAAGTATAATTTTTGGTCTACCTTATTGGTCTACCTTACCGTATTTTTTGATATATGTCATCGTATTTTTGTTTATTTCATGAAATCATAATTTATAGCATGTTGGTGAATTTAGCTTAAAGCCGAGGTCGGTAGAGGTCGGTATCACTATTATTTATTTTATCAATTTTGGGTCCCCAGTTGTGTCTCATATTATATATATATTTTTTTTATTTTCATAATTAATTCCCTGTGTTAGCCTTTATTGTCAATTTTGGTACCAGTTCAAATTATTTTGACTCGGTTGACCAAGTTGTCAATTTTCTGAGCATACACCATCTTTGGTATTTTTGGGTCAATCATATATTTTTTGATAATTTATCCCATGCATATGAGCTTGGTTACTGTTTTAGTCTTATCTGGTTTTCGGGATATTACAATTATGCCTCATAAAGGGCCAAATAGGCTATAAAGCATCAAGAATCCTAATTAGGAATCTAAGAGCCTCTTGATCAAATAGACTGACTTCAAAAGAACTTAAAACACTAAATAAAGGTGCTTCGAATTAGAACAAATACTAATTCAATATACAATGTATTTTTGATCTATGATTATAGGATCACCAAATGTTAGAAAATGGAACAAAGCTATGGGATAGCTACTATGGTACTAGTATGCGAATGCAATGCTAAGGACCCAATGTAAGTAAACCCGAACTCTAATATGTAGATTTCTACTTTGCCAATGTGGCCTACTTATATAGTCGCCAACCTTTGTTTCTTGAAAATTATACATCAATAATTGCTTTAAGTCCATAAACTATTGATTATTGTGATTCCATTTTGTGAAATTTGTGATTTGTTGAGATCCTATTTGTTATGGATATCTATGAATACTTTGACTCTTTGGCTTTATCTTATTTTTGTGATCATTGTGATCTTTTTGTTGTGGGCATTTCTAATATATATATATATATATATATATATACCTACTTTGTGGAATCCATGTAATAATAACATTACTTATGAGTATCCAGGGGTAGTGTTTATCACAATGCCCATCTTGACTCTATAGATGCTGAGAACCTACGGGTCGGTGTTTGGGAATGATACCCAACACGTGGTCCTGATGAGGACATGACTATTTGAGAAGCACTTTTGATGCCATTCAAGGAAAACCTAGAAATGCAGTGATGTACCTAAATGAGTGTTGTTTGGGGATAGCCAAGTCCTATTTCTTGATAGCATCTAGTAGACTCAGATTCCTATATGTTTGATTGCACACCATGATTGTTGATTTAATAATGATATTCTTTGGATGAGAAATACACCTTTGAGTCTTATTGTTGTATTCGATTTGAATTCCTTTGATTTTGGGAGCTAAACGTTATATGTTGATGAATTTGTGCTTGATGACTTGCTTAGTCATTCCCATTGCAATTGTGACCTCTTTGTGAACTATGTCATTCTGCCCTGATGGCCGATTCTTTTGAACTTGATATCTTGTGATTATCTCTTGTTTTACACTCTTGTGTAACCTATGGCAGAGTGAATGATTTACTTACTGAATTAAGTTAGTTCACCACAAAATTATAACAAATTTTCAGGTAACACAATATGGAAGGAAAGCTAATGATGATGTCTAATGGAGCTAGTGATGTGCTTGTGGGCAACGTTGATGATGCATAGCTCCAAGACTTAATTTGAATTAATATTGTAAGGATGATAGTAATATTATACATTGTGACTTGGTGATACTGAAAGATGTCATTAGATTTAAATTGTGATCAATGATGATGAAAATTGTATTTAGGAAATGATCTTATTGATGATTGTTAAAGTTGATTAGTTATTAGATGAGTTGTATATATGTATAACTTTCACACTTGCTTAAAAAGAAAAAAAATTTACTACCTTGTGCAATTCATTTGAATTTTGTACAGCCTGTCTCGGTGACAGTGTCGGTCATTACCCTAATACGTAGAGGGTGGGTTTCGGGTTGTGACATTATAACCAAAAAATCAAACAAAACCCAATTTTTTTCTTTCTTTTTCTACATTTTTTTTTTTATCCTTTTTTATCCTAAACCCTTATAAACATCATTTGAAATCCTTTTAAGTAGTTGTTGTGGATCAAAGAAGCCAAGAATAAAGGTTTCTAACGAGGAGACTATAACTCACCCTATCTATCATTCCAGTCACTATTTTCCACTTCCAATCATTCCATTTCACTTCCTAGAGCCTAAAGGGAGCCCCCCCTAACACCCAAAACCTTTCATGCTACATCAAAACCCTTTTCTAGTCCAAACTTAGATTTCACACACATACACACATACACACATACACACATACACACATATATATATATATATATACATGGTAATATATGCATACACACATTGAAATGTACACAATCCAAGTATTGAAAAAAAAATAGTATTTGTTTGGTAATTGAATTATATTACCATGCTTTCTCTTATATGTGAAATAAGAGAATTAATCTTGATCATAATGAAACAATTACAAAGTATAAAACCCAAATTGATAATCTTGATGGTATCTATACTAAATAATGACACAAATTAATATATGATCTTAGTTGTGCATTACATACATAAAGATAGCCAATGTGAAGCTTAACTTGCATATTGAATTTATAGGACATGACTATTGCGTAATTATGATTAAAATAATGTACTAAATATAGGATCATAAAAAGTGTTTTGATATGTCTTGCTTATGAAGATGATATTTAATATCTAAAGCAAAACATGAACACTAGTAGCCTATAACTCATTACTTTAATAAGTAAATCTTAAAGGCAATAAATCAAAATATATATATATATGCTCCCAAATGTTAAATCACATAAATTGGCTAAGTTTTTCAATTCCATAATCCTAATTGGAATTCAAATATGCCTTTGAGCATTCATGTATATGAGCAACGTATTCAAGAACCTTAAACATAATTTAAGAATTGGTTAGACAATAACTCATAAAGGTTAATATATATAAGTTGTGCATAATGTAAAGCTCTAATAAACATATGCATGAATGTGAAATTGTTAGATTCATGTATATTCAAACAAATGCACAAACTAGTTCTAATTCATGACATTTATAGGTTATTATTAATGGAAAAATGAGCAACTAAGATAAGGTCATGATTTTACGATGCATCCTTATAATAACAATGTAAAATTCATATAGGATGCATATTTTAGGAAGTATTTTATGAATAAATAAATGTTGTAAACATAAAAATTCATGAATGACTTTATGCTTACAAATTTAACTGTATAGTTGGTCCATTGATTTGAGGCTTATAACACGTACTTAAATGTGATCTAACTATTCAACCTATAAGTTTTTGTTTAAAATTGAAACAAGTTGTAAATCAAGTGGACAATATAACAGATGAAACAACAATGGAAATTGATCAACTAGATCAAGAAAGAGATGACCAATACTTGAAAGGTTCAAGCAAATGAAAAAATTCACTTCAAAGTTCAAGCATCAAGTCAAACTCTAGTAAGTGGATGCACTCAAGCCTAAAGAATCAAGTGAAGTCAAGTGAAGACTTTAATTTTTATTTTTGTGAATTTTTGAGTGATTCAGGATTGATTGATTAAGACATAATGCTTTATGTATTTAAGTGATCAACTAAAATCAATCACAAAATAATTTTTTAAAAGGAAATATTGATATACCTTAAGATTTGAAAAATCAAGTTAAATCGAAGTTGAAAACTTTGAAAATGATTGATTGATCATGAACATAAAAAGTGATCAATAAAAAGTCAATCACAAAATTATTTTTCAAAGGATCTCATTGATGTACCTTAGGCCTTGAAAAATCAAGTTATTTGAAAATTAGAATTTTAGTTAAGATAAGCAAAATGCTTAATCTGCCAAAATCAGACGACTAATTCTCAAATTAGTTAACTGATTGTTTTTACAAAGATGAACCTCTAAGCCGTTAGAAAAATTAGTCGACTAAATTATGATCTAATTGACTGATTGTTGAAACTAGTGTGATTTTATTAATCTGACAATCATGAATTCAAATTTTGAATAGATCTAAAAGAGATAACGAGTAGTTTTTGAAACCTAACGACTATATCTTTCAAAGGCCCATAAATAGAGGTTTTAAATAGCATTCATTACTAACAACTCTTGCACATAAACTTTCAATCTTTGTTATTGACTTTAGATCTAACAACTTCCAAATCTAGATCTAAAAGTTCTACTCACATTAAGTGTTCATAGCTAATCATTGATCAATCTATAGAAAGCTTTCATTTCACCTAATCCACTCTTCAAGAGAGTACTATTGGTGGTCTTTCTTCCTACATCTCATTGTGGTTAGATTTGCGGATAAGCACTATCCGTTTGTGAGAAAAACAAGGTTTTGCTCGGATAAGAGGATTAAGGTATTCTCTTTGAGATAAGAGGGTTGTGGTCTTCACTTTTTAAAGGTTTGGAATCTACCTACAAGGAGGTCTCTAAAGTGGAAAACTCATGTGGGGATGCTTGAGTCGAGGGCGTAGGAAGTTTTTCAAACCTCATAAAAATCTTATGTTTGCATTTTTTTTTCTCCTTACTCTCTTTTACTTTCTTATAATTTAATTGCTTTATATTTTTAAGATTGTAAAGGTTACCAATATTTGCAAAATATCCTATTTACCCCCTTTTAGGGTAAATATCCAGGCAACACCAAGCATATATACACAACCTAATATCACATCTAGAACTATATGATAGGTTTTAGAAGTCCCTACCTCAAATCTTCCATTTTTAGAGAGAGAACCTAAGGAGAAAGAGCTTGGTTGAGTCATCTATGGCTTCCGCGACAGGTCCAGCCTCCCTGCTTCACTTTTCTCAGTCCTTTCTTCTTTCATTTTCTTCATTCTTCTTATTTTTGGCTCACAATGTGTGTTTAACACACACACACACACACACACTCACACCCGTATACACAATTACTGATACACTTTCCCTCACCCATTGTTTTCACACACACCCTTCCCCACTCATTTCTCTATTCAGCCCACACACCTACATCCATGTATACGCACACAACCATGCACATACATATACACACATTCTCACCACTTTAGTTCAAGAGAGAGGGAAAGAGAGAAAGAGATCTGAAAATGAGGGTCTACCCAAGAGAGGAAAAAATGAGGGAAAGGAAGAGAGAGAAAAAAAAAAAAACTTGTCTCTCAATATCATTCTTGTTCCCCTACCATGTATTTTACCTACACACAAACATTCTAAACATTGGATCCCTTTGTGCCTAATCAAAATGGGACACTTGTCTTATTATAGAAAACCCAACAAAGCTTCTTAGGAAAGCTTTACACACTCTTCAATGCACCACAGTGGTCAGTTGGCCAAATGTGCACACACACGCGTACCCAAAAATAAACTATCTCAGAATCACACCAAAATTGGCATTCTAACTAATTTCGACGCTCTGATTCCAAATAGGTTCTCTATTTCTTAAAATTATTTCATTAGTTTTTTTGTATTATTTGCGTCCTGTATTTGATTGTGTGGCCCCGTGGCTCACACTAGTCCCAGATAAATTGCTAAAATTCAGTTTTAGCTTCATTGTGTCATACTTTTGACTCATCAACTGATTTTACAATCTTTCTGACACATCTTCAATTAATTTCTTATCTGACACTGATTTAGATTGAAAAATTACCAAATTTTCCTTTGACAATTTTTTGGGTGTTTACACTCTGCTTGGTTGAACTTCTAAGAGTCGTTGAATCCCAACCCTATTGGAAACCCAGATGGGTGTAGTGGGTCGACCAAAATCTAGTGCAAGGTAGTTTAAAACCAGGCACCAAGAGTCAATCATGAGGTCGTTCTTAAGCTAGTTCCTTCTTTCATAAAGCTTGAAGCCTTATTTGCTTTTGGGTCACAAGCAGAGATATCGATCGAGCAATTTTGCAAAATAGCTATTGGTTTGAGAGAATCAAAAGTTAACTTCCTGTAGGGCACAATATGAGGAGGTGATCCAGTTAAATCAACTTGAGAAAGCCTCACCAATCTATGAAATTCTAGGTATATGAATAGCCATTAGCTAGTTGGATCAGTGATTAAATTTATTTTACGGGCAAAATAGATAATGATGGGTGTATAATTGAGTTGGATAAATGGTTAATGTCTTTGGAATTCACTCGTTTTTCTCCATTGTTTTTATGAAATTGTAAATTTTAAACCTCTAAATTTTAAAATTTTACAATTGCCACCTGTGCTTTAAATACTAATTTTTTTTGGACAAGTTTTCACTGCCTTAAAAATCAATCTCGAGCACCCAACATGAGGCCAAGAGTTCAAAAAAACTAAATACATTTTCAATTTTTATGAAACTAAAATTTTACACTTTAAAGAAACTTTAAAATTTTATATTTTCATTGGGACAAAGTTTTTCACTTTAAAAGTGTAAAATTTTACACTTTTGTTGTGACGAAATTTTATAGTTTTGGATCGATCTTTTTTTTTCTTCCAAATTTCATATGTAATATGAATCTTATTTGATAGGTCTGATTTTTAGAGCCCAAATATTTAAATTTTATTTAAAATGGATATATAGTGAGTATTTAAATTTTAAAATTTTATGTTTATTTTTTGTTTGTGGCTGGGAGTTTTTCCCGTAATAGATTTGAAAGAAAAAACTAAAAAAGATATTTTAGTCATAAAATAATTAAAAAACTTATGAAATTAATATATTTAAGTGTGAACCTTGTGATGATTTTCATACTTTTTTGTCAACTTGTGATCGAACTAACCGTAATTTTTATTTATTTTTTTTTTATAGAAGAAAGAATCTAGGAAAGGTAATGATATGATACTTGCTCATTTGGTTGAGCTGTGAAAATATGCGATTTCAGTTAAGCAGTTATTTGAATTAAGTAGATGTAAAAATGTGTAATTTGAATTAAATTGTTGAGTGTTTAGATGAATGTATTTAATAAATACTTAAATGATATTTTAGTATTTGAATGAACGATTAAAAAGTATTGGATGAGTATTAATTGTCTCTCTTACACTTGATTATTAAAGTTATTTATTTAGTAATGTATTAAGATTTTAAAATTATATTATCTTTATAAATAAAAAAATATATAATGATAAAATAAGTCATTATTTTTTTATATGAAATATGTATTAATAATATTATTTACAAATATAATATTAATATAATATATTGTATTATATTATATAATAATATTTTATTTTAATATTAAATATAATTAATAATGGATCCACGACTTTTAATCTCTCTTGATTTCATTCATTTGTAAGTTACATCACTGTAATAAATATTAAATTTAATAACAATATGTTGAGAAAAAAAAAACAATTTGACGTTTTGAAAAAAGTCCTCTTCCCTGCCATCTTTGTCAGCCCATTTTGACTGCAATAATGTTCAAAAGTGTTATCCACTATACAACTCAAATACCCTTAAAAGTGAAAAGTAAAATGTGAACACCAAAACGCCCAATCTAGCCGTACAAATTTCCATCCGAACAAGCCGGCTAAAAGCTGACAGACTAAAGGCAGGTCTCTTGCACCCTTGTCGTATTAGTGCGCTTTAGTATCAATTATGTTGCACGCTGTCAATGCTTTTTCGCGTCAATAATTCACATAGCTGGCTTAGTGGTCCCATTTTCAATAATTCTTGTCGTAGTTTCCCCTTTTGAATAAATCATTTTGATGCTTTGATTGATTTATGATATAGAAAAAGTAAGGAAAGGTAATGAAAATTTATAATAAAAAAAAAAAAAAAAGTAAACCTGAACCGTCAGTAGCATGAGTTTATACGTTGAGGTGTGGTTGATACCTTGAGAAAAAAATTTAAATATTTTAAATTTAATTTTTTTATATTGATTCTTGACAGTAAAAAATTAAATAATAAATTTAACTATTACAAAAAATTTTAAAATATTTTTTAACTGATCTATAAAAAAAAATGAGTTTACCACGATATTTTTTTTCCGTACTTTAGTAATCGTTACAAAAAACAATATCAATTCGTAATTTGAATAACTGCATTCCATCAAAATATAAATCAAATTTTACTACACCTAAAAGTTTTCAATAAAATAAGGATATAATTAATGGTTTATGTATTGGTGATCATATAGTTTCATATATTCAAATGAGGTGGAGTGCGTCATTATGAGTTTTATTATCGGGACTCACCTCATGTGAGTATATGGACACTGATACATGAATAACAAAATATTATCCATAAAATAAAGGTGATTTCTAAATGGAGCATCATGCTATAAGGTCACCGAACCTTAAAAAAAATATTTTTCTCTCTTATTCAATATGTGTCTTAATTATAATATATCATATATGTAATACACATGTACTATTTTTTTATTTTATTTTAATTAAAATTAAACAAACTTATGATATTAATAAAATTACATACGTGACAAGATTAAGATTATTACAACTACCTAAAGCTAGTGTCTTAAAGAAAATGCAATATTAAAAATGACTTTCATTTCAAATATGAATTATCGTTAAATTTTAATTTTGAATCAT
The DNA here is from genome assembly GCA_008638375.1 of Nyssa sinensis. Lineage (NCBI taxonomy): Eukaryota > Viridiplantae > Streptophyta > Magnoliopsida > Cornales > Nyssaceae > Nyssa > Nyssa sinensis. The sequence goes on along the minus strand of CM018042.1, from coordinate 17,551,298 downwards.
TATCAAATCATAATGTAAAAAAGGAAGTTAAAAGAAATGACTTTCATGGCTAAGTTAGTGGATCAACGATAATAAAGTAAAGGGTACATTATACTGACATTTTTTGAAATTTATAACAATTATAATGATTATTTTAAAAATTTTTAAAATTACACCGATCTCTTCTACTTTACTTAAAAATATATAGATACTTCTTTCTTGTCAATGTTTTCTTTCAAAGATAAAACTATCCCTTTCCTATTTTTTTTTTTCAAATTTTTAAATTTTGATCAAATTTTTTTTATTTTTTAAATAAATATTGATAAAACTCTTAAATTTATTTTTATATAAAATAAAAATAAGTTATTTACTTTAATTTTTTTAATAAAAAAATAAAAAAAAAATTGGTCAAAATTAGAAAAATATAAAAATAAATAAATAAAAGGGACAATTTCGTCATTTTAAAAAAAAACTAATAAGAGAGTTATTTTTATATTTTTATGTAAAGTTAGAGAGGTTAGTATAATTTTTAAAATTTAAAAAAAAATTCAGTATAATTTTTTTGTAAACCTAAACAAAGTCGGTAAAATTTTAACCTAAAGTAAATTAAACTTGACCGTTCAGAATTTAGTGGAAGTGGAACTCCCAGAGCAATTAGACCAAGAAATTTTCCATTCCCTACAGTAAAGCTATCGGATTTCTTTCACTATTAAGAGCTGAAGTGAAGAAAGTTTCCCTGGCTTATCCATTTTCAGCAAACAAAAGCAATAGTCACAGAGCTAACAAAGACTAAACAGTTTCTGCGAAGGCATTAGAGATGATCGACACTACTATGGATTTTTTCTTGGAGAACTTGATGCTGCTAATAAACTGTGACAACGAATTGATCCTTGTTGAGAAGGATCAAATCAAATCTCTTTATGAGGAGCTAGGATTCTTGAGGAACTTCCTCAAGGATTCAGAGAGGAAACGCTATGAGCATGAGAGAGTGAATAATCTGGTGGCACAAATTAGAGTTGTGTCTTACGAGGCGGAAGATATAGTTGACTGGTTCGTTCTCAAAGCTGTCATGCTGATGGATAGAAGCTTGGTCGAGGAGACTTGGGGTGTCTTCGCTCCTCTAAAGCTCGATGATGTAATGGAAGATATCAAGTTGATCAAGACAGAGGTGATGGAGATTTATGAGAAGAAGATGTACAACATTGGAGTCCTGCAAATTGAAAAGTCTTCCCATGGAGCTTCATCAAGGGTCAAAACCACCATCGCAGAGCAAGAAAGTCTGGTGGGACTTGATGCTGAGGCAAGTACAATAATGGAGCTACTTATAGGAGAATATGAAAAACAGCTAAAAGTTATCCCGATCGTTGGGATGGCCGGACTCGGCAAGACAACTCTGGTGAGAAAAGTTTACAATGATCCCTTCATTGCGTATCACTTTTATATTCGTGGATGGACGAATGTGTCTCAAGTATACCAAAAGAGGGATCTGTTGCTTAGCATTCTAAGTTCTGCAGAGATCCAAATTAGAGGTGAATGTAATCAAATGAACGATAAAGAGTTAGGTGAAGTTCTATTCAGAGGTTTGAAAGGTAGGAAATATCTCATTGTCATGGACGATATATGGAATATTGGAGCCTGGGAAGATTTGAAAAGATCTTTTCCAAATGACAACAATGGAAGTAGGATTATGTTCACGAGTCGGCAGGTAGATGTGGTGCCTTTGCATGCTAGACCTCACTATATGGGTTTTCTAAACGAAGATGAAAGTTGGGATCTACTACAACAGAAGGCCTTTCGGAAAGAAAGTTGCCCTCCAGAATTGATGGAAATTGGAAAGCAAATTGCAAAAAAATGTGGAGGACTGCCACTGGCAATTCTTGTAATAGCTGGACTTCTCGCAAAGAAAGACAAGACACAATATTGGTGGAGGCATGTTGAAAAGAGTGTAAGTTCTTATATTGTCACTGACCCTTACCAGTACATGGACACACTAGCATTGAGTTACAACCACTTGCCTAATCACTTGAAAGCATGCTTTCTCTACTTTGGATCATTCCCAGAAGATTACGAAATCCCCGTATGGCAGTTGATTTGTTTATGGGTTGCAGGAGGGATTTATTCGGGTAGATGAGCATAAAATCTTGGAGGAAGTAGCCGAAGATTACTTGATGGATCTAATTGATAGAAGTCTAGTGGTAGTTTCCAGAAGAGGGTCTAATGGTGGAATCAAAACTTGCCGTATCCATGATCTACTGCGTGATTTATGTTTGAGAAAATCTCAAGAAGAGAATTTTCTACAACATATTTCCCCGTATTCTTATTTATTCAGTAATGACCAACGTCGCTTGAGCATCCATCCTAACGTTATTCATCTACTTCGTTTTGAATCTTCTGCACCACAAGTCCGCTCTTTCTTCTCCTTTAGCCTTTTGAGTAATGAGTTTTTTTGGAGACATTTACAATTTATTTCTGAAGCCTTCAAACTTCTTAGAGTGTTAAGTTTATCATCTATTGATATCACCTTATCATTCGATAAAATAAAACAGCTAGTTCATCTGCGGTACTTGAAATTTTTTGCTTTCGGATTGGATTTGTCCCCGCCATCCCAGCTCCGGAACCTAGAAACCCTTATTGTTCAAGGATTTTTAGTGAGGATAACATTAGGAGATGAAATCTGGAAGATGACAAAGTTAAGGCATGTGTATACTCAGGGGGTTGTTGAAATTCCTTATGTACCCAAACGTGGCTATCCCTACATATTGAATAACCTACAAACCATATGCGGTCTAGATCTTCGTGCTGGATGTGAGGAAGTTCTGACAAGGATGACCAATCTTAGAAAACTAAAATGTTGTTTGTTGTCCAACTACTTTCCCGAATTGGACTTTTTAATTCACCTTAAAACATTGAATGTATCTTACAAAAAGGTCACAGATGGTCGGGTAAGGTTTCCCTCTCCGGATAAGTTTCCCCCAAACCTCAGACAGCTAACGTTATCAGAGTTGTTTGGTATGCCTTGGTCAGAAACATCAACCTTTGGCAAGTTACGCAACCTTGAGGTTCTCAAACTATTAGATTCAGACTTGGGACCAAGGTGGGACACAAGTGATGGGGAGTTCCTCAAACTCAAATTCTTGAAATTTCAAAGCCTGGATATTGAGCAATGGAATACCGCCAGTAATCATTTTCCAAAGCTTCAGTATTTGGTGTTGGAAAGATGTCATAAACTGAAGGAGATCCCTTCTGATATAGGGCATATATCTACACTAGAGATGATTAAGTTGTCTTGGCCTAGCCCCTCTGCTGCAAACTCTGCCATCCAAATTCAAGATGAACAACAGGACTTGGGAAACGATGGTCTGAAGATTCTTATCTACGCTCCTAAGGAAGAGTAGGGGGCTTGCAAATCGATCTGGAGGCTACTCACAGCTCAGGTTCAGTACATTAGAGCTTACTATATCTATATCATGTCCTTATTTCATTTAAATGTAATTTATTTTGATCTTTTTTTCTCCGGACCAACTCTGCGAGTAGCGTTAGGAAAGGTTGCCATCCTTTTCAATTGCCAATATAATTTCTGTTAATACATTATTCATGCTTCAAGAGATTATCTATTCTACATTTCATTTTAAATTCAGCCATGAATAATGAAAAATTGAATGTAGAAATGAATATTATGGATAAAAAATTCAAAAATTAGTTAAAAGAGAGAAAAAAACACATATTGATAGAAAAAAATAAAAGTAAAAAAGATATATATTAAAATATTAAATAAATACTCTTTCGAATATCATTATTAGAATAATGTATAATGCTAGGAGCCTATACATAAACATTATAACAACATTAAAAAAAAATTGAGTCCAAAAAATTCCCTCTCGAAGTTGCTCTTAGTCTCAACATTGTGACTCCTGAGCAGGATGTATCACATGGATGGTGGATATATACATGGTGATAACAACTCCTAATGACATCATGGACTGCGATGCTTTAGGGTTACTTTTCTTTCTAGAATGAGGTTCTTTTCTGGTGATTTGGTGATTTTCTAGGGTGATGAGTTGGAAGCCTTCGTATCCCTATTTAAGGGTGTTTCAATCTTAAAAGTAATAAAGCAATTGTTTTAGTCTCACTTAAAGAGAATGTCTCAAATTTTTGCTTGGTTCTTTTCTGGTGATTTGGTAAAATTAATTGCTTGGTTAATTTCCTTGCTTAGTTTATTTGTTGGGCTTTGTTTGTTCTTGGAACGAATCGAATTGTCTAAATGTTTTCTGCTTATGATGAGGTTTTGGTGTACATCATTACAAAATATGAATATCTGAGTAGTCCAATGGTTGGTTTAATTCCTTTCTTGCTTGGAATTCGAGTAGAGGTTGTTTCTCTTATTGTGTAAACATTGATATTATTTACTTTGTTCTCATTTATAGGAACCGAAGTCTCAGAGATTACAAAATCTCTTGTTTTTACAGAGGCGATTCAAATTTTAGGCTTAAAAGCATGCGTACAAACACACCTATATAAAATTTTTCCGTCCCCTTTTGTTGTACAAAAAAAAAAAAACTTTGTTCACATTTATGGAAGACCAGTTGATGGTTAATTAATGTTTGTTTACCAAAAATCAAAGCAAAAAGAATAAATATGCAGGAAGGGAATCGCCCATGATGTGGTTGTTTGATGAAGACCCAATATTTCTGAAAACAAATTGAAGGCAAAACAAGATAGACCCAGACTTTTCCCATCTAACGGCAAACTTGAGTATTGACGATTGCGTTTGATTTTATTATTGGCGGATCCAAGATTCTGGTGTCTGTCATATGTCTATTCTATTGCTAATGACCACTTTGTTAACTAATTATAGGCATTGTATTAAGCTTGAATGTGCAAAATAGGAATGCCAATATATCATATTTTCATCCAACCTTTTTTTTATATTTGCGTCGTGTTTTGTGTTTCTACAACTTAGCAGTTATCCTAGTCCTAAAATTTGAGATGTTGTATATTCATTGAAGTGAAGTGAATAAGTAACGGAACTATAAAATTACATTCTTTGCATAATAGATTGTGCATGCATTAATTATTACTTGGTGTTGAGACAAACGACAATAGTAAATATATTCAGGAGAATTAATTATGTCGTAATGAATTTGGTTTTGTTGTACTTTATATTTTTATATTTCCCAGTTATTTGTTGGCAGTTGTTTGGTTTGTGTTAAGTGAGTGTTGATAGAGATTAGAGAAATGAATGAAATATATATATATATATATATATATGTATATATCTTGTGGGTAATATATTACAAAGGGAGACTTCTTTATATACAAGAGCTGAGAGGACATACAAGGTAAAAAACTATATACAAGGAAGGTAATGAAAAAAGAAAATAGGAAGAAAAAAGGAAACTCCTAACCCTACTTATAGACTGTAATACACATGTATAATACATATATAATACATATAAGTTAACATCCCCCCTCAAACTTAAGATTGGAAAACCGAAGCCAGTTTGAGTTTGGAAACTAAATCGTGAAGACGTTCAGAAGGGTGGGCTTAATGAAGATATCGACAACTTGGTTAGTTGAGGAAACTAGAAGGAGATGAAAAGTACTATGACGAAGGTGTTGGCGAACGAAATGATAGTCGATCTCAATGTGTTTGGTACGTTCATAAAAGACGTCATTGTGGACAATTTGGATAACACTCTGATTGTCAAAATGAAGAGGGGTAACAAAGGTGTGGGTCAAACCCATCTCTTCAAGAAGCCAACGAAGCCAGATGAGCTCTTGAGTGGCATCGGCAAAGGCACGATATTTTGCTTCAGTGCTAGAGTGGGCAGTAATAGTATGTTTCTTGCTGCGCCAAGAAATTAGAGAATCACCAAGGAAGAAGCAAAAACCAATGGTGGAACGACGATCAGTAGGATCAGCTGTCCAATCAGCATCACAATAGGCAAGCAAGTCAAGAGAAGAATGAGCTAAAAAATAAAGACCATGGAAGAGAGTGCACTTGATGTAGCAAAGAATGCGAAGAACTGTAGTATAATGAGTAGAGCGAGGAGCAGACGGGAACTGGCTCACAAGATTAATAGCATGAGCAATGTTAGGCCGAGTAACCGTAAGGTAGACAAGACCCCCAACCAATTGGCGATATAAAATTTTATCAGGTAGCGGGGTGCCATCCAATGGAGTGAGTCAAATATTGAGCTCAAGTGGTGTAGAAGCCTGTCTTACTATCAGTGAGTCCTGCGTGAGTAAGAATATCAAAGGCATACTTGGCTTGAGAGAGATCATAACCATTCGAGTTAGAAGCGATCTCAAGATCGAGAAAATAATTGAGAGAGCCAAGATCCATTATCTCATAATGCTGACTGAGAAATCATTTGAGATCAATAATACCAGTAAGGTCATTTCCAAGTGATGATCATGTTGTCAACATAAAGAAGCAAGAGAATAAAGGCATGGCCAGTCTTACGGATGAGGAGGGCAGAATCATGCAGCACTAGAAGTAAATCCAAAGCCACTAATAACTGAGCTGAACTTGGCAAACCAAGTGCGAGGAGCTTGCTTAAGGCCATAAAGAGCTCGACGAAGTTTACAAACCTTGTGAGGAGGATGGACATAGCTAGTAGGGGGTTGCATAAAAACTTCTTCTTGAAGTTCTCTATTCAGAAATACATTTTTAACATCCATCTGAAACAACTTCCATTTGCGAACAGCAGCGACGACAAGCAAACTAAGAACAGACAGTGAGGCGGGCAACAAGGGCAAAAGTTTCCTCATAATCAATGTCATATTCCTATTGAAATCCCTTGGTGATGAGACAAGCCTTGTACCGTTCAATGGAACTGTCGGAGCAGGTTTTGATTTTGTAAACCCATTTTTTGCCCATTGCATTTTTCCTTGGAATTAAGAAGATCAACTAAGTCCCAAGTACTTGTTTTCTCAAGGGCTTGTAATTCCTTCTGTCATATCTTGCTGTCAAAGAGGATTAGAGCTTGCCTCATGATAAGAGTGAGGCTCATGATGAGAGAGAATAATGGAAAAAAAATAATGATACTCACGAAGATAGATAGGTGTTTCTCTTACCCGTGAAGAACGACTGAAGGGGTAGATCAGGAGCAACAACATCAGATGATGCAAGCGATGGTGATGGATCAATAGCAGCGACAAGATCAGTAGACGAAGTGGAGGACTTAGGAGGGACCGCAAGGGAAGAAGGGTCGAGAGGCATCATCGGGAAATAGCTCAATAGAGGAATCGGTAAAGAATGAAGGAGTGGATGGAGAAGATAAGTGAAATGAAGAGAGAGAGAGAAAGAGGAGAACATTTTGTGTTCCTTAGAAGATGACATGACTAGAAATATGGAGTCTCTTGGCGTATAGATCCCAACACCGATAGCCTTTGTGTTCAATTCCATAACCCAAGAAACAATAGAGACGAGTCTGAGGTTCCAATTTGGTGTGTTCATGGGGTTGGAGTAAGACAAAACAGGTGCAACCGAAACACCCGAAGAAGGCTATAATCAGGAGACATGCAATTAAGGCGTTCATATAGTGACTGGTTGTTAGTAACCGAAGAAGGAAGATGATTGATGGTATCAAGGGCAATGAGGGCAACCTCACCCCAAAAGCGTTCAGGACAAGAAGAAGAAATAAGAAAGGCTCGAATAGTGTCCAGAATATGTCTATGTTTGCATTCAGCATGATCATTTTGTTAAGATGTGCTAGGACAAGAACGATGAGGAAGGGTACCATGTTGACAAAGGATGTTTAGAAAACTACTATCTTTATATTCCATTGCATTGTCAGCGTGAAAGATTTTGATAGAGTGAGAAAACTCATTTTGGATCATATGAGCAAAATCTAAGTAGATTTGTGGTAACTCTGACATTTTTTTATGAGATATAGCCATGTAAAGCGAGAGTAATCATTAATGAAAATAAAAAAATACGTGGATCCTCCCATTGTAGGATGAGGAGCAGGTCCCCAAACATCAGAGCGAACTAAATCAAATGGAGCAACGAAAACAAAATACTTTTATTGAAAGACAAAGTAGGTTGTTTTGCAAGTTGACAAGACATACAATCAAGATGATCAAGTGTAATTGAACCTAACAACCCATTAGATGCTAAAGTTTGCAAATGCTCAAAGGAGAGATGACATAAACGAGAGTGCCACAGCTTGGTAGGAGACATAGTGGAGGCAGAAAACAACGAACAAATGAGGAGTGGTGAGCTGAGTAGGGATGCAGAGATGAATGAGCTCGAACAAACGCCTAACCTTACAACCTATCCCAATGGTCTTGCCTATCTACGAATCCTACACACAATAACTAGAAAGGGAAAAAGTAACAGTAAGTCCAAGATCACATAATTGACCCACAAAGATGAGATTTAATATAAGTTTGGGGATAAGATAAGAATGAGGGAGAAAGATATGGGGTGTAGAGACTTCTCCAATGTGACTAACAAAGATATGTGAGCCATCTATAGTACGAATGGGAGGAATATGAAACCGGATGAGTAGGAAGAGAAAATACTAGAGTCTGAAGTCATATGAGTACAACAAGAAAAATCAAAGCACCAAGAGGACTTACCAGAAGTGGCGGACATAGCGGTGGAAAGTGAAGAACCAAGAACCTATTTAAGGATTGCTTCAAGGTCAGTGACAGAGAATAAGGGAGAAGCTGGTGTGGGGGGGTTCTCAGTAGTAGCTGTAGTGGCAACAGCAGCAGACCCAAAGTTAGACTAGTTGCCAAATTTTCCTTTTTGCCAGTGGTTGCGTGCTTGTCAATTAGGATTTTTGAAACAGTCGTCCTAATAATGGCCAAGTCCTAACTTGTGATAGAACTTGCATAGTCGGGAAGAACAGTCCAAGAATAAATGTCTTGAGGAGTGATAGTACTTATAGATCTTCTAGGTAGATTGACTGCCTTTGGGTTAGGGAGGCTGGAAGGTGGCAAGAATCAGTGTCTGTCAAGGAGCTCTTGAGAAGGCCAAGATGAGTTTCTTCAGAAAGGAGTTCAGAAATGGCTTGCTCAAGCGTGGTAAGAGGATGCCAGTGAAATAGAGATGCCCGTACAGGTTCAAAGTGATCGTTGAGAGCCATTAAAAAATGGATCAGTCGTTGGTGATCACGATAAAGGACAAATTGCTCAGCATCATGATGACAACGCCATAGAGGTTTAGAAGGTGTCAATTGATCCCAAAGCTTGTACATTTGAGAAAGAAAATCATTAATGGACTGTCCAGATTCCTAGGTGCGTACGATGAAGTGTAGTGAGAAGCTAATATTGGTGAGCAAGGTCAGCTGTGGTGTAGCGGGTTGCTAGAAAGCCCCAAACTAATTTGGCTGTGGTGAAACAACCAAATTGAAGATTGATGGAGGCGATAGTGGTATTACAAAACCACGTGATTATCTGATGATTCTTGCTATCCCAATCTTCAAGCTTTTTCTGAGATTTTTCATCAGATTCTTCCTTGCCTTGTTAAGGCTCAATAATATGGTCAGTGAGATAGCGCCATAACTTGCGCCCTATGTAAAAACTAGACATTGCTTGAGACCAGGGAATGTAGTTTGAGCCATCAAGAGTGATATTGATTAGATGTGAAGCATCTATACAGTCCATAGTGTAGAACTTATGAAAATTTGAAAGTTTTGTGACTTGATTTGGGCTGTTGTGTTGTTGCGGTTTGTTGCTACTTGTGACTTGATTTGGGCTACTGTGTTGTTGCAGTTTGGGCTGCTGAATGGAAACTAATGTTGGTGGAGACTCGAAGAGTACCAAAAATTGGCAATATTTGTAAAGATCTGAAAAAAAAATAGAGTAATTTTTTATTTTACCAGTAGGATGCTATTCATGCATTATTTGCCGACAAGGGAACTATACATGCATTATTTAGACATAAGTTATGTTTAGAAGCATAATTTGAGTATGCCATAGAAAGAAATATGCTTAGAATGTTAAAATACACCTCTTGTGAAATATTTTTTTGAAATCAAAGATAGTTTGAAAAACGGGCCCAAAAGGCCAACCCAGGTGGGCCCCGCTCCACCCGCTAGCAGGTGCAAAATATTTATTTGGAAAAATATCATTTCAAATAATTTTAAGAACTTTGGTTAAAGCAGAATATCGATTTGAGGCATTTCGGGACAGGCTGTAATGTAACGGGGTCCGCAATTTATTAAGGGCAAAATAGTCTTTTCACCCCTTGACCCTCTAGTATAAATAGACCATTTAAGTGTTAAAATTTTCAGAATTTGGCTGAAGGAAAGTGCTGTAACTCGATCTTGGGGAGAAACCATAAAGAAAACCTAGTTTTTTCAACTTTCTACCTTCCAAAACTCATATCTAACCTTGGAATCTCTCAAGGCTTACTTCTAAGGAGTTGTTTCCCACCACAAGGGCTACAATCCTATCGATTGGTTCGATTTCAAAGTAAACACAACTCCCCAAGGTTGAGAAAAACCCTTCTAGGTATGATATTTTGCTAAGTAAAGACTAGAGTTAAGTTTATTGGTGTTTTTATAAGTTGATTGTATACCTTACATGCTTACTTGATGTTAGAAAACCACCTAGCATACAGTTACTTTGAAAACCTAGGGTTGGTATTTTGTGTACTTGTGTATTCTTTGAGAATTCAGTAAAGTTGTGAACATATAACATGAATATATGTATAATTGATTGTATTATAACCTATGTTCATGTAGACAAAGTCTTATAGTTTGAAAGTTATGGTTTGTTTAATGTATGATACTTTGTGTAATTGTATATTCTTTGAGAATTTGGTAAAGTTGTGAACATATAACATGAATATTTGTATAATTGATTGGATTATAACCTATGATCATGTAGACAAAATTTTGTAATTAGAAATTTATGGTTTGCTTAATTATGATGCATAATTTAAGGCACACCCCATGTGTTTGATAAAATGCCTCATAGAAATTGCATGGTAAAGTAAGGCATATTGGCATATTATGAATATTTGGAAACATGGTGTGTGTTTAGCACTTTGGTGCTATGCATTATGAGGGTGTAGATCATGTGGTAAAAAATCCAAAATTAGGCCCAATGAGTGGTACTTGCATTCCAACGGGAGTGGACCGTAAAGTGAGGCATGTGTTGGGTATAGAGTTGCATGTGTGTGTCATGCATATTGCCATTACATTGCATTAGTGAATTGGAAGATTTATAGCTCACAAATGTTCACTTTGCACATGCTACAACTTATCCTTTATTTCATGTTTAGCATTATGTCATACAAGCCATCGTGCTTACCATACATGGGATTATATTTTTCAGATGAGGCTCCTAGCACATGAGACTTGAAGAAGTTCCTGAAGGATGAGGGAAAAGTAGATTTTGAAGTATATTTGGCCTAAAGGCCATATTTTGTATGTAGGGGCATGAGCCCCATGAAGTTTAGTTCATGTTTAAAGTTTAGACTTTGTGTAAGTTATAAACTTAATTTTATGTTGGATTGTATAGAATTGTGCATTGAATATGAATGAGGAGCATGTAGCTCAAAGTAGTTATTTATTTATTTTTTTTGAAACATAATTATGGATATTAGGAAATATAAAATTGTACAAATAAATGTTCTATTAGGTGTTGTTATTGGTGTTGAGGAGGATGAGGAGGAGGAATGCGATGAGGAAAAAGGTTAATAAACAAGGGAGACTATGGTAAATTTTTTCAAGAATAACAACTAGGTTGAGTGGAGTTGGAAAGCATGCCTAGATTTTCTAAGTAAGGGATCAAATGAATTAAGTGGAAAAAGAAAGGTAAAGAAATAAATAATAGAGGCAAATTAGTCAAAAATTACTTAAGGTCGAAAAATAGGGAGAAAAGGGATAAAATGGTCATTTTACATGTCATAGGGTCCCACATCCAAGTTTGGTGACGAAATAAATTGAAATGGGTACGAAAATGTCAAAAACATTAGATTTTAGGCCAAGGCCTAGCAGACCAGCAATAGGCAGCCCAACCCGCATGCCTGCACCGTGTATCTACGCGCGCCTAGCCACCCCTCCTCGTCTGCGCTGTGCTGCCTCTGTGCCTTGGCCGCCCTCCCTTCGCACGCCTGCACGCCTTACTGCCTGCCCCGCACGCACCTACAACCATGGGCATGCCATGATATGCCCTCTAAGGCCATTTCAAGGCCATACACTCCCATGTTATACACCACCTTTTAGAGCCCCTTTTATGCCACTTTTGGCCATTATACCAAGCCATATTAGGCATCTTATTGGGACACATTTTAGGCATTATTCAAGACCATGTTTGCCCACTTCCTTAGACTACTTTAGGTAAGGAGTTTTGACCTATTCTTGGTCTATGCCTTAGGGAATTTTTTTGCCTACTTCTAACCATCAATTTGAGCTACCTTGGGTAAACGTTTTTGGCTAGTTTTTACCCATGTCTTAGGCTATTTTTGGTCAACATTCTAAGTTATTTTTGAACAATAATTGGGGCCATTTTGGGCTATTGTTTCAAGGCACATTAGAGACATTTTTGGGGCTATCTTGGAGGTCATGTTTATATAAGACTTAGACTATATTTGACCATCAGCTTGGGAAGGTATTTGACTAGTATTTTGGAACTCATCTTGGGTGAGTCTAGTTAGCATTTTTCATTCTTAATTTTGAAAAACATGAAAAAATTAATATTTAATCAATTAAATCTATTCAATTATATTTTATTAACTCTTTTTAAGTCATTTTCAATTACTCCCCAGGTTTTGGAAATTTAAGGCGTGACAACATGGTATCAGAGGCCAGACCCTAGCCGAAAGTGTGGAGATGGTTGCACGCCTGCCTAGGAAGATGGTGTTCTTATGGGGGAGAGGGTAATGGGAAAGGCTAATGCATCCCACATTGCCTGGGAACAGAAAAGGTGAAGGATTCATAAGTAAGGCTGCGCATCCCCTTATCACAACTGCATTTTAAAGTTGTGCGGGCCAAGGCCCAAAGCGGATAATATTGTGCCATGTGGAATGGGCCATTACATGATGGTATTAAAACCTGGACCCCAACCAAAAGTGTGGAGATGGCTTGCACGTCGCTAGCATGCTTGCCTAGGAGGACGATGTTCCTAGTAGGGGGGAGAGGTAATGTATCCCACATCATCTAGGGAAGGGAAAGGTGAAGGATTTATAAGTAGGGCACAGTTCTCCTTATCACAACGCGTTTTAAAGAGTAATGCATCCCACATCTATTGCATGTTTTCTTTTCTTGATACATGTGATGGGAATATGGTGCTTAAGAGCATGGATTGTTAGAAATGTGTTAATTTGATGGCATGTGTATTGCCTGGCTATTGTGTTGATAGAGTATGTTGAATTCTTTGATGTGTAAGACACGTATAGTGCATATTTTATTTTCATAACACCTATGGATTGGGTACATGTGTGCTTGCATGGTTATATTGCATTTTGGAGCATATCATTGGATAATGCATGAAATTGAAAGCTTAAAATTTTTTAAACAATATGTGGTATGAATGGAAATGAATTATACTAAGATGAAATAGCTAAGATGAATAAGAAAAGGTAGAGATGAACGCTTGGCATTACTTTATATATGTGGGAATGTATATGGAATATACCTTGGATACAAAGTAAAATATTTTAAGACTGCGCTTGGATATTGATTCAAATATAATTTTTTAAAAAATATTTTTAAAGTTTTTGTAATTAATATTTTAAAACTATGAAAACGCATTTGAATATAATAATTTTAATTATAAAAATTAAAATATCCTTTGATAAATTAGATTTTTGAATTATTAGTTGATTGAAAAGGAAAAAAAAAACATGTAATTTGCGAATGGAAATTTTAAATTTGAAAATGGAATGATTTTGTAAAAATCCAATGACTTGTGAACAGAAATAATAAATTATTATTAATATTAGAGTTATGATTTACTGCCAATATTGGTGGATACTCTTGGAATGTAAGATTAGTTGGAGATAGTACGTCTCAGGGGATGAAGTGACTTATAGATATGAATATTGAATGGTGGTTGGCTATTGAGAATTATGATAGTGAATTTGATGACTTTTGACCTTTAGTAGAGTATGAAAATGTTGTAACTTTTGTTATGACCATTTCTTATTGTGGCGACATGGTGGTTGGATTGATCTTCAAGGGTGAGGTTTTCTATTATATTTCTTTGATGATAGAAGTTAATTTGTTAGTAGGGCCTATGAATGCCTGTTTTATTTTTTTTCCCTAGTTGATGGATGATAGATTATAATCATAAATTCACGTGATGAGTGAACACTAATAGTGATAAATTGGTTTGGGAACATTCTGATGATTCACCTTGAAAAATTACTATTGTAGGGAGAGTGAATTCTTCATAGAATGGTTTAATAATGTATCTTGTGATAATTGTAAAATTATATAACTTGAAAACTCAATTTGAGGACTTATGACTGAAATGACTAAATGACTAAATGATGAATCTGATGTATAGAATAATTTCTGATTGTGTTGATTACAGTGACTAAATCAAGTTAGATTTGAAACTAATGTGATAAGTTCCATATGATTGACAGGTTCTTTCAAGTAATAGAGAACTCAACATGAGTGTTATAGATCCTTGTGAGATCTTGATTGATAAAGGTATTAGAGAAATGGCAGTATCAGTTGGAATTATCACCACAAATATTGGGGGGTTCATGATTTGCTCCACGTGTTTATGTTGAGGAAATATGAAACCGACCCTTAGTATGTGTTAGATTTGGGTGAATCTCTATGTTGAGGGTGATGTATCCTATGATGAGAGGCCTATAGAGATATTGGACTTGAGCGACCAGGTTTTGTGGGGCAAGACCATCCATTTGGTCAAGGTTCTTTGGAACCACCATGGGGTCGAGGAAGCCACTTGGGAGCACGAGGCTGAGGTCCGCGCTAGGTATCCAAAGTTGTTTGTCCATAGAGGTACATTTCTAAATTTTGGGAAGAAATTTATTTAAGGGGGAAACAATGTAAAGATCTGAAAAATCAGAGTAAATTTTTCGTTTTGCCGGTAAGATGTTATTCATGCATTATTTGCCGGTAGGGCACTGTACATTCATCATTTACATGTAAGTTATGTTTAGAAGTATAATTTGAGTATGTCATAAAAGGAAAATATGCTTGAAGGTTAAAATAAACCTCCTATGAGAATATAAGCAAAATCAGAGATAATTTGAAAAATAGGCCCAAAAGGCCAGCCTGGTTGGGCCCAGTTGTGCCCGCCACCAGGCGAAAACATTTTTTTTGAAAAAATATTGTTTAAAATAATTTTGAGAACTTTGGTTAAAGCAGAATATTGATTTGAGGCATTTCGAGATAGGCTGTAGTGTAACGGGGTCCCGCGGCTCATTACGAGTAAAAAGGTCTTTTCACTCCTTAACCATTTAGTATAAAAATAGACCACTTAAGAGTTAAAGTTTTCAAAATTTGGCTAAGAAAGTGCTGCAACTCGAGCTTGGGGAGAAACCATGAAGAAAACCTAAGCTTTTCAACTTTCTACCTTCCAAAACTCATCTCTAGGCTTAGAATCTCTCAAGGCTTACTTCTAAGAAGTTGTTCCCTACCATAAGGCCTAGAGATGAAGACATATTACATCATATTTATATAGTAAGAATACTACTATTTTGACTAATGAACAATAACTCCAACTCTTACCATATTTCTAATAAAATAAAAAGTTCAATTTTGAATCAAAACAATAAAGGTAACCAATTTGAAGATAAGTTCAATTTTAAAAAATTAAAAATCCTATAATAACTCTGAAAACTAATAAAAATAAGCTACCATATCTATCCAACATCATATTTGCTTTGATTCAAGTGAGGAATGCCTTCCTTGATTGCTATGTCATATGTTCATATAAAAGGTGATAACTACAGTTGCTTACAATGTGAATGCGGGGAAGCTTGCTTTTTCAAGATGGTGCTTAGGAGGAATCCAAAGCTACTGTCTACCTTTTTTTTTATTAGCAAAATAAACTTTCATTGATGGAGAAACGTATTACAAATGAATACAAAAACATCAACAAAAGGAAATGAAGGAAAGAAAGAAAGAAAGTGCAAAAAGCATCCGAGTTGAAAACCAACAAGCCAACAAGGTTTGCCCAAAGGAATCAATCCATCACCTGCTAGCACTAAACCTAACCCCAAAAAAAAAAGTCAGCAAGTTGCCAACAAAGGAAGAACAAGAAAACAAGTAGCCACTCCTCAAATTACACACAGAACCAAAATAAAAACCAAAATCTGAATCAGCTCAACCTCGGATAGCCAAACACCCCAACTGAAATAAAAAATTTACAAATCCATAAAACTTGAGCTCCACAAATGCAATGAGACAACCAGAATCCTCCAATAAGAGCGCTACTGATGAACAACAACTATAACTTGCTATGAAAAACCAGAAATGAAGAACTGCAACCATTAGAATATAATCCATCAGCCCCAAATAAAAAGAATTGTCCAACAGCCTTGAAAACAAACTGAAACTATAGAGAAGAAATTAACCAAGAAACGATTCAATCTATCCGAACCAAAGAAATAACCAATCGAATTATCTGCACCAATATTTTCCAAAAGACCATCAATCTTTTAAACTTGATTGAAAACCATACTGACTCATCCAGAAAAGAAGCCTTTACAACGCAATGCCTCTAATACCTCGCAACCTATACACCAAATCCTGATTGAAAAATCGACAATAATCTTCCAATTCTTTACCCAAAATGCAATTCTGAACTTGATCAACTTGGGTAGTTCTTCCCAATCCACGGATTTGCCTTCAAACAAACAATTATTCCTAGCTACCCAAAGCGACCAGCATATCGCTAAAGGAATAGTCCTCTAGAGAATTAATTCCTCATTTTTAAATTTCCAGCTCAACCATCATTCCCAGCCTCAATAATCGAACTTGGTGAAATCCACTCAATATCCCACCATTTAATTAGAGAAGACCAAATTTTCTGTGATTTCTTACAAAGTAAAAATAGATGATTAGAAGACCCCTCTTCATTCCCACAGAACCTACACTAATTGTTTTCTTGATCGATATTTATCCCCAATCTGATCAATCTACTAGCTGTAAGGACCCTATCCCACATGATTGCACACCCAAAACATTGGACCTTAGGGGGGATAACACTTTTCCACACAAAATCAATTAGCCTTCTATTAATGTCCATTGATTGTTTCGTAGACTCATACAATTCCTGAACAGAGAACTTTTCACTTGTGTTTCCTTTCCAAACCATCCTATCAGCTGTAGGACCATTTAATTCAGGACATCCCCCCAATAGATCTAACAATCTCTATCTCTTTTCTTCTTCCCATACAAAGAGAGATTTTCTAAATTATAAATTCCAACAAGAAAAATTACCACCGTGAGTCACATAATCACTAATCTTTGCATCTTTGTTTGTTGTGATCCTATACAATCTTGGAAACAGCTCAGCTAATGAATTCTTTCTATTCCACAAATCATTCTAAAAGGCAATTTTCTGACCACTACCAATTACTAGACTAACTTTCTCACAGAAAATCCCATACAACTTGGGATTATTTTCCTGAACCATTAGAATACCTTTCCACAAGGCAGAGACTTTGTTATTTAACATCAACTTAGGAAACCAAAGAGTATTTGCATTCCCATATTTAATACAAATAATTTTTCTCCACAGAATTTTCCCCACTTGCATATCTCTACCACTATTTCATAAGTAGAGAATCATTCAACAGGGTAATTTCCCTTACCCCCAAGCTACCATTTTCCTTTCTTTTTGAGACCCCCTCCCAACTTATTAAATGACTCTTCCTTTTATCTTCTTTATCACCCGAAAAAAATCTGCTCTACAAACCCTTAATCTCCTTAGGAACACTCATTGGCATCTTAAATAATGACATATAGAAAACTGGTAAGGAACTCAATACTGATCTGACCAAAACCAATCTTCCACCAAATGAAAGGAATTTCCTTTTCCATATTTGAAGCTTAGTCTTTACCCTGTCAAGAATTGGACTATAGGTTTTTCGTAATCTTGGGTTAGCTCCCAAGGGTAAACCTAAATATCTCATAGGAAAAGATTGTCTTTTACATCTCAAAACTTTAGAGCACTTATCCATCAAATCATCATTAACGCCAACACGACAGATAATTGATTTATGAAAATTTATCTTTAATCTTGAAACCAGCTTAAAACATCTCAAAACCTTCTTAATATTTATTATCTCCTTGATATCAACTGCAGAGAGGATAGCTATATCTTCAGTAAATTGAAGATGGGTAATACATAACTCATCATTTCCAAAAGTAACCTCTTTGACTAAGCCCAAAATCCTAGCTCTTTTCAATATAAGATTCAGACCTTTAACAGCCAAAACAAACAGAAATGGAGATAACGGATCCCCTTGTCTAATTCATTTTTCCATTTTTAGCTCCTAGGTAGGAGAACCATTCACTAAAATGGATAAGTAAGCAGATGATGGACACTCCTTAATCCAACCAATCCATTTTTCTTCAAACCCAAAACTCACAAGAATCCTAAAAATATAATTCCAATTCAAATTATCATAAGCTTTTTCAAAATCAAGTTTGATGATAATACCTACACCCTTTTTCCTTTTATTCATTTATTCCAGGCACCTTATTCCTATCACAACTAACAACGGCTCTCCAAACTTCTTGATCAGTGAATTCAGTAGAATTGGTCTAGTATTCCAATTTTCAGGAAACAACTTCTTAAAATGATCAAAGATTGCTTTTTTCATATCGTTCGCTCATCTATCACTACTCCCTCAACCTTTATTGAATTTATAGAATTCCTACTTTGTCTCCCTTTCACCACCAAATGAAAAAATCTAAAATTCTTGTCACGTTTCAAACCCCAATTGAGTCTTGACTTTTGTAACCAAAACCACTCCAGCATCCTACTTCTTTTCCAATATTCAACCTTTAACACTTTTCTTCTTTCATTGTCCACATCAAATAGCCCATTATATTCTACTTTTAAATCTAATTTATTTAATTCATCCGAGACTTTCTTCAAATTCTCATGAAGATTTTCAAAAATAGTAGTATTCCATTGCTTCAATAGTCGCTTGAGTTCTTTGAGCTTATTTAGAATTTAAAGCCTCCTCAACTATTCACATTAATCTCCTTCCAAAAAGACTTCACAATCTTGATAAAATTAGGATACAAGAACCAATCATTAACAAACCTAAATGGTTTAGGCCCCAAATCGCTATCATCAACTTTTAGAATAACTTGACAATGATCTAGAATAAGATTTTGCAATCCCCATTGTTTAAAATTGAAATTTCCAATCCACTTTAGATGAAGCAAAAATCTATCGATCCTACTCCATCTCTCTTTCACCTGACCATTTAACCATATATCTTCTACCAAGCATTGGAATATCCAGCACTTCCAGTTTATCAATAAAATTATTAAAATTTCTCATGCCACCGTCCCATCTTAAACAACCTCTTCTTTCATCTAGACATCTTACGTTATTGAAGTCGCCCCCAAGCACCATGGATATTGCCAAGCCAACCTCACTTCGCAAAGAAAATCCCATAACTTTTATCTACCCGACAATTGATTGGGCCCATAAACATTAACAAAACAACAAGGAAAATTTGAATTGATCTTACCAAAAATTAGCATGAAATTCCTATTGCATACCACCCCGTCAAAAAAAAACTTTTCCACATTCCATATATACAAAATCCCCCTAGCACTCCCATCAGCATCAACTTCCATAAAATCAAACTCTAAATTTGGCCATATTAATTGGACAAACCATCTCGAAACTTTATTCTTCTTTGTTTCTTACAATAAAACCATATCTCCCTTTACATCCTGATCAAGCTTTTCGCTTTATTCATTTTCTCTTTTTTCCCCAAACCTCCCACATTACAAGTAAGTACTCTAATCATGATTCTTTATAGATAAAACACTCAATAGGACCAAAAAATGGCTCAATTAGCCATTATTCCATCCTCCTAATGATAACATTCTTCATCACGCCTTTCCATCTCAATAATTTTGCTTACGACCTCCTCTGCATTTCCATGGTATTCCAACCCTAATGTTTCCCCTACCTTTCAGATTTTCTATGCTTCTTTTAGAAATAATCTATTTCTGTTTCTAATCGCTTCTGACGAAATGGATAGCGAGACAACGGCCACAGCTACTCTAAGACGGACACCTTTCTTTACCTTCTTCTTCCTTCTCCTGTCCTCCTTACTTTTTCCCACTTTTTCATTTATAATTTTTTTTAGGAATTTACATTTTCTATCCCTTCTAATAGGTGCTCGGGATAATTTGGCCTTCCTCTGATCATTGACTTGACCAAGCTCAAGAAAATTTGAGTCGTGACTTAAGTGTCATTGACCCTTAGCTAGAGGGAAGATACTGGATCAACTTAGTCAAGTGTATCAAAATATATGCTATTTTTTATTGAACAACTATTATTATTTGAATTTGTTACGTCACCATGATTTTAAGTGTTCAAGTTTCGTAACAGAATTAATTGAAATTAACTTTTATTAAGTTTAACTATACAATGAATGTTTGCATGTCACTAATATACAAAATATACAATGTAGTCACACTATTCAAAGCTGACTCTACTACCTACTGATACAAGTGTATAGATACAGTGAGATAAATTAAAGGGTATAAACACCCTTGCACAAAATGGGTGATAACATGATCTGAGTCCATCTTCTATTCGAGATCAATCCTACAACTGTCATCTACAAGTCTAAGTTCCTGCCATTCCTATGAACAGTAGAGGTGAGCCATTATACTCAGTAGGGTTTCCCAAAACACACAAGCAAGTAGCATGCAAAAACTAATGCAAGTCCAAAGAGGACAATCCCTAATGAACCAGTATGCAACATAGGCACCCAACAACCATTATGTAAAAATCCACAGGTATAGAGGTATAGATCTACTAAACAATGGGGTGACGATATAATTCAGTATTCTATAACCGTAGAAGAATGAAAAATATAGTATCACAATATATCTAGGTATACCTGTTCTTGACAAATATCATTCCCTATTTAAAGCAATATCAACAACAATATGTGTGTAACTTGTGTAATCTATAATACAATTATAAGATCAAATGTACAACATCCCACATGTATAAGCCTATATTACAATCCATATAACCAATACGTATGTCAACTATCAGTAAAATCAATGCACACATTTATGCTTCATGAATGTAGTATACAATGCTTTATGATGTTAGGTTCATGCTCTAATGTTTACAGGGCCCCCGTTAAGGCCCATCCTAACTTATGGGTCTATAGACTTAATACCCGAGGTGCCGTTCATGGGTTACTAACCCAATAGGACCAGGCAACCTCCTACGCAGGGTTTCGGCTTGGCTGAAAGGAAAACTCGGTCCTAATCACAAAATTCTGGGTAATAAAGATGATCACAATACATCTACAAATATCCAATCTAATCTGTCACGCCTCGAATTTCCACGAATCCAGGGGGTGAGTGTAACGGAACTAAAGGATAATAAAATAATAAAAAAATAAAGATAATCACCTACTATTCCAAATGCTAGCCCAATTCCTGTTCTGATACAATCCATAAGACCTTGTCCGTTGTCTCATAACATACAAATAAACATGAAATAGTCTAGGGCTTATGCCCTTGTACAATATCAATACATGCCTCAAGGGCCAAAATACTCTAAGTTCTTTCTTCCACAAAAACATCATTGAATCTCATGTAGCCAGAGCGTCATCTGAAATGGTATCCCACAAATGGGTCAGCTCAACTGCTGGTATAATATAATACTAATGCAAGAAATAAAATTAAGGCGTGGCATGTGCAAGTGTACATTTATATCTAAATGTCATCCAATATCATCAATGCGGTACATGAACAGTATGTGTGACACACCTATGCAACTCTATGCCACACCTATGTCTCGCTTTACGGACCTTCCTCGCAGGCCTGCAAGTATCCCAATATGTCTCGCTTCATGGTTCGGACCCTGTCTGGCATGCGAGTACCAATGGCCGATTTTGAGTTTTTCACTACAGGATTTACAACCTCATAATGCACAGCACCACGTGCTCAACTCACACCATGTTCCAAGGAATCACACTATGCCAATATGCTCTGATTCTGCCATGCCATGATGTAATCTCAATAAAGCATCTTATCCATACATGAAGCATGCTTTAAATAATGTATTACTCAATAAAATTTTCAACCACAAAATCCCTTCATCAAGGGTACATGCCATACATAGTCCATTTGAACACATGCTTTAAGTTACATAATTCATGGTCTCAACAATTCTCGAAGGATATATATAATTCACACATTATGCTAACACATGGAATATACATATATAGTCATGATTCACATCCATCACTTAACCAAACTTTCAAAAAGATAACAAGAAGCACATAATTACATAACCAATCAAACAGACATGTGAATCATCAAGTCAACATGACAATTATTCCTAACTGAATCCTATTTCTTACTTAGTACAATATATCATACCTGAGGGGTCGGTCTCAACCCAAGAAGGCATACTCGTAGCGTAGCGGAACTAACAGTAAGAATGCAGAAGGTCAAGCCACCTTTTCTTTGCCCTTCAGTGTTCCTAAAATCATGAAATATAACTCAGTTCAATTGCTACTTGAATTAGGCTATTCATCAAATTTTATGCCTTTATTTTATGAGTTTCTATTTTGCTAAAATAGACTCTACTGTTGAGTCCGGAACGTCGAAGAAACTTGGCTTAGGCTTTCGTGAAATTTAATTTGGATATTCGAGCTAGAAAGGGCAAAACGGTTATTTTGCACTTTTATGGGTCCTTACATCCTGAGACCCCTTTTTGCAATTTGGGCTCCACGGTTGAGTCGGGAATGGTTGAAATAATAAAATTACACTATTTGTTTACTTAAATCGGAGTTTATTTGGCTACATTTCAACTCAGGGGCAATTTTGTAATTTTTAATGTCATTACGGGTCTTTTATTTTTTGGAACCCTGTCTCGTAAAAGGGACCTCACCATTGGTATCAGAATGGTTGAGATAGTCGAAATACACTAATGACTTGTCCCATTTGGACTCCGGACCATTTTGTGATATTTAAATTAATTAAATTAATATTTTATTCAAGGGGGTCAAACTATAATTATTTAAAAGTTTTGGGGGTCAAAATTGAGTTTTAAGAAGCTCTGGGGTTAAATTTTAATTTTCAAAATTTCTTATTCCAAATCTGAATAGCCAAACAGTGGCTAAGCCCCAAAACAGGGATAGGATATCCCTATTCTTAATTTAATTCCAATTCCAATTTCTTAACCCTGTAGCCAAACACCCCCAATCTCATTTTAAATTTAAAACATATGGTTGACACACGTAGGGTGGGTTGATTTTAAGCCAACCCGGACTGACCCAGGCCCGAACCCGACTCGAACCCAGGCGTTGAATAGTACTCTTTCTTCCCCGTTTTTCTGGTAGGGTTCCAGTGAGGTTCCGGCGCCGGCGACTAATTTTTGATCGATTTTTCAAGGTTTAAAAATGTGGTTTCCTTATATTTTTCTCAAGGATCTCATATCCAAGCTCGGTTTTGGATTTGGATCGCTAGATTTTCACGAATAGGGGAGAAACCACAGCTCCGGCCAACTGTGTTCTCCCTATTTCGTGCCTGTTTCTTAGTTATTTTGAGCCCTTTATTTTTCCAATGATCTCTTGCACTCAAGGGGATTAAATCCCCATAATTTGTTTCTATTTTAAAACATAAGATCATAGAAATCCAACTCTCTCTCTCTCTAACCTGTAATTGACCCTAACTGCTCCATCTTGCCACCATTTTTGTTGATTCTTTTTGCAAAAGTTTCCTTACATTTTACTCTACAAGACCCTACAGTTTAAATCAACCATCATGCTTTAAATTCTTAAAACAGAACTGATATTCACTTACCTCTATTTCGAATTTCTTGTTGTAGTGTTGCCCCCTTTTCCTTTCTTTTGTTCTAAATCTCTCTAGATGTTCATGGCTCCTCCCTTAGTTCTTTCCCTTTATGTTTTCTCTCAAAAATCAAAACCCAACATATACATACATATCATACTCTCTCTTTCTCTCTATTATTTTCTCTCTCTACCCCATAGTCAGGCCTGCACACACCCACCCTATTTGATAAACACACACAGAACACCTATTCACTTACACAAAACAGTACCACACCCATACTTCCTTGAGTGCTACACACTCAACCCACACACACACACACAACCGTAGATAGTACATACACACACACACGTGATATATATATACATATATATATATATATATATTTAAATGCATTATACATATATATATACACACATAACATACCTACCATACATGTATAATATACACACATAATTTCTTCCCTCCTTAAAGAAATTTCGTCCCGAAATTTAAAACAATGTACTTCTTTAACAAAATTCTGAAAGAGTAATACGAAATATTATTGTGACATAGAGACATGTAGCCTTACCTATGGATCATTGACCTCTCCCTTAGCCAGGCAATGTGGAATGCATTACCCTCTCCCCCCAAAGGGACCTCGTCCACTTGAGTGGGTGTGCAGACATCTCCACACTCCCTACTAGGGTCTGGTTCTGATCCCATCTGTAGCAGTCCACTCCACATGGCACAACACATAATGAAATCCTCAAAATACGTTGGCTCCTCAATGCCAATTTTTTTCAAATCTACTCAAGCATCATGACATACCTCAATAATTTAACACAATAATGAAAATAAAGGAAAATTCTCAATGCTCACAAGGACACCTTAAAGTCTCTCACACACTTGCTGATCGTCTAACAAATCTTGAATTAAGCCATGAAATCACCTAGTGATTTATCACAATGGCATCATTCATATATCACCCGTACCACAACGCAATTCAATAACCCATTTCCTAGCATTTTAATCATAAAACTTAAAGCATGGACGTACATCAATCCATACTCACATGTATTTAAACACACGTACATATAAACATGTTTAAACATTTTCTTATGCATGCATTAATAACAGTCAATCTGTATATAAAATCGTAGTCGCACTACCATAACAGGTACTAAACTAGCATGCATATATGAAATCAACAAGCAACATCCAATAGTTAATCACATAACCAATCACATCAGCACCCAAGTATTAAAATCTATCTCAAGAATATACAGATACATGGATACGCTTGGTAAACATGAATGAATGAGATGCACTAAAGTCTATCAATACGCTAGTCCGTGAACTAAAAACAAGGAATATACCTCGAACCGTAGGAGGTCCAGGAAGTAGATGCCTCAGGTGTGGCTACTGTATAAACGCAACCCTGGGTGGTCTGGTTCTGCCTATCCCCTTCTCTTGTCCAGGGGCCCTAATGCTCTACACCGAGGGTGCAAGCTGAAAATGTGGCATTGGGGATCCATAGTCTAGCTATGGTAGGGGCAGAGATGTCTGAACAGGGCTAATAATGAGGCTGCCTTTGCTGAGCCCTACTGAAGTCTTGCACCTGAGGATAGTTGGCCCTACCATGGCCTGGCTGGTGATAAGTGTAGCAAATTAGTGGAGTCCTTCAAGGCCTAACTCTGTGCTGGTGGTGGAAATGAGCCCTGACTAGATCCGACCCCCTGTACTAGGCTAGGGTCCCTCAGAAGGTAATTCAGGCCCTCTTGTGGTCGGGCTGTCCACACATATAACATGAAGAAGATCCCTGTGATCTCTCTCCTCTAGAAGTGGGTGGCAGAGCAGGGTCGGGGAACCTAATTACTAGAGGGGTCCCGGTGGTGGCTGTGTAGAAAAGGTACTAGGTCGGTACCTCTTCTGCGGTCTATAAGTCGAGGCAAGTATAGGGGTCTGTGTTAGGGGTGTCCTGCCCTGGGCCCGGGACTCTCTAATCCCTTTGAGGTCAGCCAACTCTCTCTCAACTCTGGTGGCCCTGACCACTGCCTCCTCATAAGTCTCTATAATATGGCCTGCTAGTTTCTCTCTGATAGAGGTCTTTAGCCCCTTGAGAAAATGGTAAACCCTCAACTCCTCCTCTCTAATGATATATGGGGCAAGACCTCCCTGAATGCAAGTGAAACGGGACTCGTGCTAGGGTCATAGTCATGTCTCTCTGGAGAAGCAGTCTCAAACTCTTCCCTGAATCTAACCCTGCCAGCCGCTAGGAAATAGTGGTCATTGAACATGGCCACAAATGCATCCCATCCCTCACCAAACCTGTGTAACCAATCAGCGGCTACCTCCCACCACTGGCTAGCCAAATCAGTGAACTGAAAGGTGGCACATCAAATCATCAAGTGTGGCTCAGTAATCCCTTATGAGTCGAGGATCCTGGTAATCTGTCTCAGCCACTCCTCAGCGACCAACGGATCAGGCTGTCCAGCAAATGTGGGAGGCCTCATCCTCTGGAATACCTTCATCATGAAGGTATCCCGTGTCTCCCCACTAGTAGGTCTTGCCTCCTATATAGCACAAAGGCACTTCTGTAGAAGGGCTGCCATATCTCTAGCGCCGACGGTCTGCTCCACCTCCTCTATTAGAGTAGGTGCAGGAGTAGGAGTAACAGCAGCAGTCTCCTCTGCTATGTCATGAGGAGGCGCAGCAGCTCTGGGTCTGCCACGTTGGGGCTGAACAGTAGCCCTAGGTCTACCCCGCCTAGGTGGTCCAGCTCTCGCAAGAGTTCTTCTCGGTGGCATGAGTCTATAAGTCCAAGGAAAAGATATTAACACTTCCTTTCACATATTATACATAGGCATTTAGACGAATACTAAACATGTACTTGTCAACAACTCACACTTCGCAAGTAACGAATATAACATGTTATAACACACTTGCCTAATCAACATTTACATAGCTAACGTCAACCATCCCCACCCATTGGTTACTCTAAATAATTTATACTGAGTTCTAATACCGTCTTTCGTAAGGAATGAATTTATTTAAACAATACAATATATGCATACTCTAGTCATGCTAGTGTTCAACTAGCCTACCAATACTCAACCCCTAGTGGATGCCATCCAAAATAACACATCTCTCCACGAAAGAGTTCAACACAAGAATGTCTCTATATCCACTATCTAGTCCGTACACAAAATTTTTCACAAGTTTGAATTCTTATTTTAGCATTCTAAGATCTTATGTGTCTTTTAAATTTATGATTTACTACCTTATTAGAATTTTGTTCATTTAAAATTTTATAATTCTTTCATTATTTCTTAATTTCATAGCTAGGTGATAACCCTTCATGGATCACAACTCCTTTTGTTACTGGCTGATGGGGCGCCATCCATCAACTGTAATGCAAGACTTGAGACCAATCTAATCTATATAAATATCATAGTCAAAGTACTATAATTCATGAATATCGGGTACTAACCTAGCATACACACACACACACACACATATATATAAGAACACAACCAACCAGGTAGATAACTAGGTCCACAATCTATCTTATAAATAATTAGGTACACCGCCTATCGTATAGATAACCAAGTGCACAACTTATGTCTCAAACAACTAGGCATACGGCCTATCTCATAAGGTATACGGTCTATCACATAGACATGAGTTCCTAATCTTAGTCAACCATTATATCATACAATCACCTACTCTCAGTCAATCGGGAAATCAAGTATAGTTCATACTCGTGCACACCAATGTAACACGTGCACAAAAAACGTACCACCCAAACTAGTCCAAATAACTTAAGGCCTAAACTTTCTCCCACTATCCCTAAGTGTTTGAACCTATGCTCTGATACCACATTGTCACGCCCCGAATTTCCACGAACCCGGGGGTGAGTGTAACGAAACGAAAGGATAATAAAATAATAAGAAAATAAAGGACAATCACATACATTCCAAATGCTAACCCAATTCCTGTTCTGATACAATCTATAAGACCTTGTCCGTTGTCTCATAACATACAAATAAACATGAAATAGTCTAGGGCTTATGCCCTTGTACAATATCAATACATGCCCCAAGGGCCAAAATACTCTAAGTTCTTTCTTTCACTAAAACATCACTGAATCTCATGTAGCCGGAGCGTCATCTGAAATGGTATCCCACAAATGGGTCAGCTCAACTGCTGGTATAATATAATGCTAATGTAAGAAACAAAATTAAGGCATGGCATGTGCAAGTGTACATTTATATCTAAATGTCATCCAATATCATCAATGCGGTACATGAACAGTATGCGTGACACACCTATGCAACTCTATGCCACACCCATGTCTCACTTTACGGACCTTCCCCGCAGGCCTGCAAGTACCTCAATATGTCTCGCTTCACGGTCCGAACCCCGTTTGGCATGCGAGTACCAATGGCCGATTTTAGGTTTTTCACCACAGGATCTACAACCTCATAAGGCACAACACCACGTGCTCAACTCACACCATGTTCCAAGGAATCACACTATGCCAATATGCTCTGATTCTGCCATGCCATGATGTAATCTCAATAAAGCATCTTATCCATACATGAAGCATGCTTTAAATAATGTATTACTCAATAAAATTTTCAACCACAAAATTCCTTCATCAAGGCTACATGCCATACATAGTCCATTTGAACACATGCTTTAAGTTACATAATTCATGGTCTCAACAATTCTTGAAGGATATATATAATTCACACATTATGCTAACACATGGAATATACATATATAGTCATGATTCACATCCATCACTTAACCAAACTTTCAAAAAGATAACAAGAAACATATAAATACATGACTAATCAAACAGACATGTGAATCATCAAGTCAACATGACAATTATTCCTAACTGAATCCTATTTCTTACTTAGTACAATATATCATACTTGATGGGTCAGTCTCAAACCAAGAAGGCGTACTCGTAGCGTAGCGGAACTAACAGTAAGAATGCAGAAGGTCAAGCCACCTTTTCTTTGCCCTTCAGTGTTCCTAAAATCATGAAATATAACTCAGTTCAATTACTACTTGAATTATACTATTCATCAAATTTTATGCCTTTATTTTATGAGTTTCTATTTTGCTAAAATAGACTCTACTGTTGAGTCCAGAACGTCGAAGAAAGTTGGTTTAGGCTTTCGCGGAATTAAATTTAGACATCCGAGCTAAAAAGGGCAAAACGATCATTTTGTACTTTTACGGGTCCTTACATGCCGAGACCCCTTTTCGTAATTTGGGCTCCATGGTTGAGTCGGGAATGGTTGAAATAATAAAATTTTACTATTTGTTTACTTAAATCGAAGTTCATTTGGCTACATTTCAACTTAGGGGCATTTTGGTAATTTTTAATGTTATTACGGGTCTTTTATTTTTCGGAACCCTGTCTCGTAAAAGGGACCTCACCATTGGTCTCAGAATGGTCGAGATAGTCGAAATACACTAATGACTTGTCCCATTTGGACTCTGGACCATTTTGTGATATTTAAATTAATTAATTAATTAAATTAATATTTTATTTAAGGGGGTCAAACTATAATTATTTAAAAGTTCTGGGAGTCAAAATTGAGTTTCAAGAAGCTCTGGGGTTAAATTGTAATTTCCAAAATTCCCTATTCCAAATCTGAATAGCCAAACAGTGGCTAAGCCCCAAAACAGGGATAAGATATCCCTATTCTTAATTTAATTCCAATTCCAATTTCTTAACCCTGTAGCCAAACACCCCCAGTCCCATTTTAAATTTAAAACATATGGTTGACACGCGTAGGGTGGGTCAGTTTTAACCCGACCCGGACTGACCTAGACCCGAACCCGACCCGAACCTAGGCCCTGAACAGTACTCTTTCTTCCCCGTTTTTTCGGTAGGGTTCCAGCGAGGTTCCGGAGCCTTCTTCGGCGCTGGCGACTAATTTTCAGTCAATTTTTCAAGGTTTAAAAAAAGTGGTCTCCTTCTATTTTTCTCAAGGATCTCATATCCAAGCTCAGTTTTGGATTTGGATCACTAGATTTTCATGCATAGGGGAGAAACCACAGCTTCGGCCAACTGTGTTCTCCCTATTTCATTCCTGTTTCTTAGTTATTTTGAGCCCTTTCTTTTTCCAATGATCTCCTGCACTCAAAGGGATTAAATCCCTATAATTTGTTTCTATTTTAAAACATAAAATCATATAAATCTAACTCTTTCTCTCTCTCTCTCTCTCTAACTTACAACTGACCCTAACTGCTCCATCTTGCCACCATTTTTGTTGATTCTTTTTGCAAAATTTTCCTTACATTTTACTCTACAAGACCCTACAATTTAAATCAACCATCATGCTTTAAAATCTTAAAATAGAACTGATATTCACTTACCTCTATTTCGGATTTCTTGTTGTAGTGTTGCCCCATTTTCCTTTCCTTTGTTCTGAATCTCTTTAGATGTTCATGGCTCCTCCCTTAGTCCTTTCCCTTTCTATTTTCTCTCAAAAATCAAAACCCAACATATACATACTTATCATACTCTCTCTCTCTCTCTCTATTATTTTCTCTCTCTACCCTACGGTTAGGCCTGCACACACCTACCCTATTTGACAAACACACACAAAACACCTATTTACACACACCATCAGCCTACCTATTCACTTACACACAACAATACCACACTTATGCTTCCTTGAGTGCTGCACACTCAACCCACACACACACACACAACCACAGACAGTACACACACACACACACACACGTGATACATATATATATATATACATATATATTTAAATGTATTATACATATATATATATATACACACACATAACATACCTACCATATATGTATAATACACACACACACACACACATATATATATATATACATTTCACTATATCTACCAACACACACATAACATACACACATACCTTTCCAAAAATAAATAAATAAATAAATAAATATTTTATCCCAAAAAAAAAAACAAAAATTTTTTTTTCCAGGTCATTACATAATCTCATTATATCTCCATGCAAAATGCAATGCATCAAACCCATTTGCATAGTTAGAGAATCCATCCAACATCTCAAGGAATAAAATAACACAACCTATGCATCATTGCATCCATAGTATGCACATATATGATAATAGGCAGAGTAGAACATCCATGACAGTCAAATTATAAAGATCTCATAATAAGCATTTAGTAGTAATCAATCAATGAGTAACTGTAAGGAAATACTACTTAAGTTCTTCGTGTTTAAATGTTGGGTATCTTATGAGTTTATGAATTAACCTTCAGGGCCACCTTGACTCATAGTACTTAGGTTTGACGTCAAATCCGTAAATTCTATTAGGTCAATCATACTACAAGCTATACATATAATGTCTATTTCCTATAACGGGTGTTAAAAATGGATTCTTGGACCTCAAAAAAAAAATGAAGGAGGTCCTAACCCAAAGATTTCGTATCATTTAGAAGCATTTTAAAACCCTAAGATTACTTTCATAATTTTATCGACACTAGTTTCATGTCTATCGAGACACCGTCTCATAAAACGGACCTTGAAACCAGATTCAAAAGGTTCCAAAATCTTAAGATAGGTCTCATCGTATTTTATTTTATCCTTTAGGTATCTGAACTATTCTTAAGGGTATATTGTAATTTTACCAGTACTAATTTCACATATATCGAGGCACTTATTTTACTGAGAGAACCTTGAA
Source organism: Nyssa sinensis (assembly GCA_008638375.1). NCBI lineage: Eukaryota > Viridiplantae > Streptophyta > Magnoliopsida > Cornales > Nyssaceae > Nyssa > Nyssa sinensis. The sequence continues at coordinate 17,519,625 of CM018042.1, read as the reverse complement.
ATTGGATTCAGATATCCAAAAACTCCAAGGTAGGTCTCTTTGCGCCTTGGGGCACTATCGTAATTTGTACATTCATGTGGGACTAACACCGTATCCCAGTTTGGTCAATCTCATATCATATTTAGGTTTAGGGTATCCAAAAACTTTGGGAATGCCCTTTCGAATTTTAATTAGGCAATTAATTGCTCAATTGAATTCTAGGCAGATTATTATCATTTTACTAATTTAAGTAGGACCACTACTAGGTCCCAATTTACTTAATCAAACACCGTATTTAAATTTTTGCGCGTACAAAAACAATAGATACACCCTTTTTAGATTTTTAATTGCCATCATTTTCTTCATTAAAGTCAAAACTATCAATCCCCTTTTGTTTAATTAAAGCCAAAAGTTTAACTTTTTCATAATTAAACCCAAGAGTTTTTCTTTATTATAATTAAACCCAATAATGTTAACTCTTTAATAATTAAACCTAAGAATTTAACTATCTAATAATTAAATTCAAAACTTTAATTCTATCTATAATTATCAATTTTACATATACAATTTGCCATTACAATTGAACCAAGTGAGCTCTTGCACTAGGAGTTTACGAGGCATCATGTATATATATGTGTGTGTGTATATATATATATATATATATATATATACTTATAGATATATAAATCTCATGAAAGATTCCAAAGTCCATCACAACTGTGCCTCTGGTTTCATTCTCCGTCAATTAACCTTTTTTTTTTTTTTACTTGTTAAAAAATTTCAAGATGTTCTCTGTTGGATTAAATTAATCCTATTCATCAAACAATCTTAACATACAAAACTAAGATCTGCTAACCAATAATGATTGTCGCACTCTTACACACTAATTCACACTAAGACACTCACCTACAGAGTGTAGACTGTTGCCTAATGGCAGTCCATTATTCTTCTTGTCTAGTCTTTTTCTCTCCCTTCCTCTTCATCTCTTCTTATTTCGACTCTAAGCCAGTAGAATGGTTTTTAAGACCTAAAATCTCTAGATTTGGGTGAACCCAATTCATCAAGAATGCACTCTAGCAAAAGCCTCTCAGAACTATTCCATCATAGCCGACACTTGGATTGCACACCTAGGTGTACATTATATACACACACTATTTCACACCATGACTCACTTAATTTCCACCCTTTAAACATCACTATTCATCACCTACGCCATTCTTACACATGTAGCCAGCCACTCACAATAGCTTCAAAAACCTCCAATGGAATCCACCATTCACAAACTTATATACCCATAAGCTATGTAACATAGGTATATACAGATATATCTCTATTTGTGTGTGTGTATTTATCTATAAAATTGTACATAAGCAGTAAGTGAAACCTAATAAAATGCCTAGAAATCTCTACCTTGTCCTCCATTATTGTATAGAGAGAGAGATAGAGAGAGTGGAGGCTCCCTTGGCTGTCCAACCTTTATGCCCTAATCCCTCATAGCTTTGAACAATCCTGTTCTCCTTCCATCATTCTCCTTATTCTTCTGTTTTGTTCCATGGTGGTTTCACACCATATACACACCTATGTATACACATCATTGGATGGTGGAGAAAATGAGAGAGAAGTTTGAACAAGTGGGGAGTAGGGAATGGTCAACTAAGGGGGGAAAGGCTGAAAAGTATGCTTGCCTATTTTTGGAGTCTTGTCACTATCAATGACTCATCTCTCCCACACACACACATAATGGTGCACTAGCATACACACTAACCTTTCTCTTACATTGGATTCCTTGTTGGCCAATTATAAGGTGCCACATGGTATTGTTTAGAAAGTTACACCAAGCTTCCTCGAAAAACTTTGCATGCTAAACGAGGCGCCAAATGATCAGTTTGTCATGCGCGCACACGCGCATTCAACAAGAAACAATATGAGAATCGCACCAAAATTAACATGTTAGCTAATTTAGACACGTAGATTACCAATATGTCATCCGTCTTTCCAAGTTCCAACAATAAGATTTTTATATTTATGTGTTTTGAATTTGACTGTGTGGTCTCATGGCCAACACCAGTCCTGGGTAATTCTCTAAAATTATATCTTAGTCTCGAAATATCATATTAATCACTAAAAATTTATTTTTCTCATTAGGATCTAATTAATTAGTTGCCTTTGATTTAGACTAAGTAATTATCAAATTGCCCTTGATAATTTTTTGGGTGGTTGATACCCTTACCCCCTTTTAAACTGGGTTGCCTGCTATCAGAAGGCCCACTAATATTTCTATTATCTGAACTCAGGCCACAATTGTCCCTAGCGCAATCATGGTCATTAACTACATTATCATCTTCAGAATCCAAATTAACCATACTCGTAATATTAATTAACGGTTGTTTCTCACCGCCCTCACCTCACCAACGTCATTCAAATTCCTAATAATGGGACTGTTGGGATTCCAACAACTGACATGCGATTTGATGACTACCCAAGGTCCACATCTTCAATGTTATTGCCTAAAGGCTTCTGCGAAATATCCATGTCATCATTAGCATCCTCACCATCATCTTCTCCGATCTCACTCCGACTTCTTGCTAATTCCGGTGAACTGGATTCCATAGCTTTGACATCAGAGATATTACATTCCGAACAATCCGTAATTCTCTGACAGTTATAATCGCATTTTTACGGAATTAATCATGACTATTTGTTCATCAGCAATTTTAACTGGATAAACCTTTCCTTCGATATCAAGATTAATAACTTGATTTATGGACTCTAGATTCTTTGTTGAAATCTTCACTTTTCCAACAGTAAAGGATAGACCTTTAACCGTGCCTTCATCATCCATCAGTGATTCACCCCAGAGATTTCCAATCTTGATGAAAGTTCCCACATTTCAGACATGTAAAGGTACCCCATAGCAATTCAACCATGTATACTTCAACAAACCAGTAATGTAACCATAACATACTATCTATGAACAAAGAGTTCCTTTCCTCTTCAGATACAAAGGATATCATCATCCAATTGGCACTTAATTGCCGAATCTGACTAAAATAACACCCTTCACCGATAAACAAATCCTCTATTGCTTCTGTAGACCTTGGTTCTTGAGATTTTACCATAATACTTCTGTATAACCAAGCATTACCCGATTCTTCTGCGATAATGGTTGGTTTAGTAGACTGATTAAGAACACGGCCACCCGCAATATCTGCGTAAGATGAACCAACTTTCCTTGCTTCTTACTATTCCTGATATCATTTGTACAATCCCCTCTAATCTGATTCAGTTCATGTCTATTCTGATTTTCTTTGGCCCCCAATGTCGGACCTATTCTTCATATTGAATCTACTAAAACTATTCTGATTACCTTCTTTTCCAAATGTAGCCAACTTGACAAAAGCTTTTGTTCTCTTATAAGTGCACCTTTCATACCTTTAGCCGCCCTTTCTACCTCATCCATGGAACCATATCGAACGAATCCAAACCTACAGTTGGATTTCCTGCTTCTTTTCTTCGGAATAAATATATCCTTAACATCACCAGCCCTTTTAAAAACCTGATGAAGCCATGCAATATTATACAATCCAGCAAGTTATCAACAAAAACCGTAACCCACTTCATACAAAAACTACTCCATTTCTTTCTCCCTGATACAATGGTCCACTCAGCGCCTGAATCCATAATCCCCTCGAGCGATGAAGCGCCGGAATACGCCCAAGTTATTCCGATATCCACAGACTTTTACCGGTCTCCCGGCGGTGGAAGTACGGAGACACTTAGTCGACTCTTGACTTCCTAACAGCTCGAGTTTTTTAAAGCTACTGTCTACTTGATTTATGGCACAATTGATTTGTAAGGAAGTCAAATCAACATTGAAACTTTTACAAAATTCAATAAATGTACAAATGCATTGGAAATTAACATGCATTACCCAAGGCCATGCATGCTTATTTTGTTTTGCTTTATTTGATTATTGTATAAATAATAATTATGCACTATCTTGGACCTATTTAATTATTTAGAATTTTACTTAATCTCTATATCACGTGTTATACTCACTTAAGATCATTTATGACTGTTTAGTTAATCAGATGTAATAAAGTAAAAAAATAATTTGAGAATATCTGCGTAATTCACAAATATAACCAATCATATCTATTTTTGCCATCCCATTTAGTGTTATAAAATCAATTAAATTATTCAAGTTTTGACTCATATTTCATTCAATTAAAAACTTGAGATTTAGTCATAAGATAGACAAAATGTAAATATTAGTTTAGTATATTATCTTGTGTTGCAAATTTAAACTTAAACAAAATAAGTCTATGTAAGCATGTCTCCATTAGGAGGCTTAAGGTGGCTCACATGCCACGTCAGGTTTTCAACATATATTAATTATGTATAAATATATATATATATATGTTTCATATGTCAAGATTATGGATAATCAAGTTCGATTAAGTACTTTTTATCCTATCTACACAAGTGGTTATAATATTGAGAGTTTAAATAATTAACCAACTTCCTTCATGTAAGGAAGTTGATAAGGATCTTATCTCTGTGGATTAGGAAACCTGCCTATCTATTAATAAGCATGTGACTTCCATCGTGTTGCAAGCATTCCGTAACACGTAGGCCATGTTTGTTTGGTGGGATACGAGGGTGGGATAGGATTAGTTATAATTATATTCCACCAGTGTGGGATAAAAATAATCCCACCACCCTTGGTGGGATTATTTTTATCCCATGCTCAATGAGATAAGAAATAAAATAAAAATCTTCAATCATTTTCTTATGACAATAAAAAGATATATAAGAGGGAGAAGATTACTTTTAACAATCACTATTGACGTTACTTATATAAATTTTCGTAATATTATCATCCTTGTTGATGACACTTTTAAGATCATTAAATAAATTTCAAATATACCGACTATTTTTTTTTCTTACATTTATTAGTAATCTGTTTTATTAATATTTATACACAATAAATTATTAAATTTGTTGAACCCTATCTTATTTATCTTTATCTCTCTATTGTTCTTAACATTTGTTTTTGAATTTTTAAGCATATATTTTCATAAAAATATATTTTAGGAATTTGATTTTTCTAAAATCTCAAAAAAATATTATTAAGAATACAAATTTAATATTACAAAGATTTTATTTTCATAAGATTTTATTAATAATTATATCAGAATAAAATTGAAGTATAACAGCATATCCAGACTTTTTATCTGGACATATTCCATGTGATATCCCGACCCGGGATACAACACGTATACCGAGGCAAGTTAATTGAATAGTGTATTGTGAGCTGTTTGAGCTCTATATCATGGTATTTCATGAAACCAAATGATTGAGGGATGTGAATGGTTTGCTTAGAATAGCTAGTGCCGGGCAACACCCGAGCACCCCAGGATCCAACATCGAAATGCGTGCACACACGCACTTCCATGCCCATGCATATTGCATGCATGCATAGCTTGAACAAAATAAAGGTATGTAAATACCTATAGAAATACCTATATATGTGTATATATGAATATATATGAATGTATACAATTAACGTATATAAGTATGTATGTATACATATTGATATACATGTATAATATAATGAGATTATATGAATACATATGTATATTAAAGTATATATGTGTATCTCATGCAAAAACAAGAATGGCAACCAAAAATATCAGTGTGTGCATCACTCTGTGTGTGTGTGTGTGCATCTCTGTGTGTTTGTGTGTGTTGGGAAACCACACCAACCGACTTGGTGAAGGTGTGTTTGTATATATGTAATATATGTATATATATATGTATATGAGGGTACGTGGATGGAGGAGGATAAATGGACGGTTCTCTGTAGTCAAGGATGACTGTAAGAGACAGAGAGAGAGAGATAAGGTAGAGAGAGAAGAGGCGGTGGGTGAATGTCTCTATATATATGTATATGGGTTTGTGAGTTGGGAGGTTAGAAAAGAAAAGGAAGGGTCAGGAACTGAAGGGGAGAAGAAGAGAGAGAGACTGATTCAGAAACAGAGAGATTGGGAAGGTCACTGTGAGCTAAAATCCGAAACTCAGGTAAGTGATTGAAGTTCTGTTTTTACAATTTGGAGCATGAAACCTTAGTCTAACTATAGGGTCTTGTAGAGTATAGAATAAGGAACATTTAGCAAAAAGAATCATGTAAAACGGTTGAGAAACCAGGTAGAAAAACGGAATTGCAGGTCGGATAGATAATCTGGGTTCTATGAAATTTATGTTTAAAACTTGGTTTTTATAATGAGGAACTGATCCTCTATTATACAGGAAATATCTAGGATAAAAATTGAGTACAAACCGTGCCTTAACAGTCACAAAATAGAGAGGAAAGGTTCGGCCGGAGAATCGGCCGGAGTTGAATACCTCACTATTCGTGAAGATGGGGAGAGTTTTGATGAAAACTAAGACTAGGATTAGGGTCCTTGGGAAGAAAGGAAGAGAATGGCATTCAAATGGAGTAAAATAAAGGTCGGAATGAGGTCACCGTCACCGGAGAAGGTGACGGAACCCTAATAAAACCTCACTGGAGCTTCGGGGAAGACGACCGTGAAGTCGTGGGGTTATTCGGGTTAAAAGGAAACGGATCCGGGTTCGGATCGGGTCGGTACCTGACCGGATATGAAATGGGTAAGTGATACTGTGTCGTTTTGGTTTTTAAATTAAATGGATTGGGCTTGTTAGGTTACATGGATAGTAAATTGAAATTGGGTTTTGAGGTTAACTGAAACTGGGATAGGATAGGAACCAGGATATTGGAATCCGGTTCTCTGAATTAGACTGAACCGTTTGGTTCAGGGGAAGGGCAGACCGGTTTAGGGCTTCTGGTTCTGAACCAACTGGTTCAGACCGTAACTTTTAGAAATTATGAACCGGCCCCAAATGTTTTAAGAAATTCCATTAAGGCCCAAACAGAAAAAATTAATAAAATATTAATTTTTACAAAAATGCCCCTATCTCAAATATGGGTCCAACAAAGTCCAAACGATACAAATGAATAGTCAAAACCTATTATCTCGGATGTTCTGAGTCCAACGGTGGGGTCCGTTTTACAAGACGGGACCCCGAAGGATAAAATACCGTAAAAGTGCAAAATGACCATTTTGCCATTTTTAGTACAAAAGTCCAAATGGAATTCCGCGAAAGCCTAAACCGACTTTCTTCGGCATTCCGGACTCAATGGTAAAGTCTAAAATAGTATTTGAAATACTTATGATAGAAAGGCATAAAATTTGATGAATAGCATTTATTCTGAAACGTATTCACTGATATTTAGGAAACTCCAAAGGCAAGGGTACACTCACGGATTTCTGAGATAGAATCACGATAGAAGTAAGTAAATTCCCTTTCTCTTCCATATGGTGTTTCCAAGCCAAGTTTATTCTCTTTACTGCCAAACTTGTACTCTTGAAAGTACCTCGCGTTATTGCTATCCACAATGCGATATTGTTCTATCTTGTGGACATTGATTGACTGCTATGTCGTTGTTATCATGTGAACCATTCCTTGAAAGGCTTACTGCTATGTATTTATTGTCTGCTATGTCTTTATTGTGAACCATGCCTGGAAAGGCCTACTGTTATGCCTTTATTGAATATATGATATTCCATTTCATACTTCTGTGGAATTATGAATAATCATGATATGTTATGAATACGGGATTTGTGCTCAGTCACAACATCCATCTGATGCTTTCTGTATTGACTGGAGACCTAAGGGTCAAGTACATAAATGGACAGGTGGCAGGAATGAATTCCTCGAAGGCTTTCCACCGGCAATTGACTGGCATAAACATTGACATTTTCATTGCATTTCCATTGGCATTTCATTTACATTTACATTGGCATTTTACCTGAGAATAGAGTAAATGCATCTCTTAAGAATTGATACGATTACGTTATTGAATAACACTATTCCTTATGACTTATCTTAACTGAAAAGACACTCTTTATTGAATTGATTATGATTGGTTTATTGTGGCAGTACATCCTTGTTATGTTATCTTTGAAAGATTCAAGTTGATGTTATTTCATTTACTCCTGATTGTACATTATGACTTATTACTCATTGGCCTTCATGGCAACTGTTCTCATTGGCTATTACAGCATCTCCTTCCTTGTGATTGGCTATCATAATCTTATTCATGGATTTGTATCTTATCGATACCAGTGTCGGAGATCTGTTTTTACTTGCTGAGCTCTCGTAGCTCATTCCACCCCATTTACCCCCATTTCAGGTGATGACGCTGCAAGACCCCAGTAGGAGTTTGAGAGCGTAGGAGGACATTTTTGATGAACTGTATCAGTCTATGTCTTAGTTCTCCCATGTATTCACCACCCTCGGGTGCTGGTTACGTTTGGTTCTTATTTTGTTTATGTAGAACCATATTATGTATTGTAAAGACTTCCGCTAACATTGTGTATTGAAAGACTTCCGCTGATGTACTATTACTGATAAGACTTCTGCTGTTATTGTTGAGGATTTTAGTACTTTGCATATTAGAACTATGATACAGCAATGAAAAAATTAGGGACGGCCTTCAGGTCGGCCCCACGACACGAGATCCGCATAGGGTGGGTTTCGGGTCGTGACATTCCAAATACTGGAATAGGATGTTTAATATCTCATTGAATTTTATTTTTTATCTGATCCGAACATATCTTATCCGATCCAACTTTTTTATCCAGTCATCTAAACAAGGCCATAGAGTAGGCAGTAAACTCTCATCCATCTCTCATCGTACAGACCTATGTGAGGGTAGTGCAGGTTGTTTGTGATACGAATGCTAGATCATGTTAAATGGCTTAGACTAGATAGTTGAAGGTAAGTATCTTATTGCTTCCGCTTCTTCCAATATTGCTTACAATAGTAGTTGATGTTGCTCTTTTCTAGTCTGAAGGCTTCTCCTCCTGAACTACATGTTAAGAGCTTGGAGTTAGAGGATCACTGGAAAGGCTTCAGTGGTAGCTACTCCGATGATAAAGTTAGTAACAAAAAGAGATTGTAATCCAAAAGAAGAATTTAACATAAATTGAAAGCGTACCTTATTGCCTTATTTATAGACTGTATATCTCCTAAGTTGAGTAGGATTAGAAGTCGTGAAAATAGGAATTTGAAGATATCCTGAAGATAATAGTTTCCATATTGAACTTTGTTTCCTTATATTGAGGTCGGTAGCCTAAAACAGATGGTGATCGGTTCGAAAACGCTCACCTCTAAAATGTAAATATATGTTCGGTTGAACGAACCAATTACCCTAAGATCTGTATGTCGAAGAATTCTTGGGAGCCACGTGTCATGCCCAGGTAACTCTGAATTGTTGTAGTCAACTTATGGTATATCAACTATTCCCCCCCGAGCCTCAGTTCTGTGGGACCCGTGCAAAGCTGAGGTCAAGGTTTCTAAAGTGTCACGCGTACTTTCATAAACGCGTTGTTGTGTATTCCAATAAAATAGACATTGATACAATAGTTAATGCCTTATCATTGCGTCAATCGTCGATTGGAAAACCGAGGCCATTATCGGCTAACCGTCGATTGGGTTTTGGAGCGATAGATGTCGCTCTTTCTTGGATGATTTTATAAATAGAAGAAAACTCCCTAAGAAGAGCTTTTCACGAACTCTCCAAACCACTAAGTGCATATTCTTAGCAAAAAGAATACCTCAAGGTGATTTTCGATGTACCTAAAGATAAATTTGGCCATCAACTTTCGAGTTTCTGGTCAGTTGTGAAAAGTACCTCTCCATCTTTCCTTTTATGTTTTTGTTTTTTGTTCCTACTCTTCTTCTCCTTTTCTTTTTTATTTTAAGTCTATATATTTGAGAGGATGACTACTTCTGATACGCAATCAAGCACGGGAAAGGAAGCAAGAGAGGTTGTAAAGATAGGAGGTCAGAAGGCATTAGGTCTTGTAGTGAGTGACGAGGCTAGGAACGTCTCAGATGATAGTTCAGGAGTGCTTCTCATCGAAGCACACCTTGAACTTAGGAATAGGGAGGCTGGCACATTAGGCAAACCTCATAGGAGAGAAGAAAGTGAGTGTGCCATGATTAAGGATATGCTAGATCGCCCATCAGATATTGAGAGAGGGGAAATCTGTGCCCACCTCGAGTGGTTCGAGGTTGGTGTACACTTTCCCCTCCATTCGTTAATTAACAAATTTTTCTGTTGGTTCAATATATGTCCTACTGTACTAAACATTAATAGTTAAAGGCAGTTGATGTCCTTTTTAGTTTTAGGACATCAGAACGGAGTTAAGATAGATATAAACCTTATTAGGAGCAATATGCACATGAAATACCTAAAGTCAGAGGGGATGTTCTATATGGCATTCGACAAAAGGTTCAAGCCATTGACCTCGGTACCCAATTCCAATAAGACATGGAAGAAGTGGTATTTCTTCGTTAAGAGTGGCTGGGAATATGAGGATTTCGAGAACAGGAACAAGTTCTTTCCTCGGTACACTGACTTCAATGATGAGCCTACTGAACTCAAATGTTTATGCTTAATATTATACTTTTATTCTAATCTGACTAACAATGCTCAAATTATTATTTTTTTGCCATAGATAAGAAGGCTTGGAGAAGGTCAAACTTTACCCTCGACTTACAAGAGAAATACAAAAAAAAAAAAAATATTCACCCCCAAGACTGTCTCCACAACAAGATCCTTACCCTCTAGAACTTCATGGATGCAGAACTTGTAAAAGATAAGTCAGAAATCTTAAAGAAGATAGTTCTAATGGGATGGACGCCAAGATCAAAGAAGGTTAGGGGGACTACCCCTACCGAAGAAGCCTCTCCCCAAAAGAAGAAGAGGACTAAGGTTGGGGGGCCCAGTTTTCCTGAACGTACAGCTTTCTAAGAGTTAGCTCTACCCATCATACGACGTGAACTTCCTCTACCTTCAGCCCCAATAGCGCGCCCTGAATCCCAAAGAAAAGGGAAAATGGGCATAGTTCCTCCAGGGGTAGCCATAGCTAAAACGGGGGAGGCTGCTATAAAAAGGGCCTACGAGGATGCTTAGAGCTCTTCTGATGGTTGCTTTAAGGGTCTGAAGCCTCCTAAGATTACCAGGGACCTCCTAGTTTCCCATATGAGGGTAAGATTTTCCTGATCAGTGCTTTAGTCAATTTGTTCATATATTTTTTCTAACCTTCTATCCTTATTAACTTGTTTAATTTGCTTGTTTCGTAGACAGCTTATGCCATGGTTGCCATCATGGACTGCCTTGAAGAATTATAAAGGGTGGACAAACTTTAGGCTGAGTTAGATGAAACAAGACACCAATTTGAGACTGCCTGATCTGCATCTCTTTCCCTTGAAGAAAAATTAAAAGAGTCTTTCATTGCCCTCGCCATTCTAGAGTCACAGAAGAATGCCCTAACCTCAGATGTTTTAAGGAAATAAAATGAGGACCCTGAAGCCACTGCTACCCATAAACTTTCTACTAGAGTGTAAGTAGTGAGAGGGGAGACGGAGAAGGATCTGAAGGAAGAGGTGCAAAGACTAGGCGGGGACTTTGTGGATCATGGATATGAAACATTCAGAACGAAAATCCAAAAGCTCTATCCCGACCTTAACATCTCTGGAGTGTATGGGGTCCCGATAGATGAGGTTGTGATAAGTCCTCTTGAGGCCCCTTTGCTAGAAGCTATTGGTCCCAAGCATGAAGCCCCTCATTCCGAATATCATTAGTTTAGGATTTTTGCAATTTTTCTTCTTTTGGTCTTCTCGTACTTTCATCAATCATATATATAATTATCTTTTTGGATCCAAGACCTATTTTTGAGTATTCTTTGCCTTGCATAGTATTTATAACCAGTTAGAGGTGTCACCCAAACTAAGTAGCAATTGTGAAACTGAGATCGGTAATGTCTGTGACAATCATTAATATTAAAATGAAGTGATTTAGCCCTGCGGTTCTTTGTGGTAGATAGGTAATAGATAGACCAAACCTATAATACTTGTGATGGACACAAGATTTTTAGGGTCTTTACATTGGTTTGGATGGACTAGACCTGTAACACATGGACATAAGGTTTTTAAGGGTCTGTGTGTGGGCGCCAGCACTGGAAAAAAGGAAAAGTATGTCATCCTTTCTATGGATTTAGAAGGATCGCAGCTGTTTCCTTCCCTAAAGGTAGGAAAGAATGCATCTTATGAAAGATAGAGAGATTGAGGAGTCGCCAGCTTGTTTTTGGGCAAGAAACAAGCAAACCCGTTATAGTAGAATAGAATTAAAAGAAAATTGAGAAGGAATGAAATAATCGAAATTTACATCGCCTTGTCTTTTAATTACATTCTAAAGATCCCTTGACATGGATCAAATAAAATAAGGCACCAAAATAAAATAAAAACCAGAGAAAAAATAGATATGGGGGCTAAGGTACGGAATGGGAAAGTGTTAGGCACCCACCCTGCCTAATCCAGATGGATCGGCCTCAAATATTCATTTGCAATGCTATTTTTTCATGAGAAAAACTGAAAAAATGATGTGAGCTCGGAAGAGATAAATAATAAAAGATCTAGCACAAAGAAATAAAACAGAACAAAAAAGATAGGAAGAAGATCTGACTCTGGCCGGAAGGCTTCCTATTTATCAGTTCAAAAAATGGAACTAGAATCATGTAGTTCTCCGGTTTACCCTCTTTTATCAAGAGTGATAAAAGAGATGAGATCAACCGGATCGAAAGAAAAAGAAACAGTTAAGGGTTTGAGAGCGTACCTTATTCAGTCGTGGTAGTCGGACAACATTTCGACTAGGAAAGTTTGAATTGGAGGCTTCTGTCGGGCAGATCTCCAGTTTGTTCCTTGGTTCTAAAAAACGTCGCTTTGACTGGCTTCGCGGAGAGAGGCTATCATTTCGGCAGGGCTTCGGCCTTAAAAATGGAGAGTTGTTGTAGAGAAAACTCTAGAATTATACTAGCAACGTAAGGCTATAGAAATCATCTTCCATTCATGTATTTTCGTATCCCTCAAACTGATGACCTAGGGGCTCTATTTATACGAAAATATAGAGATTTGATCTAAAGGTCTAAGATAAAACTCTAAAATGGAAGGCTAGGATCATGTCTTGAGTGATAATTATTTAATTAAATAAATAAAAAATTAAATAAGAATGATTATCCTAACTAAATGAATTATTAAATAATTATGACAATGTACGAACCAATAGAATTGGTGTCTACATGTAAGAGCCAATGGGATAAAAAAGAAATAGAATTTAAATGGAAAATAAACTCTAAAATGAAAACTTCTAGATTCGATGTATCTTCATTTGAGAAAATATCAAGCAATCAGATTTATGAAAACTCTAAAAGTGAAAAGTCTTAATTAAGCCTAAATAGACGACTATCACTCAAGATTACCAAATCGCCCCCAATTCGGTAGAGAATCTCTAGATTGCCACAAGACATGTGAATTGATCAAATTATCCCTAATTCGTCACCAAAGGGCTAAAATTACCAAAATACTCTCATGTGGGTAAAATGATATGAAATTATAAAAATGCCCCTCAAGTGACTAGGAAATTCCTACTGAGGGTAAGATTATGCCAAAATTACCAAAATGCCCTTAGTGGGCAAAAATGTGCCTAAATTATCGAAACGCCCTCTGATGAGTAAAAGAGTCCTAAACAAGGTGGGACTTTATCAAGAAGAGTCCTACTTGAACCGAGACTCTATCAAGAGAGCCCTAACGAAAGTGTGACTCTTTTGGGAAGAGACCTACTTGGACTGATACTTTATTAAGAGAGCCCAAACGAGAGTGAGACTCCATCGGGAAGACTCCCACTTGGACTGGGACTCTATCAAGAGATTCCTAATGGGAGTGGGACTCTATCGAGAATAGTCCTACTTGGACTAAGACTGTTAGACGAGTCTTATGGGGAGTGAGACTCTATCGGGGGAGAGTCCTACTTAGACTGGAACTCTGTTAGAAGAGTTCTAATGAGAGTGGAAATCTATCGGGAAGAGTCCTACTTGGACTAGGACTTTAGTAGGAGAGTCCTAACGGGAGTAGGACTCTATCGGGAAGAACCCTACTTGGACTGGGACTCTAGCAAAAGAGTCCTAAGGAGAGTGGGACTCTATCGGAAAGAGTCCTACTTGGACTGGGAATCTGACAAGAGAGTCCTAACAGGAATAGGATTCTGTGAAGAGGAGTCCTAATTTGAATAGGACTCAATTAGGAAGAGTACCTACTTGAAGTAGGTTTCTCAGCATAATCATCGATTTTTAGTACTTAATCAAGGGTCACAATTGAGGTGTCTACAGAAAACCCAGAAAGCCCTTCGTTGGCAGAACTTGCAAGCAAGTGAATGTTGACATGAGAAAAAAAAGACAACCATTTTGACATTGATTGTGATTTTGACATGGTTGGACTCATTCCTCTATGAGATTCCTAGTTATCACCCTGAAGCGAATGAGACCATTTGTAGTTCGTGACTGATGGAAAAGAGATTTGTTTTGATAGGATTGTTGTGAGATCAAGCCCTTAAAAATGACTCCTTAGAGTCTTACTTGATAAGAGATGCGATCCTAACAAGTCTTTCATGAGGTTGTGTTCTTATGAGATTGTCTTACATCTTTGGACATTTTACCAACAAGGAAATTCCATCTTAGTAGGTTGGTAAGAGACAATATGATAGACGGCTTACCCGAAAGGAACATTATCCTAATAGGATGATAAAATGTGATGCGATAGACGGCTTACCCGAAAGGAACATTATCCTAATAGGATGATAAAATGTGATGCGATAGACGGCTTACCTGAAAGGAATGCTATCTTTACACGATGGTGAATTTGCGTCTTTAGATGACTTTGCTAAAAGAAATGTTATCCTAATAGGTTGCTAAATTGTGTCCTTAGACGATTTACCTGAAAGGAATGCTATCCTAACAGGATGATAAATTTGCGTCCTCAAAAGACTTTCCTAAAAGGAATGTTATCCTAACATGATGATAAATTTGCGTCCTTTAACGATTTTCCTAAAAGGAATGCTATCCTAATAGGGTGATGAAATGCATCATCAGATGACTTTCCTGAAAGGAATGTTATCTTAACATGATAATGAATTTGCGTCCTTAAACGACTTTCATAAAAGGAATGCTATCCTAATAGGCTAATAAAATGTGTCCTCAAACAACTTTCCTGAAAGGATTGCTATCCTAAAAATATGATAATGTGATAGACGGCTTACCCGAGAGGAATGCTATCCTAACAGGATAGTGATGCGATGGACGACTTACCTGAAATGAATGCTATCATAACAGGATGGTGATGTGATGGACGACTTACCTGAAATTAATACTATCATAGCATGATATCTTCTAAAAGGAATGCTATCCTAATAGAATTTTCATAAGATTATGTCCTTAACGGATGGATTGCCAAAATGGATTATGTCCCCTGTTGGTTTGCCGAGATAGATTACATCTTCAAACAATTTTTACCGAGATGGATTACGTCCTCAAACATTTTATCGAGATGGATTATGTCCTCAGATGGTTTGCCAAGATGGATTAAGTCCTCAGACGGTTTTTGCCTAGATGGATTACGTCCTTAGACGATTTTTTGCTTAAATAGATTACATCCTTAAATGTTTTGCCCAGATGCAGTACATCCTCAGATGGTTTGCCTAGATGGATTACATCCTCAAATGGTTTTTTCCTAAATGGATTAGGTCCTCAAGTGGTTTTTTTCCTAGATGGATTACGTTATAACATCCCGATCTGATTACGATTTGATTATCGAGAATTAGTCACTAATTTAAATATTAGAGACTTTAAGGGCTAAAGTGGCAATAATTGTGAAAACTAGACCAAGAAAAATAAAATCCATAAAATAATGCAGCATGGGGAAAAATAATAGAACAATGCCAAACAAGGCATAAAAAGGGAGAAAAGTAAAATGAAGTCAAAAGTGTTGGCCAAGGAAGTTGATCCCAAAACGAAAAAATAGGAATGACTTATGTCTCAAAAAATAAGCCAACGTGACTGAAGCACATTTGTTCTATATATTCCACAAAATATACATGCATGCACAAACAAGCCCTAATTTCTGCACACTCAAAATTGAGGTGGCAGCGTATCATTGGATCCCTTCTACACCAATATTGGGTCGGAGAAGAAGCACAGTGTGGGTCAGTTATTAGGTTGGAGTCGGGTCGGGCCTCGACCGAAATTAAAATGGGTTGGGGATTATATAATGCGGCGCAGTCTTGGGGTTGATTTAAAATATAAATTGGGTGTTTGGCTATAGGGTTAAGGAATTGATTTAATGTCCCATGTGAGGTTAGGATACCTGATGAGTGCGCAAAAGCGCATTCTAAATACTCTATTATTAGATTAAATTGCTAAAATGTGAGTAGAAATGTTGGGATATAATTGATATTATTTAATTTAACTTCTATTTACAGTGAGGGAAGCATTAAAGGTCAAAGAAGAGCTATGGAGTATATTGTGCAATTTTCAGCTTTTAGGTAGATTCGATCCATGGAGATTCAATTGAGATTTGGATGACGTTAGAGTTTCAGAATGAGAAAGTAGTCTTCATGAAGTCTTTAGAGCACGTCTTAAGCTTTTCAGAAAGGTGTGGTTTGCAAAAATCTGAGTTTGTTTGGGCCTCCGAACATTGGTTCGAAATCAGGCCTAGGAAGCTGCTCCGAACCTATCCGACCAGACAACTTCAAGAGGCCATAACTTGAGTTTCCAAAGTCCAAATCAGGTAGTTTTTAAGCCTAAAATTATCTACTCATCCGGGACTACAACTTTCGTGAAGAGCCCGAGTCAAGATTCAGCTATTATCTGATAGAAAATGGGGCGTAAAAGTGATGGATGTGGACATGTGCGGCTGGAAAACAAAACAAAAGAAAAGAAAAGTACAAAAAGGTGGCTTGGCTTGGTCAGGGAAAGAAATACAAAAAAATAAAAAAAAGATAAAAAGACAAAAGAAATTGAAGGTTTGAAAAGTCAAAGATTGAGGCATGTGGCATTTAGGCGTATAGAGTTCTTACGTCTGTGAGGCACTGGGCTAAATCAAGTAAAAGAAGCAATGGGCTGCTTGTGTTGCTGTGGGGCCCTGTTGCATTCAAAGGTAGAAGAAGAAAGAGGGTGCATGGGCTGGTTCATGTGTGGGGCTTGTAGAAGCAAGGTTTGACTGGGCACTAGGCTGTGTTGATTTGTGGGGCCCGATGCCAAAATGTAAAGCAGAAAAATTGAGAAGTTGTGGGGCTTGTGGAAGCAAGGCACGCTTGGGCCTGCTACAGTGCGAATTGGGCCAAGGGGCTGTTTGTGCCATGCGTAGGGTTCAATGTAAGGCGCGGGAAAAATTACAAAACAGAGCTGAGGCTAACTATATAAAAGGAATACGGAGATTACAAGAACAAGTCCTGCGGTGGCAGTGTGAGAGCTGCGGCTGTGCGGCGCGAGACAGAAAGTGAAAGACAGTTGCAGTCACGTTATGACAGATTATTTCTTCGTGAGATTTACGTTATCCATCTTGTACATGGGTAACTAAATTTTCAAGTGGGGTTAGGGATGAACTTGCACCATAAATGGTTATTTTAATTTATTTTTGATTCCTGTACGTAGTTTTCACTTGTTAAATTCTTTGATGATCATTCATAATTAATTGTTAGATTTTATTGTCCGAATAATTAAAGGGTTTAGTCTGTTTGTAGATTCAGTCATGTTTTTCTATCGAATGGATTAATGTTTTGATTATTTTTGGAACAATTAAATATTTATATTGATTCAATTCTCTGCTGCAATATTGTTTGTTGGGTATATTGGCGTCGTTGGGTTTTTTCAATGTGAATAATAACTTATGTGATTTAAAAGTATTGAATGATTTTTCAAAGGATTGTTTTCAGTCTAATTGTGGTTCATAATTGTATATCTTCCGACTGAGATTTTTGGGATTTAATTTATCAATTGAGTTATTAGTGAATTAAAAATAATTAAACTACCAGATACGTGCAAGGAATTCCCGACACTCCACTGTTCGTTAAATTTGAGTATTTTTTTCCATTAATCAAATTGTTTAGTTTTTAATTTGCATTCAAAAATCACTGTTTATATTTTTATTTTCTCATTAACCGTTTAATCCTTTCTCTAGCTTCAGAAATTCTGTTTATTATTCTTTTAATTTAGTCTCCCTGTGGAATCGACACCCCAAAGTTACACTACAATTATCGTGTTATTCTTTGGGCGTAATCAATATCCTATCCACTGTTTGGTAAAAGAAAACTTAGAAAAAATATAACAGAGCAGTAGCTTTAGAGATTCGAACCCACAACCTGCGTGCGTGTGTAACACCTAACCCAAGTGTGTTAACCATTGTGCCAATGAGGTACTTGGTTAAAATATGACCTGAATATATATATATATATATGTAATATACGATAAAGGAGTTAAATAAATTAAATTAAATTAATTTGGTAAAATAGCTTTGATGCCGAAATAAAATAAAAAGATAGTGTAATCTAATGTTTTTGGACATTCTGGACTTAACGGCGAAGTCCAATTTTTGAAATTAAGTACCGAAGAATATGACACGTAGAAGTAAAAAATTACAAAAATGCCCCTAGGCATAATATAAGTCACATAAATGTAAATTAAGATCTGAAAAAGCCTAAATTAATTATATTCAATATTCCGAACTTGATGGTAACATTCCTTTGAGGGAAATAAGAGCTGGTAACAAACTAAAAAATGACGAATACATCCTTAGCACTTAATGAAGTTACCCTAAGTATAAAAAGGAAATGTATAAGTCCACATGCATATTACAAAGACAAAATAGACTCAAAACGGAGTTTGTTTACGTAAATCCGTACAAACACAAAATGGAGTCTGAATACGTAAATCATGTACGGAAAACTATGGAATGTTAACAAGGATAAATTACCATAATGCTCTTGAAGGGCCAAATAAGTTATAAGGCACCAAAGAACCCAAAAAAGGAATTTAAAGACCCTAAATTGAATAGACGAAGTTCAAGAGAACTTAAATTATTGAATAACAAAGTTAAGGTTAGAATGAATATTGATTCATTATGTTATATATGTTTGATTCGTGATTATAGGATCATCCAAATGATGGAAAATGAAAAGAGAGCTACGGGATAGCTATTATAGTAATGGCATGAGAATGCAATGCTAAGAACCCAATGTAAGTGAACCCAAACTCTAACATGTGGTAATTCCTAGCCATGTCACAGTTTTATTTCCTTAATGCTGCCAATTTATATTCCATATATACTTGACATTGTTGATTTCCACAATTTTATACTTGTGCTATTTTATGGACTTGATGAGCATTTGATTGCCAATATCGTAATGTGATTACTTGTTCATATCTATACCTTGCTTGGATATTAGAAAATTACCATGCTATCCAGTAGCCCATAGGGGGAGTGGACTTGGATGAACGCTTTTGAGAATATGCTATCCAGTAGCCCATAGGGGGAGTGGACCTGGATGAGCACTTTTGAGGGTATGCTATCCAGTAGCCGTAGAGGGAGTGGACCTGGATGAACGCTTTTGAGGGTATACTATCCAGTAGCCCATAGGGGAAGTGGACCTGGATGGGCGCTTATAAGGGTATGTTGGGCCCTATATATGATCGCATCTATTATATTAGTATCTCATATCATTTTTTGATAATCTGATGATGCACTCATGAATCATTGATATGCTTGCAAGCCTATATTGATGATGCACTCTTTGATTACAGATATGCCTCGTGAGCCTGTCTGTGGTTTATCTGTTGGCATATTATTTGATTGATGATATGCTTGCTTGCCTATCTTTGGACTCGAATGGTTATTCTATTATTGTGATAGCTATTTATTGTACAGGTCGATCCCTATTATAGATTTTTTATCCTACCTTGGGACATGCCTTTGGGACCTACGGGTCATTTTATGGATTCACATGCTTAGTGACTGGCTATTGTGATATTCTATCATTTGCATATTATTGTGATATTATCCTTTGCTTGCTATTGTCCTTTATTTTTCTTTGGGACTAACCTTGACCTATGGCAGAGCGAGGGAATTTACTTACTGAGCTAAGTTAGCTCACTCTATATTTATAACTACTTTTCAAGTAGCTCTATAAGGAAGAAACAAAATGAGGCGACTAGTGGAGCTAGTGGCGTGTTAGGAGCAATATTGATGAGGTGAATCCCAAGTCATGATTTGAATATGTACTTTATAAGGCTGATCTAAATAATAGGTATTTATTTTATTGTATCATTGGTAGAGATATTAGACTTGATTAATGAATCATGATGATCGAAATGGTACTTGGAGATATTTGATTGATAGTTGTTGGAGTTTGGTATGTGATCAGATGAATTGCATTGGTGTAGATTCCGCATTAAATGATTTAATGATTCTTGATTAATTGATATGAAGAAAAAAAATTTTATTTATTATTCAGTGCGATTCATTTGATTCTGTACAGCCTGTCTGAATGACAGTGTTTTCCGTGCCCCCAAACCCGTACAAGGTGGGTTTCGGGTCGCGACAGGGTGGTATCAGAGCAAAGGTTAATAGTTTTTGGGGAAAACCAAGTCGTGATTGAAGTTGATGTGTCTTGAGTGACTAGGATTATTAGACGATCGATTATTGATGATCTTGAGAATGCGAGGACTACATTAGAACTATAGGTTAATGATTCCTTGGGAGTGAGGTTATACCAGAATTGGATTTGTAGACTATTGGGTGATTTAGATGATTAAATAATTGGTGATTCTTGGAGACGATAGCATGTTTAGGTACTAAGGTTAATAGTCTTTAGAAAAGATTATGCTATGACTGAATTTGATCATTCTCAGACGATTGAAATGATCAAATGCATAGTGACTTTTGGAAGATAGTAGTATGCTTCAAGGCAAAGGTTAAGAATTTTTGGGAAGAATCATACTAGTATTGAGGTTGTGACTCCTAGATATCTAAGCTATGAATTGGTCAGTGAATTGGGTGACATAGAGTTGGGATTGTGAAATCTTGGGAAGTTAGTGATCTGATAACAAATGTATATGAGAGATAGTCTGAGCAAGACTTAATGGATAATGACATGAAGAGTTTGAGACTTCAGATGGATTGATGATATGTTAGAAAACTAAGGATTCTTGAATAAGTTATAGATAGACCCTGACATGGTAAAGATAAATAAAGCCTTAGGAGATAATTATTGA
Organism: Nyssa sinensis; assembly: GCA_008638375.1. Lineage (NCBI taxonomy): Eukaryota > Viridiplantae > Streptophyta > Magnoliopsida > Cornales > Nyssaceae > Nyssa > Nyssa sinensis. The sequence continues at coordinate 17,498,395 of CM018042.1, read as the reverse complement.
ATAAGCGAGACTGTCAAAGTAAACATTATAAAATTTAATGATTCTAAAAAGAGGCTAATGCATGATAAAAGATCATTAGGGAAAATTTAATGTACCTTATCGATCTAAGTGACAATATGATCTAATTGTGGGCGGTACTTTATTGAGTTAGCTGAATCTATTCCAAAAGGTAATTGATTAATGACTCTAAATGACTTTGAAGGATTAATGTGATTTGACGATCAAAGAAACGAAACTTGTGACGTGATGTCTAGAAAACTAGTGAGTTCAATGACTATGATAAAATGATATATAATCCTTTAAGATACTACGAGAATAATTGTGATTGAGGAATCTATGATACTAAGGAAGTTGAAAACTTCCACTGGTGGGAAAACCTTAACATAAGCTTCATAAACTTTGAATGTCAAATGTAATGACAAAATGATGGGATAGCAAATTGATTTAAACAATACTGAAATATGATATGAAGTCCAGAATGGACAAGATTGTGAATAGAAATACTTGCAAATGAATAAGTCCTAGTATGCTATTAAATCTTTGGTTACAGATGAGACTAATCACCTCACTGTGTGACCCTAAAGTCATAGAATGTAGAGGGAACTCCCTATACGGTTGAATAAGTTATCTGAGAGAATAAATTTGTAAAAAAATTGAATAACAACTGGGGAGAAAAACGTAACATATGATGAAAAATTGAATATGATGGGTATGAAAAGTAGACATTGAATAACCTTTTGAGAAAAGGTAAGGGAAACCAAAATGATGGCTATAAATTAAAAAGTCATAAGACTTTAAGCTTTGAATTGATAAAATATAATATGGGAGGTTCAAGGTGAACCAAATATGATATTGTAGTTAAGGATACTTTCAAAAGTAGACTATCGTATGAAAAATTGTTGACTGGGGTAAAAGACTACCCTAAGAAATGTTAATAAGTCTATCAAGACTTAAAGAAGAGATGAACTGAGTATAATTTCCATATCTGCATTCATAAAGAAATGAGAAATCAAAATTTTGAAAAGCTCAATCACGAACGAAAAATAAAAAGGAATTGGACATATTGACAATGTGAAAGAATGAAGGAACTAATTTCCTTAACCTGTCTAAATCAAAAAGGGATGAATGCATACGAATTCGAAAACAAAGGCAGGTGGGTCAATAAAATGTATACAATGAAACGAAAGAGGATTGATAAATCTTCAACTTGAGTAACATTTAGGAATGGACACGTGATTGAGAATCACAAATGAATATTACAAATAAATCTAAAGTACTTGAATGAGAAATTTAATACACTCTAAACGATAGAAGTGGTGTAGTCTAGTTACACCGTTGACTTTCTATGACTACTACCAAAGCAATTGATAGAAAAGAAAAGATCAAGGTCCTAGATACCTTTACCTGGCACACGACACGCCATACAATGTCAACAGAAGTTAGGAAAACATGAACGGTAAAGTAATCACAACTTAGTGCCAAATAAAACTAACATGACGACTAAACATGGAACTAGTCATAATATAGATTATAGTGGGAAATAGTCAAGTAACTAAAAAGATGACTCCGAGTGAATCATAAAAGTATAATGGACCCAAGATCACAAATCCGAATACTAAAGAAATAAGCTCTGAAATGCTAATACTAGAATTTGAAGACTTTTGAGCGTAAAGTCTCGAAAAAAGTAAAAGGTGAAACCGGTGACTTTCAAAATCACTATTAAATTAAACAAAAATGAGTATGAAAGGATTGTGAACCTTATATGACAATCTTCTTGCTTGAGGATATAGTATCTAAATGCCAGAGATAAGTCCAAGAGACAGATTCAAAAAAGAACCATGACGATGAAATTTCCATGAAAAGATAATAAAGTTTCTTGGATGTGAATGTTTGAGTTTTGAAGACAAAACTCTTTGAAAGAGGGGATAATATAACATCCCGGTTCGATTACGATTTGATTATCAGGAATTAGTCACTAATTTAAATATTAGAGACTTTAAAGGCTAAAGTGGCAATAATTGTGAAAATTAGACCAAGAAAAATAAAAGTTATAAAATAACAAAGCATAAGTAAAAATAATAGAACAATGCCAAACAAGCATAAAAAGGGGGAAAAATAAAATGAAACCATAAGTGTTAGCCAAAGGAGTTGATCCCAAGATGAAAAAATAGGAACAACTTATGTCTCAAAAAATAAGCCAACATGGCTGAAGCACATTTGTACTATATATTTCACCAAATATACATGCATGCTCAAATAAGCTCTAATTTCTGCACACTCAAAATTGAGGTGGTAATGTATCATTGGACTCCTTCTACACCAATATTATTTTATGTGAATATATATATATATATAACACCCATCAGCGTATATATGGTATGATATACATATATATATATAGATAAAGATAAGTGTTATATATATATATATCTACACACAGAGACATGTGTGAGTGATATATATATATATGTATATATATATATATATTCAGGTGTTATATATATATAGCTATGTAGGTGCCATGAGTTAGCACATATAAGGGATGTGTGTGAATGTTGTGTGGACAGCTCTGTGTGTGTGTGTGTATGCTGTGTATATATGGATATATACCAATCGATTGAAGTTATGTGTGTGGATTATGTGTGCAGTGCATGGATGTGTAGAGAGAAAAGGTAGTATAGAGAGAGAAACTAAAGTTTTCAAAAGAATAGCAACAAGAGGTAAGACCCTCAGTCTACTTCGATTTCCTTTAAGATTTTATGCATGTTAGGCATTTTATTTGTGTGAACTTAAGCCCAAAACAATGAACTAAGTCGGAATTGCCATTGATGAACTTTGGAGTTCAAACTAGGTTTACAAAAAATTAAGTAAAACCTCCAACTAATTATAAGAACAAAAGGTATATTAAAAGTGGTGAAGATAGGAAGAAATAGAGGGCGATTTGGTGGAGAAATAAAGGAATAAGCTTGAGTTGCAGGTCGGGTGATAATTCGGGTGGTGAGCAATTTTGATGGATTAAATTGATTTGAGAATCGGGGAAGTGTTTCCCTAACTCCCAGAAATGTGTAGGAAGAAAAATAAAGAAGAAATACTATTTAAAACATCACGAAATAGGAAGGAATTCAGTCACCGGAAAGACAGGCTCTCACCGGAACCCAACTGTGAAGCCTATTTCGAGTACAACTGAACATCAAACCTAAACTTGGAAACAATGAATGGAATCCTTATGAAAAATACGATCGAACCTAGTTGAAAAGATGCCGAAATTCCACCCGAAAGAGTTCGCCAAGGCTAGAGAAAACACTGGAGGTATCGCCAGAGAAGAAGCACAATGTGGGTCGGTTATTGGGTCGGAGTCAGGTCCGGCCCCAACCGAAATTAAAATGGCTTGGGGATTGTATAAAACGGCGCAGTTTTGGGGTGGACTTAAAATATAAATCGGGTGTTTGGTTTTAGGGTTAAGGAATTGATTTAATGTCCCATGTGAGGTTGGGATACCCTATTCACGTTTAAACCCTATCCACTGTTTGGTAAAAGAAAACTCAGAAAAAATATAACGGAGCAGTAGCTCTAGAGATTTGAACCCACGACCTCCGTTCGTGTGTAACACCTAACCCAAATGTGTTAACCACTGTGCCACTGAGGCACTTGGTTAAAATATGACCTGAATATATATATATATATAATATGATAAAGGAGTTAAATAAATTAAATTAATTTAATTTCGTAAAATAGCTTTGATGCCGAAATAAAATAAAAATATAGTGTAATCCAATGTTTATGGGTATTCTGGACTCAAAGCTGGAATCCGATTTTTGAAATTAAGTACCGAAAAATATGACATGTAGAAGCAAAAAATTATGAAATGCCCCTGGGCATAATGTAAGTCACATAAATACAAATTAAGACCTGGAAAAACCTAAATTAATTATATTCAATATTCCAAACTTGATGGTAACATTCCTTTGAGGGAAATAAGAGCCGATAACAAACTGAAAAATAATGAATATGTCCTTAGGACTTAATAAAGTTACCAGAAGCATAAAATTGAATTGTATAAGTCCACATGAATGTTATAAGGACCCAATAGACTCAAAATGGAGTCTAAATACGTAAATCCATATAGACTCAAAATAGAATCTGAATACGTAAATCGTAGTACGAAAAATGATGGAATGTTAATAAAGATAAATTACCATAATGCTCTTGAAGGGCCAAATAAGTTATAAGGCACCAAGAAACCCAAAAAAAAATTTAAAGACCATAAATTGAATAGACAAAGTTCAAGAGAACTTAAAATACTGAATAACAAAGTTGAGGTTAGAATGAATATTGATTCATTATGTTATGTATTTTTAATCCGTGATTATAGGATTATCCAAACGATGAAAAATGGAAAGAGAATTATGGGATAACTATTTTAGTAATGACATGGGAATGCAATGCTAAGAACCTAATGTATGTAAACCCAAACTCTAACATGCTGTAATTCCTAGCCATGTCACAGTTTTATTTCCTTGATGTTGCCAATTTTATTCCATATATACTTGACATTGTTGATTTCCACAATTTGATGCTTGTTCTATTTTGTGGACTTGATGAGCATTTGATTTTCAATATCCTAATGTGATTACTTGTTTATATCTATACCTTGCTTGGATATTAGAAAATTGCTATGTTATCCAGTAGCCCGTAAGGGGAGTGAACCTGGATAAGTGCTTTTGAGGGTATGCTATCCAGTAGCCCGTACGGGGAGTGGACCCGGATAAGCGCTTTTGAAAGTATGTTATCTAATAGTCAGTAGTGGGAGTGGACCTGGATGAACACTTTTGAGGGTATGTTATCCAGTATCCCGTAGGGGGAGTGGACCTGGATAAGCACTTATGAGGGTATACCGGGCCTTATATGTGACATAATTTGTTCTGTTAGTATCTCATATCGTTTGTTGATATTCTGATGGATGCACTCATGAATCATTGATATGCTTGCAAGCTTATGTTGATGATGTACTCTTTGATTACAAATACCCCTCGTGAGCCTGTCCGTGGTTTATTTGTTGACATATTATTTGATTGATGATATGCTTGCTTGCCTATCTTTGGACTCGAATGGTTATTCTGTTATTCTAGTAGCTATTTATTGTATAGGTCGATCCCTATTATGGATTTGTTATCCTACCTTGGGATGTGCCTTTGGGACCTACAAGTCATTTTATGGATTCACATGCTTAGTGACTAGCTATTGTGATGTTCTATCCTTTGCATGCTATTATGATATTATCATTTGCTTGCTATTGTCCTTTATCTTTCTTTTGGACTAACCTTGACCCATGGCAGAGCGAGGGAATTTACTTACTGAGCTAAGTTAGCTCACTCTATATTTATAACTATTTTTTAGGTAGCTCTATAAGGAAGAAACAAAATGAGGCAACTAGTGGAGCTAGTGATGTGTTGGGACCAATATTGATGAGGTGAACTCCAAGTCATGATTTGAATATATAATCTGTAAGGCTGATCTAAATAATAGGTATTTGTAATATCGTATCATTAGTAGAGATATTAGACTTGATTAGTGAATCATGATCATCGAAATGGTACTTGGAGTTATTTGATTGATGGTTGTTGGAGTTCGGTATGTGATTAGATGAATTGCATTGGTGTAGCTTCCGCATTAAATGATTTAATGATTCATGATTTATTGATATGAAAGAAAAGAAAAATTTATTTATCATTCTAGTGCAATTCATTTGATTCTGTACGACCTGTCCGAGTGGCAGTGTCGGTCGTTGCCCCTAATCCGTATAGGGTGGGTTTTGGGTCACGACATATGTCCTCGGACATTTTACCTAAAAGGAAACTTCATGCTAATAGGTTTGTTAATTGCATCCTTAGACGACTTGTGTGGAGAGGAAAGACTCCATGAGGAACGTTTGATTATGACTCGCTGAGGAGATGAATTAGGTTAACTCCACTAGAATGATGGAATTCATTGTGACTTCATAAAGAAGAATTTGATCAAGTTTCAGACCATAAGGTCATGTTGCTCAACTCTTTCTTAGGACTGGGAGAACAAGAAGTGAACTCAACTTTGAAAGGAGTTACACTCGAAGCAATATACTTAATTAAATATGGGAGTTGATAAAAATCCTTGCCTTAGATATGTGAGAGACAAGATATGCAAGAACCAGCCTTGACCTAGACAGAAAGAGGTAGAACTCAACTTTGATAGGAGTGTGGAAAGCTATGAAAAAAGAATCACATTTATGAAAAACTCTTACCTTAGTTAGAGGAATATAAGATTTACTCAACTTATAGAGGAGTAAAGAGAATGTACTCAACTCAGATAGGAGTGAAGAAGATGTGCTCAACTTAGATAGAAGTAAAGAAATGTTCTCATTGAATGAGAAAAAATGTTGTGAAAAATATTTTTTTTCCATTTTTGAAAATGATTTTTCATTTAGAGAAATTCTGAATTTTGGCTTAGACTCTGCTAGCCACTACATCACTGGAAAATCAAGTTGGTTACTTAGGTCAAAAGAACCATTGCTTGGTTTCGAATAGTGAGGTTTCCCATATTTGAAGATGATTGGGAAAAATCTGCTCGAGCTGTGAATTGAGGATATGAAGGCTTAGGAGATTTGATCAGCTAAAGACTTATCTTTAAGTTCATAGATAAAATATTTTTGCCCTTCCAAATGATTTGAGAGATTGTTTTAAAAATTTCAAAATATTTTTTTTTTTAGCATGATTCAATTTGATCATTTGAGAAAATTAGAATCATTGATTTTCATAATAGATTGTACATTTAACTGAGCATATTGAAAGAAATCATTGAATGAAATAAATTTTGGGTGAGCCATAGTGATGGAGACTTTACTTAAGATGTGGAAAAAGTTGTTAAAGCATGACAAAATATGAAATGAAACCCTTTAAATGAAAAAAAAAAAAGGTTTTTATATTAGCATGAATGAGCTCCTTGATTAGGAAAAATTGTATGATTAAGAGTATGAGTAACTCTTAGAATGAACGAGGCATAAGGAAGCCCCTTGTGAAGCAAGGTCGAGTTACTTCAGAAAGTGAGAAAGAAATTTGGTGCAAATAGGTAGGTAAGGAGTCCCTTAATGAGTTACTCCAAAAAGTGGGTGAAGAATGAAGAAGCAATGTGGTGCAAACAGGTAAGGAATAAGCCTTTTGTCTAAAATCATTTGTTACATGACCCATTTATTTGTAAGACCCTTTAAAAGAGCTTTTAGTTGAAATATGGCAATTCCTTTAATCAAGGAAGACCTCAAGGTGGTCTTAGTATTAGAGGCGAAACATGGGCTACGGTAAGGTTTACCAAATAAAAGGTATGTAAAGCCTACAAATCTCCTATGTTCATGGTAACAAGCCCTTTGTGTGCATCTCTTTGATGTGCATGTCATTCATTTGTAGGACCTCGATGTGTATGTCTATTCTTAGCATGACCTTCATGTGCATGACTTTGATGTACATAACCGAGCCTAAAGTTTCTTCCTAGGCTGCCTACATATCTCTTTTTTGGAGAATTAGGTCTAACAGTAGTTCATTGCTCGCTTGAAACTCTTTAAGTCATTCAAGGCTTGATTGACTGATTTTGCTTCCTTGCTTGGAAAATGCTTCTTTTGATAAGGCAAAGATTTTCTTTTCTTTTCTTTTTGTCTCTTTTTTTATAGTATTTTTGTCATTTCCTTGGTTGGAAATTTTTTCCTTCATGAGGCAATGATGTTTCTTCTCTTTGCTTTTGATTCTTCTCTAATGATTGTTTCTCATTTCCTTTCTTGGAAATGTTTTCTTTCACATGGGACAAAGATGTTTCTTCTCTTTACTCTCTGATTCTTCTATGATGGCATTGTAAAAGTGCACACATAGTAGCCTTTGCCCCCCCAAGGTTTGGTAGATGGGTTTAAGAAAGAAAGGCCAATCAAGTAGGCTCAAAGGATTTGCGAGTAGATATCTTTGATATGGGTGATAGGACATATTTAATTTTCCAAGTGTTGGCCTCCTATCCTTGGAATTTCTTGCTTTTAAGGAAACAATCACATTTTTTAGACTCACGATGTCGATATTTGCTTAGGGTCATGATCAATATCTTCTTTGGATGATGATCGAATCAGAAAGTATGCCTTTGAGACAAATATATGAATTGGTGAACAATGAGAAAATTAGGATGATTGATGAAGTTTGATGATACCCAGATTCAATGCATTCAATCTTAGTATGAATTTGATGACATTCATTTTCTTAAAAAATCAAGATTAATCATGCAAACATTTTTTTGAAAGTTTCCTAAGAGAATCTTTATTGAAACATGAGAAAAGACACATAGAAATTATCCATGTAGAATAAAAGAATGATCTTGGCTTGGAAAGCTCATCATTCTTGATTATGTGCTAATCTTGGTTGATCCTTAAAGGAGGAGGCTCGATTGCTTGTTCAGTAATCAAATCTTGGATAGCATGTCTCAATATGGTGCAATGATCAATAAAGTGGCACAATGCTTGTTCAAATCATAGCTCTTGGGTATTGGGTTTGGAGTGGATCGAGGATCTAAAGGTTGAAGATACCCTTATTCGCAAAGCTTTTGAAAAAATTCATTCATTGATGCAAAGAGTTTTGAGAATGACCTTGATGGGCGCCTTCGAAATGAATTTGGCGAGGGTGAGGTAATTGAACTAACAGACCAAGAGAACAACTGTTGTGGAGTTAAAATATTGACTGCAATCTCTGAGCTATTGGGCTTGATGTTTTATATAGTCTTCCTCAATGTTCCATCACTGATTGCATCCTCATTTTGGATTCCAGCCCCTATAAGAGCTTTGAAAGTCTCAAAGTAGTGGGCAAATATTGATTAACGGTAGATGAGAAGCAAGTTCTTCTTTACCATTTGTACCTATTCGGGTTCTCTCAACCTGTTGACTATTTGGGCTGCTTTGGCCCTCCATCGGGTGATGAAAGTTGAAAGAGTCTCCTAGGTTCTTGCTTGGTGGTCTCAAGGTCCCTAAATGTGATATCTAACTCATTGTTATACTTGTACTGCTTGACAAAAGCATTGCAGAGTTGTTCCTAATCTTTGGACTATGGGCTCTTCCAAGTCTAAGAGCCAATGAAAAGGTGCCCTAGTGAGGGTTTGGTGGAATATTTGAGCCATTATTTCAATTGTAGCCCCTATTGGTTGCATGGCCTGAACATAAAGCTTGAGATGGGTCTTCGGGCATGTGGTCCCATTGAATTTGTCTAAGTCTGACATTTTGAACTTGTAGGGCAAATGAACCTCTAGATATAGGGAAGAGTTAGTGGATGTCAATCATGTCATCTCCACGAGTTAGATTTGCATATTCCATCTTTGCAATACTTTTGAGAAGAGCCCCTTCATTGGTGTTGGATTTCTCTTGAGGTTTGACTTTATTTTGGGGCCCATTTTGTTTGGTTCAATTAAACTAATCATATATGGCTACATCTTGGGCCTATTGATTTTATGGGAGATGATCTTATGAGGTATAGGTGGTTGGTTATTGGGAGCATTGTTAGGCCCTATTGGAAGTGGTAGAGGTAGTGGTAACCTTTGTTGTAACAGTTCTTGGACTGTCTGTGAGAGCCTCTTTGTTTCATTCCTATAACTAGCCATGTCTTTTCTGATTTTGGCCAAAATATAAAGTAATTGATCCTAATCCACAATGACAAGGTACAGTGATTGGCTTGATTTTGATGCCATGGTTCTCGGGTTAAACTGAGGGAATAAGAGCTACAATAGGGTAAGAAACCTCAATGAAATCTTTTGATCACCAAATAAGTGCAAAAGAGTTTGAATCCAAGCCAATAGTCCAAAGAGTTTTTTGATTTCAAAACTTTAAGTAGGAAAAGATCCAATCTAAATAGAAAAGAAGATCATTTCTTAGAAAAATGAAGCATGCACTTTTTTTTGAATTTTTAAGTCTGAATCTTGAAATTTTTTATTTTTTGAGATTTATTTTTTGAAACAAAAGTAGGGGCTAATGCCTAGGCAGCCCCTAAGTCCTGAGAGGATGAAATGATTTACTTGAATGAAGAAAGCAATCCTAAAGGTTAAGAAGATGCAATTCCAATGGAATTGATTATACCTTACTAGAGGGGTCAAGATGAACCTTGATTGAGGATCCAAAAAAGATGTGACTCTTGAAAAGGAATTGAAAACCTATCTCGAGTGGTTGGCATGATAGGAAGAATTGAAAGAGAGGCCACAAATTGGAGCCCGACTTGATTCCTAAGACGACTAAAGAATCTGGATTGTGAAATCTCAGAAGTCATTCCTAGCCCTTAAATTTTCGCATAGTGGGGACTTGAATGAAAATCATTTCTAGATTTTGAGGGAAAAGGTTCCCAAAAGATTGAAAAAATATTGAAATTGATCCGGACCTTTACTAGGGCTAAACATGATTAGAACTTGAGTTGATTTATATGATGAGAACAAACCCAAAAAGTTCTCTTTTGAATGTCATTTTGTTGGCCTCGACTAGTCCGTTTCCAAGCCAGTTGTGGGTACTTGCTTTCGAAAAATACTTGTGTTATTTAACATGTTTGGTGTCAAGGAAAACCTAGAAAAGTCTCATTCTTAGTCCCATTGCAGCTTGCAAAATTGATTTTTTAGGAAAAAATTAGAGTTTTTCAAAAAAATTTCAGAAAACAAGAAACATTTTGTAGAGCGGGAAGGTAGCTCTCTGTGTGCCGATTGGCACACAGGGAGTGCCAATCGGCTACAGAGAGGAGTATTTTTTTTTTACTTTCTGAATTTTTTTTACTTTGCGAATTTGCACAAAAAAGTCCGTGTGTGTCTCACCAAAGCTAGGTTTGAAGTCCTGAATCATGAATCTATGGCCAATTATATGCATGATGCTTCGATCGGGTAAAGGTTTCAAGGTTCCCCTTCTGACAGGACTTGCCATATACCTCCTACAGCCACTAGATTGTAATGACTATGGTCAAATGGTACCGCATCACCTTTTTGCATACCATCTCAAGGCCACTAGAGTGTAATGTCCCCCAGTCAAACGGTATTTGATCAAGGAGTGGAGGGATTTCACCAGCGACACCTGTCAAATTGAGTGAGTATACAGGGCAAGGGCTACTAACTGTCCAAGGTTTAGAAGGTATGTAGTGCAAATATAATATATGAAAGTGATGTGTATGCAAGGCATTCATATTTTAGTCTTTTTTTTTATTCATCCTTCCATATATTCAAGCATACATCCATTCATCCATCATAAAGCATAACAATAAATGAATGTAAAACAAGTAAACAAAATAGCCTTGAAGTGAATACTTCACTGATTCTAGCCCTCTTTAGTCCCTAACAGAGTTGCCACTGTGGGCGCCAACATAGGAAAAAAGGAAAAGTATGTCATCTTTTTCATGGATTTAGAGGAATCCTAGTTGTTTCCTTCCCTAAAGGTGGAAAGGAACGCCCCTTATGAAAGATAGAGAGATTGAGGAGTCGCCGACTTGTCTTTGGGAAAGCAACAAGCAAACCCGTTATAGCAAAACATAATTAAAAGAAAAAAAACTGAAAAGGAATGAAATAATCTAAATTTACATCAGCTTGTCTCCTAATTACATTCTAAAGATCTTTTGACATGGATCGAATAAAATAAGGCACTGAAATAAAGTGAAAACTAGCGAAAACATAGATCTAGGGGCTAAGGTACGGAGTGGGAAGATGTTAAGCACCCACCTCGCCTGATCCGAATGAATCGGCCTCAAAAATTCACTTTCAAGGCTATTTTATCATGAGAAAAATTGGAAAAAAAAAAAGAAGAAGATGTGAGTCCAAAAGAGATAAATAATAAAAGATCTGGCACGCAGAAATAAAATATAACAAAAAAGACAGAAAAACAAAAAAAAAAATCTAACTCGAGCCCAAAAGCTTCTTACATATCCATTCAAAACATGGAGTCAGAGTCACGTGGTTCTCCGATTTACCCTCTTTTATCAAGAGTGATAAAAGACATGAGATCAAGCGGATTTAAAGAAAAAGAAATTGTTAAAGGTTTGAAAGTGTACCTTATTCAATCGTGGTAGTCGGGCATCACTTCGACTAGGAAAGTCTGGATTAGAGGCTTCTGTCGGGTAGGTTTCTGGTTTGTTCTTCGGTTCAGAAAAACGTCGTTTTGTCTGGCTTCGCAGAGAGAGGCTATCACTTCGGCAAGGCTTCAACCTCAAGAGATGGAGAGTTATTGTAGAGAGAATTCTAGAATTATGCTAGCAGCGTAAGGCTATGAAAATCGTCTTTCATTCATGTATTTTCGTGTCCCTCAAACTGATGGCCTAGGGGCTCTATTTATAAGAAAATATAGAGATTTGATCCAAGAGTCTAAGTTGAAACCCTAAAATAGAGGGCTAGGATCATGTCTTGAGTGATAATTATCTAATTAAATAAATAAAAAAATTAAATAAGAATGATTATCCTAACTAAATGAATTAATAAATAATTATGATAATGCACGAACCAATAGAATTGGTGTTTACATGCAAGAGTTAATGAGATAAAAAAAAAAATTTAAATGGAAAATAAACTCTAAAATGACAATGTCCAGGTTCGATGTATCTTCATTTGAGGAAATATCAAGCAACTAGATTTATGGAAACTCTAAAAGTCGAAAGTCTTAATTAAGCTTAAATAGACTACTATCACTCAAAATTACCAAATCGCCCCCAATTTGGTGAAAAATCTCTAGATTGCCACAAGACATATGAAATGACCAAATTTCTCCTAATTTGTCACCAAAGGGCTGAAATTACCAAAATACCCCCATTCCAAAATGCCTTTAGTGGGCAAAAAGATGCCAAAATTACCAAAACGCCCTCTAATGGGAAAAAGAGTCCTAAACAAGGTGGGACTCTATTAGGAAGAGTCCTACTTGGACTGAAACTTTTTCAAGAGAGTCCTAACGAGAGTGGGACTCTATCGGGAAGAGTCTTACTTAGACTGGGACTCTGTCAGGAGAGTCCTAACGGGAGTAGGACTTTATTAAGAAGAGTCCTAATTGGACTAGGACTTTGGCAGGAGAGTCCTAACAGGAGTAGGACTCTATCGGAAAGAATCCTACTTGGACTGGGAGTTTGGCAGAAGAGGCCTAATGGGAGTGGGACTCTATCAGGAAGAGTCCTACTTAGACTGGGACTCTAACAAGAAAGTTCTAATGGGAATAGGACTCTATTAAGAGGAATCCTAATGAGAATAAGACTCAATTTGGAAGAGTCCTTACTTGAAGTAAATTTCTTTGCATAATCATCAATTTTTACTAGTTAATCAAGGGCTACAAAATGAGGTGCCTATACTGTGCATTGGTAAAATTGACCAAACCGGTAACATATATAATAGATACAAGATTTTTAAGGGTCTATACATTGATTTGAATGGACCGGACCTGTAACACTTGTGATAGACATAAGGTCTTTAGGGGTCTGTGCATTAGTAAAATAGACCAGACCTGTAACACATGTAATAGATACAAGGTTTTTAGAGGTCAGTACATTTATTTGAATGGACAAGACCTGTAATACTTGTGATTAACACAAGGTTTTTAGGGGTCTATGCATTAGAAAAATAGACCAGACCTGTATCACTTGTAATGGATACAAGACTTTTAGGGGCTGCACATTGGTGAAATGGACTAGACCTGTAGCATTTGTAGTGGATACGAGGCTTTTAGCAGCCTGTACATTGATAACAAACTTTAAAGTGAATCAAAAGTAGCTTTATTATTGATAATACTTACGTAAGTGTTCGATGTTCCAAGGTCTGGGTACAGGTCTGCCAATTGAATCTTTCAACCAATAAGTCGTAGGTTTGACGATCTTGGTTACTTTGTAAGGTCTTTCCTAGTTAGGGGAGAGCTTTCCTATGGTGGGATCTTTAGTGTTTGGACACACCTTTCTCAGGACGAGATCTCCGAGCTAGAAACTAATGGGTTTTAACTCCTGGTTGAAATATTTAGCCATTCTCTGTTAGTAGGCTTCAATCCTGGTCAGAGCTCGTTCACGTCTTTCTTCTAGAAAGTCGAGATTTTCTGCAAGTAGTTGGCTATTGGCCTCTTGGTCAATGCAATCTGTTTTAAGGGATGGTATGCCAATTTCAACATGAATGATCGCCTCAATGCCATAGGCGAGTGAAAATGGTGTTTCCATAGTTGGGGTTCTTTTAGTAGTTTGATAGGCCCAGAGCACTCTAGGGAGCTCTTCGACCCATCTTCCCTTAGCTTTCCTCCAACCTCCTTTTTATTACTTTGAGAATAGTGCAGTTGGTAACCTCAGCTTTCCCATTAGCTTGAGGATGCCCTAGAGAGGAGAAGTGGTGACTGATGTGTAGGTCTTTACAAAACTTCCTGAATACATTTCTAGTAAACTATACCCCATTATCTAAAATAATGACACGGGGTATACTGAACCTGCACACAATATTTTTTCAAGTGAAATTCTTTACTTCTACCACTATGATGTGAGTCAACGGTTCAGCTTCTACCCATTTAAAGAAATAGTCAATGGCTACTAGCAGGAATCGTCTGTTCTGAGGGACTTTTGGCAATGACCCTACAATGTCCATTCTCCACTGGGCAAAAGGCCAAAGACTCATGATAGGGACGAGTTTATGATGGGGTTGATGTTCGTAAGAAATGAAACATTGACATTTTTCACATTTCTTAACATATTCCTTAGCTTGCTTTAGCATACTAGGCCATTAGTAGCCCTGAGTTAGTGCTCGGTGAGCTATGGTCCTACTGCTGCTATGGTTGCCACAGATCTCCTCATGTACATCGGTTAGGACATAATAGGCCTCTTTTGGAGTTAAGCACCGTAGAAGAGGCTGTGTGTAAGATCTTCGGTAAAGTTTTTCTTTAAGAATTAAATACCGAGCTACCCTAATTCAAATTCTTCTAGCCTGATTCTTGTCTTCTAAAAGCCACCCTTCTTTTAGGTACTGGATCATGGGAATCATCTAATTCTGAGATTGTTTCAAAATTTGAAAGGATTGTGCTACTTCAATACTAGGTTTTGACTGGTAGGAGATTTTTACAATTGATTCCCTTTTCTAGCTTGAGATTGGAGGCCATATTTGTTAGAGAGTCCGCCCTGGAGTTCTGGTTTCTTTCAATCTTCTAACTAGTGAATTTATGGAAAGACTGCTTTCGTGATTCCACCAACCCTCAATATCTAGTTATTTTGTTATTCTTGGTAGAATATTATCCCAAAACTTGACTCACTACAAGTTGAGAGTTAGAAAATGCGTCAAGGTCTAGAGTTTCGCATTCTAGAGCTAACTTCATTCCAAGGATAAGTGCTTCGTATTCAGCTTTATTGTTAATGGCTCTGAATCCTAAGCTAACGATTTTTTCAGTTACAATCCCATCAGGGGACTGAAGTATTATACCTACTCCAGAGCTCTTGTCTGTAGATGAACCATCGGTGTAAAGTAGTCATACCGAAGTGTCTCTAGTGGTTTGAGCTTTCGAATGTTACGTTCTAGTGAATTCTGTTATAAAATCTGCTAATACTTGAGCTTTGATAGCAGTCTTTGGAACATAGGATATATCAAATTCTCCCAGTTCTAATGACCATTTAACCAATCGTCTCGAAACTTCAGGTTTATGTAGGACTGATTTTAAAGGATAGGATGTAGGGATTATGATAGGATGGGTTTGAAAGTATGGTTTGAGCTTTCAAATGGATATTACCAAGGCAAAGGCCAGTTTTTCAATTTTGGAGTACCTTGTCTCAGTGTCCAGAAATGCTTTACTGATATAGAAAATAGGCCTCTGAATTCCTTTGTCTTCCCTAACTAACACAGAGTTGATGGCATTTTCTGACACAACTAAGTACAGGAATAGTTTTTCCCCTCGCACTGATTCTGAAAGGAGTCCGGGGGAAGCTAAGTGTTGCTTGAGTTGTTGGAAGGCCTCTTCACATTCAGAGGTCTATTCTAGGGCCTTACTCTCCCTCAAGGCTTTAAATAACATGAGCAACCAATCTGAAGATTTAGAGATAAACCTATTCAATGTTGCTACCCTCACATTCAGCCCCTAAATATCTTTCTTCATTTTGGGTGATTCTAGTTCAATCAGAGCCTTGATTTGTGAGGGGTCTGCCTTAGTTCTTCTTTGGGAAACTAGGAAACACAAGAATTTTTCTTCTGTGATCCCGAAGGTACACTTTAATGGGTTAAGTTTCATTTTGTGTTTCTTCAAGATGTCTAACGTCTAGCTTAAGTGCTGGATATGGTCACTCTTTCGAACACTTTTGACGAGCATATCGTTGATGGAGACTTTCATTGTATCCCCAATCTAGAGGCCAAACATTCTATTTATAAGCCTCTGGTACGTAGCTCCAATGTTCTCCAAATCGAACGGTATCACTCTATAACAATAGAGACCTCGTTTTGATATGAAAGATGTTTTATCCTAGTTTGAAAGGTACATTTGAATTTGATTGTACCCAGAGTAAGCATCCATGAAACTCATGAGCTCGTGACCTGCCGTGACATCAACAAGTTGATCAATTTTAGGAAGAGGGAAGCTGTCTTTAAGACAAGCTTTGTTGAGGTCGGTATAATCAACGTAAACCCTCCATTTATCGTTCTTCTTTTTTGCAAGAACTGTATTGGCAAGCAACTCTAGGTAGAACACTTCTCTAATCATTCCAACATAAGCAACCTCTAGACCTCTTCATTGATGATCTTGTGACATTCTGGGGCAAATGTCCTCATTTTTTGCTTTACTGGGTGATGGTCTGGATCCGTCATCAATTTTTGAGAGATGAAATCAGGATTTATTCGCTCAATATCTCTGGTTTCCCAAGCAAATACCGAAAGGTTGGCCTTTTAGAATTTAACGATATCCTCTTGCTTAAAATGAGACAGAGTTGAGCTAGTGTGTAAGTAGCTTCCCTCTTCTTCAGTGCTGATGAGTACTTTGATAGGCTTCTTCATTAGTTTGATCGTGCTATCTTTTCTTTTAGAACTTAGTGGCTCGTCAATCTCGGAAGAACATTCTTCTGCCTCATGAAGATTGGAAGATAAGGAACTTCCCTTTTCATGAGGGTATTATAATTGCTATTTGGGAGGATTTTCTTTTAATACGGGGGCATGACATTCCCAGGCAGTGGGCTGACAGCCTTTGATGGTAAGAATTTTATTGTTGTGAACATATTTCAAAGATTGATAAAGAGTTGAAGTAACTGCTCCCATCTGGTGGATCCAAGGCCTCCCAATAATGACATTATAGGGAGATTCAATGTTGATGACCATGTATTCAGAGATCAATGTCTTCTAGTCATTTCCCTCCCCTATTGTGGTTGGTAGGTCAATTATGGCCATTGGGATGCTGAGATTCCCGTCGAATCCTGTCATGACAGTAACGGTAGCTCTGATGTTATTAGAGTCAATTTTCATATGTTTGAAGGTTTCTTAGAATAACATGTTGGCAGAACTTCTAGAATCTACGAGAACCCTTCTAATCTCAAAATTAGCAATTTTGAGTAAGATGACAAGAGCATCATTGTTGGGACAATGTATCCCAATAAGGTCCAATTCGAAGAACTAGATCTGAGGTTCTAACTTTACCTTTTTCTCAATGGTCGAGATATGGACGATATGGGGCTCTACCCTTGCCTCCCGAGCATGTCTTTTCCTAGCTCGGTTAGATATCCTTATCATCGTATTGTCAACATAAAGCACGAAAATGACTTAATTATTTTGTCATCGCTGATCATTCCGATCTTCCCTTTATTCAGGATTTTACTCTTGCCTTCTCTGAGCTGGTCTTTTATCACGGGGGTTTTCTCTCCAGTCCTGGTGGATGAACTTTCTTAGTCGTCCTCTCCTGATGAGATGCTCTATTTCCAACTTCAGAGCCCTGCCCTCTTCAGTCGTGTGCCCCTACTCTTGATGAAAATCACAATACTTGTTATGATTCTTAGAGTCGGGGTGGCTTTTTAGTGGCTCCGGCCACCTTAGGTTTTCACAAGTTTGGATCTGTTGGAGTATGTGGGTAAGAGAGGCATTCAGAGCAGTGTAAATCCCATACCTCCCAGAGTTAGAGTTACTCTGGGCTTTGGGTGTTGTTTTCTTGTCGGGACTTCTAATCCTCTTCTTGTTAGCGCTGTTATCCCTCTTCTGATCTTGCTCATCCTTCTGAGCTTATTCTTTAACTTTTTGGAATAAGGTTTTAGTATCTTCGAGATTAATATATTTCCGTGTTGTATCAATGAGTGTTGTCATATCGATAGGAGGATTCTTGGTCAAGGAATCCTAGAAGTGCCCAAGCCCAAGGCCTGAAGTGTGGGCGGCCACTAGGAAGCTTGAACTACAATCGGTTATCTCTATGAACTCGGTATTAAAGCAAGCAATGTACTCCCGAAGTGATTCTCCCTTTGCTTGCTTCATAGTTAACAAGAATTATGGTCATTTTCTCAACTTCCTGCTTGTTAAGAATCGATCGAGAAATAGCTTACTGAGCTCGTAAAAGTTGCTGATCGATTTCTAGGGAAGATTGTGAAACCATTTAAGGGCAATACCCTTTAGGCTAGTTACAAACGTTCGACACATGAAGGCATTTGTAGCCCCGTGTAGAGCCATTGTGTGCTGATAGTGAGATAAGTGGTCTCCAAGGTCCTTAGACCCATCATAGAGAGTGAATTTTGGAATAAAAAATTTCTTGAGTTGCTCATCTTTTATTATGGTAGAAGTGAATGGCGTGAAAAACCTACCGAACAGTTTATTTAGCTCATCTTGCTCTAGAAGGGCGTGGAACCCCTTGGTTGAGATCGTCTAATCTTGAGAGTCTGCTATCTCCTCTACCCTCTGAAGGGCTTTGGATAGGACTTGTTGTGTGACATGTACCCATTGTTGGTCTTATCTTATGTCTCCAGGTCTTGGATTTATGGGAGGAATTTGTCTAGTGTTAGTAGGAGGACACTGCTCTCCCGAAACTAGGGTCTCGAGAGGTTGAAATTCCTATGGTGTTGGATTGGTTCTAGAGGCCGTTGGAATTGGTATCCTCGTTCTGCTCTGGTAGTGGACATCAGAATGAAACGTGGGCATTCCTCTCCATACAGCTGTTGACAATTAGGGATTAGTCCCCATATGAACGGTACCGTGGGGGTGTACCAGTTGCAAGTCAAGCAACTCCTCATTGTGGGGTCCTCCACCCGTGGTGGTGGCAGGAAACTGAGGTCCTCCGTGAACGGCGTTAGTAGTAGGAGGAGGATTATTCCGTTGGTTCTGAGTTAGTGAGTCTAGAGCTTGTGACATGGCAATGAGTTGTTCCTACATATGATTGGACTGCCGTTGAATCCAATCAAGCTATTGTTGTAAACGAATGGGTGTTTATCCACTTCCTCTTCTAATAGAAGGCTGATAATGAGGGTTTTGGAAGTTCTTTTTAGGACGAAGGTTGGGAGCCATTGACTTTTGAAAAAAAGACAATAGGTTTGTTGTTTGAAGAAAAAATAGTAAGAACGATTGTTGTTCTCACAGACAGTGCCAATCTGATATTGCTTTTTTCTAGTTTGAAGGTTTCTCCTCCTAGACTACTTGTCAAGAACTTGAAGTCAAAGGATCACCGGGAAGGCTCCGGTGGTAGTCGTTCCGATGATAAAGTTAGTAACGAGAAAAAGATTATAATTCAAAAGAAAAATTTAACATAAATTGAAAGCGTGCCTTATTGCCTTATTTATAGGCTGTAAATCTCCTAAGTTGAATAGGATTAGGAGTCGTGAAATTAGGAATTTGAAGATATCCTAAAGATAGTAGTTGTTATATTGAACTTTATTTCCTTATATTGAGGTCAGTAGTATAAAGAAGATGGTGACAAGTTCGGAAACCCTTACCTCTGAAATGTCGATATCTGTTTGGTCGAATGAACCAATGATCTTAAGATCTGTATGTCAAAAAATTCTTAAGATCCATGTGTCATGTCCTGATAACTCTAAATTGCTGTAATCAAATTATGGTATATCAGTATTATCAAAACAACCCTTCATGCTATGTAATTTAGCATAAAGATTTGTGTTTGCATGAAATTGATTTCGTCTTAATTCGTTTGAATTTGATGGTTGTTGATGAAAATTACTTTACGACTTTAATTGCCCAACGAATAACGAGGACATTCATATAGATATATCAATGGATGATAAAAATTGTAGTGTTTAATTTAACAAAATTAAAATACCAGATAAAGACCAGAATTCTTTTTGTTCAATTCTGTAAATTAAAGTAACTTTGATCAAAAACTGGTTTAGGAGTTTTGTTACCCACTGATCAACGATCATAATGGTATATTTCTATGCATTATAGTGACCTGTAGTGAGAGAAATTTAAAGCCCTCATTTTTCTGTTTACCAGAAACCCCAAAACAAGATTTTTGATCATCAAAACGAAGGGTTTTGATGGACAAAATCAAGAAAAATTGAAAAAAAAAATTCCGGCCACCATATATTCTTTTTCCAAATTCCGGCATATTAAAATTTACATTAAAGTGGTAAAAAAACACTATGGGTTTTTAAAAGCCCTAAGTTTCTCCATATAGCGACGAATTAAAGCACAAAAAATTAGGTGATTTCGGCCCAAACACCATTGTCGCGTGAGAGTTTATGGAGAAGATGAACAATGGAAGTTGGAGTAAAATCCCCTGCGCATGATCAGGCACGTGTAGGACGTGAGAACTATTTCTTAGTTTATCTTTATCTCGGTTTAGACCATCGGGGTTCACGTGCCTTGGCCATCTGGTGGGGACTTCTTGTTAATTTTAAAGACTTTTGAATTAATTATTTGAACATTTGTCACAATATATTTACTGTTCTTGCATGTTTGATGTGATTAAGACCGTTGAATAATTTAAATGCATTGTTAATGCCTGTGAGTTTGTGGGTTGAATATAAGCATATGGTTTCGTTTATATACCAAAGTTTGTGTCTAATTTATGTGTGTTGCTCAATTAATTAATTTAATGCTGTATTTGTGCATTATTGAGAATATGTGAATTGTTCATGAACATGAAATTTGGTTCATGCATGACAAAAGTTGATCACATGATTTTAAAAATAATTTGTAACAACTTATGACATATTGATATGCGATCTTTAAATTTTAGATCACATAAAGATTATAATTGCACACAATTTAAATTTATTGTCCTATTTAAATTGTGGTTTATTGTGAAGTACGAGATAATCATAAATATATAAATTGGTTCATGTATTAAGTATTCCCATTTAAAGTTAAATAACATCACATTATATGTGATGAGTGATCTTTAGATTCTTATGATCGCATAAAGATTAATTATTTAATTTTTATGTCTCATTAGTATGGTAAAATTTTATACATTGTATTTGTGCTTACTTAAAGTTTGAATAAAACATGAACATAAAGTTTCGTTTATAGTAATAGATTAAGCCATTATAAGGGCATCACATGTTTTAAGAGAGCCATACATCTTAAGACATGTTAGTGTGTGGTCATAAGGTATTTTTGATTATATAAAGATAAAATGACTTAATTACAAACTTTGTATGAAATACGAACATAAAGATTGATTTGTGGTGTCTAAAATTTGGATTAAAATTAAGTCAAAATGTCTTAAGAATAGCCACAGCATCCTAAAACATGTTATTTGTGATAGTCGGATATTACAATCACATACAATTTAAAATTTAATCTATTTTATTCGGAGTACCATGAATATAAAGATACATGGATTTTGCCATAATTTTTACATCACATTGTTTTAAGAGAGCCACAACATCTTAAGATGTGTGGATGTGTAATCTTTTAAGTATTTTCATGATTATATAAAGTTAATTATTTAAACAATAATTTGATAAATGGCACCCCATGATTGCAATTAAATTTTTATAAGTGATATACTTTACCGCACAAGGAGGTGGTCACTTTACACAATTTAAGTGGAATAAGATAATGAATTAGGCATAAAAAGTTTAGAATTCCTAGGCCCACAGGTATGGTATTCTTTTCTCTTAGTGTTTAGAATTCATTGATCTTATTGATAAAGATAATAAACAAATCTAGTACGGATGCGACCTTGCCCACAAGTAGGTTTGGAATTTGCTTTCTGAATTTAACATTGGTTAATTCAAACTATAGTTATAATTTTAATGCATTAATATATGTTCTTGGTTGTTATATAATTTTATGTTGAATAACATTTATATGAATTTGTAGTATTTTGTGAAAGAACAAAATTCTTTTAACTTTTAAGATGTACAGAACTCAATTAGGTAATTCATATAAATGCGTAGCTTGTACCCATAAAAATAAGTTCCATAGCAAAAAAGAATGCCTACAAATAGTGGGAGTGACTTAATCACTTAAGTCAAATGCTCATTAAATTCACATTTTAGTGAGAGCATTAAAGGTCTAATCCCACATTTTGATAAAGAAAGGGCTATATAGAGTTAATTTGTTAGTTCTTATAAGGCATTTACAAATACTCTAATAAACAGAATATCAAGCACTTGGTGCAAAAATTCTACGAAGTGTGCATTATGAAAATAAGGAACATTACAGTTCAATTCAAGTTCCTACGATTGAGAACTCAGAGTCATTAGTTGTCAATTTCACATTCAACTCTCTTCCTATGGAATATGGACCACTTAAGGATGCTTTAAAACATACATAAAATAATATGTTCCATCAATTTACTTCTAATTGTGTGTTTACGAAGTGAAGAGTCTGGAATATGAAAATAAAAAAAATTCTGATGTTTCACAATGAATGAAGAATAGAGAGTACAACTCAAGTGATATGGCAATAAAAATATATTCTTCATTATCAAAAAATGAAACACATAAAGAAATGATTCAAAAGTAATCTTACATTTGTTGTATGTTATGATTCTAAATTATTAACACTTATCGTAATAATTAGTGAATTGATATAGCTATTACAATTCACATTGTCGATATCATGTTAGATTTTCAAAGTTTAAGGAAATAGATGGGAAGTGAGCAAAGCATTCATTTTTGAAATGGGATGCATTCACACATCGGTATAGTAGAAAATAAAGAAATTGGTTTTGAAAAGTGTTTAGGGCATTTGAAAATATTTTGAGAATTCAGATTTTTTTCAAGAGTAATACTATTAGATTTTGAATTTGTCTTTGCAAGCCCAAAATTTTTAATTAAATACTTTGCTATAGTTGGTTTTGGGATCTCATTTATTGTTTTATATCAAGTTTTGGATTTTGCATAGTCTTTTAACCTTACATGATATTGACATCAAATGTAACATAAAAGATGAAATTTTCTCTATAACTTGGTTTAGGAGATTATGACATGTCTCCATAAAAAAAAAAAATCAAAGAATATCTTTGATATTTGGGATTACATAAAGTTAAAGTAGACCAACAATGACCTATAAATGTGTGAGGAAGAGTAAGAAAATACTTAGAATCATATCCACTATATTTGAAATAAAAGTTGGGTTCAACTAAAGAAAAAGGTAACCCTACAATATTTTATTCACAAAGAGATGAGCCATCTCTTAACCTAGAGGTTAATTTTAAAAAATGGCTAAAAAACCAAAACTAATAATAGCAATCGTCGTTACAATATAAGAAATGTCACTGTAAATCTTGTTGGGTAATATTATTGTATGTTCGAGTTTATATGAAATAAGATATTTAATTTTTAGATGACTTATAAATTGAGTTTTTATTTATCTCAATTATTTTATTTCTAATTTTTAAATACTTTATTTATTTATTTTTCACAATTTTTCATTTTTTAAACTGGACACACATACCAAAAATACAAATGAAGCTGTTACATTTTCCAACCAGTTAGAAAAGACAATCTTCTTATGCTGTAGAATTTTCCAACCATTCAAAGCCCAAAACGTGTTTTCATGTCACCATATATCTATGGCGTTGTGTCCTATGCAAAGGCCAGATTTAGGTAGAATGGGTCCAAGAGCTCGACTGAATGTTGGATACGTTTCTATCTGCTTAGTCCTGTTGTAACAGAGTGGAAGTTCCCCATGTTTAGATTGGAAACTTTCGCGTTAAAAAGGTTGAGCCAAACCTCGAGTGCAGTCTTTCAACTTTTAGAAATAACTCTATATATAAACAAATAGGATAAATTATATTAACTTTTTTTAAGTTTTTAAAATTATACTGATATTTTTTATTTTATTTGATAATATATAAATATTTTTTTCTAATCAATTTTGTTTTTCAACGTAATAAAACTATCTATTTTATTTATTTATTTTTATATTTTTCAATTTTACCAATTTTCTTAACTATTTTAAAGATTTTTTTACTATTTTATATAAAAATATATTTAAGATTTTTATTAATATTTATTTGAAAAATAAAAAAAAAATTGGTTAAAACTTGAAAAATTAAAAAAAAAAAAACATAAAAAAAGCAATTTTGTTACTTTGAAAAAAAACATTGATTAGAAAAAATATTTGTATATTTTTTAATAAAATAAAAAATGTCAATATAATTGTCTAAAATTGTCAAAAAAAATTAAGTATAATTTATATAAATAAATAAAAAGCGTAAGGAAAGACGGGGGTGTCTATATGCGCATTGACAACCCATTTGTTTGGCCAAAGAAAATGTGTAAAGGTGGGTCAATACTGTGAGTCAATGGGGGAGGATTCTGATGAATTGCTGTATAAAAAGACTCAACCAATAGCTGTATAAATAAAAGAAGGAAACGCGCTCCATAATCTTCTTATAGACAATGTGTATTGTACTCTTATAATACCAAGAGAAAATGAGTTTTTCTCATCTTAATTTTCGTTTTTGGAGTTAGCAAATCTATCTTCAAGCGTATTGCAAGGAGCACGGGATATTCAATTGGCTACATCTCAAGTTATATTTCATTTTATTTTATTTTTTATTGCTATTCATTTAAATAAAAAAAAAACACTTGAATAGTTATTTTATATTACTTATTTTACATTTTATAAATTCTATTAGAAGGATTAAAAAAGAATTCTATTATTCGAATTTTATTCAATATATACATCTTTCTTATTATAATATAATATCATAAAAATATACGTATACATATGAAACAAAACATTAGAAACACACACACACACACACATATATATATATATATATATATTAGAGTTTAATAATATTAATATTAAGATTTTTTTATTTTACTTTATTATTAAAAAGACTTTAATTTAATCTAATTTGAAGTTATTGTTTAAAGCTTCTAATTATTTTGAGTCGGCCTATATGTTTATTCTAAAATTAAAACTAATTGCAATTAAATAATTAGTATTAGTAATATCATGCACTTTTTAACATACATATGACAATATATATAATGCTAGGTTGTTTTCTATTCCAAAACAGTCCCTCCAATTTTTTTCTGTGTTGAAATAGTAAATTGTTAATTATTTTTATTTTATAATAAAGTTTATTATACAATAACCTTCTAGGTGGAGACACTTTACATACTACTCTAGTATAAGACTTGTGCATATGACAATATACACACACTTTACAATACAACATGTTTGAAAATCTTTGTCATTCATAAAATTTTATGATTCATTTCCTCATTTTCAAGCCTTAATTTAATTTTCTAGACTTAAGAACTTGAAACTACAAGCCCTAAAATAATCCATTGCTGAAGATCCCATCTACAAAAAATAAAAAATTATAATCAATGAATCCATAAAATGAAAAACTCAGCAATGGTGATATTTTTAGTACTTCTCTATAATTTTACCATTCTAATTTTCTACTCACGCAGCCCATCTAAATCAGGTCCATTAACTCATTACTACTGTCCAATTTAAAGAAAATCCACCGACCCTACATCGCCTCTCTGAAAAAATACTAAATATCACCCTGCCGCTCTCGCTCACTCTCTCTCTCTCTCTCTCTCTCTCTCTCTCTTCCCACTGCCTCTTATCAAATATCAAATCTCTCACAGTTCTCTCTTGCCATTGACCGTCTCTTTTCCTTCGTCACAGTCCCTCTCTTGCTACTGACAGATCGCGAAGCTCCACCCGCCGATCGCGAAACTCCACCGCTGATCGCGAAGCACCATCTCAGATCGGTAGTTGATAGTTGGTTCCCGCCAGGTATTGTTTCCTCCAACCTTTTCTTTCCATTTCTTTTCCATGCCTTTTCCTTTCCCTTTCCATTTGAGAAGAGGCTAGCTAGGGCAAAAAAATATTACCCTTAAACTTCTTTGTCCGTGAACAGTAGGGCGCAGATCTGGGTTTGGGTTTAGATTTGAGAAAAAACTTATTTGAGTCTTGGTTTGAGTAACTACTGGAGTTGTGTTTTTTTGTTTTTTTTGTGAAATTTGACTCAAATTTAAATTTGAGTCGGTGTTTGAGTAATCACTGGAGATGCTGGAAACTCAAATCAATCAATGAACAAGCAAAATTCAATAATAGACACAAACCCTAATCTAATCCAGTGACTCACCGGATAATGGTCTCTAAACCGATGATCGAAAGAGAAAATACCAACACCACCAAATCAGATCGATCACCACTTGGAAACAAAAACACATTAGCATAAGACGAACCCAAAAAAATAAGCCAAGAAGACGAGATGATTGGTAAAAATCGAAGAAGAAGGGTCAGAAACTCACCAATTTCCGATCGTGATAAGAAATCGCCTCAATCATCGCATCATCGCAGCTCTGTTTGTGGAACTGTGGTTGCGCAAATGGGCTGAAACCCTTGTAATGAGTTTATTTCGATTATTCCACGTCCAAACAGTGAATAGTCTGGGGATTCTAATACCAGGCCCACCCGGGGATTAAATAATACCCCATATTATGCACTATCCTATAGGGGGACAAAATAATTTCATTGCATAATGTGCAACCAAACGCGGAATAACACTTTAAATGGGATAAAATAGTGTTATCCCAGGATATTCCGGATGCCAAACGGGGCCTGAAAGATTCCACGAATAGCTGCATAAATAATTAGGGTTGCAGACTTGCAGGTGAGTGTGAATTGACGACCCATTTGCTTGGCCAGAGAAATTGCCTGAAGTTGATCAACACGTTGCGCCGATGGAGGAGGAGCCATATTCTGATGATGATTTGCTTTCTAAATTCAAAGAAAAACTGTCCTGCCACCCATATTCTGATGATGAATATCAAGGTATAGATCCTGATGATTTGCTTTCTAAATTGAAAGAAAACCTGTACTGCCACCCATATTCTGATGATGAATATCAAGGAATAGATCCTGATGATTTGCTTTCTAAATTCAAAGAAAACCTGTCCTGCCATCACCCGACGGCCTCCAAGGAACCGTGGGTATTTGGGAGTCCTACAGACCACTCATCCTGTTAGCGACCTCTCTCTCTCTCTCTCTCTCTCTCAAAATCCATTTATATTTTGTATTTTAAATGCTTTCTTTTTAAGTTTATATATCCGTGGGTATTTGTGTGTGAATATTTGCTTTAATTTTCTGATAAGTCTTAAATTAGGGAAAATAATAAATAATTATATAATTTTGTTAACATCCTCTCTTGTTATGTTTTTGATAAAATTGCTCTTATGCCTACCACCACCTGATTCTGTTGGAATTAAGGACAAGATCAAATCTGTGCTGCACAAATTATCGTTTGAAGATTTCGAACCTTCTCTTCTAATTCAGTTTTGGGCAGCTATAACGACTGGAGGCCAGTGCTCCCTTACAACAATGCAAGATGTGAAGATGGCGGACATAAAGGTAGCATACACCGACGGAACTTTAATAAGGTTCAAGCTTCCTTCGACAGCAGGAATGGTAAAATTGGAAGAGGAGATTGTGAAGAGGCTGAAGTTCTTACAGGTTGGATGTTTTGAAGTGACGTACCTAGATGAAGAAAACGATTCAATTTTATTAGCCTGCGATTCAGATTTGCAGAATTATATAAATACTTCAATTGCATCGGGCATTACTAAAATTAGAATGTTTATTCGACAACGTTGAATTTGACTCGTTATACATTTATATTTTCAATTATGTGCATTCATATCTATTTCTACCCTTTTGCATATATGCAGCACAAATTCATGGGATTCTCTTTGTTGTCAATTTATTTATTTTATATTTTTTTTTTGGGGAAAGCGATTTCTACGATTCTACCCCCTGCAAGAAATTGTTTTCTTGTAATGTCATCACTGAGTTATGACATAAAATTACATTGACATTTCATTTTAGATATCGTCCAGAAACTATTAATGGAGACAATGAAATCCTAAGTATTACTCGCACTTTTTTTGTGTTTTTTAAATGAAAACGTGTGTACATGTGAACATACGAATCTTCATTGTATTTGTATAGGTAATGACACAAACCCTAATATGGCAACAACAATTAAAAAAATTGTGCAGGGATATACATATAGATTTACACCCGTGCACAGGTTCACATCCTCTCTAGTATCTATCTTATAAATAACAGAAAAGTTAAGAACTATACATTTACATACACATGTATATGTGTGCAAAATAATATAGATACACAAAATGCGGAGAGGAAGGAATATGTTAGCTCAAACGCAACATAAAAGGGGTGAATTAGGTTGTGTAAAGCATGCAATCTGTTTGGCAATCTAAACAAAAAAAAAAAATCTCTAAAATTTGTTAAGTATGCAATATTAACACAGTACGAAAATGTAAAAGGATGAATATAACCATCGTCAATATACATAAACGAGGAATCCTCAACTTAATGAAGAACAATCAAACTAAACAAGAGAATAAATTCTCTAAAATTTGTAATTAAATATCGTTGATAAAAAAATTTAATAATAAAAACTTATTACATCATATTTATAGAGTTAAAATATTATTATTTTAATTAAAAAACTAAAATTTCTATTTTTATTCTAATCCTAATACAATCATGTTTTGAATATGAAATAATAAAGATAACTAATTTGAGATAAGTTCAAATTTGAAAAACTAAAACTTATAATAATTCTATAACAAATTATCTTATTTTTAGGGTACCATATATGTCCTATATCAAATTCTCATACTTGAAAATAACTCATTATCTTGTTAACTAGGTGTACAAGACCACGAACTCATCCATAACTTGATAATAATAATTAAATCTTTTGAAAAACAATTAAATATTCAAAGAATTCTTTTACAAGATCTTACATGAAGTTTGTAATTTAGGCCATTGTACTGATGAGAATAATGTTCCTATAATAAAACAAAATTTACCTTCTTCTTGATCCATTACAATTTTAATCTTCTCATAATTACCAAAATCTTCTTGTGGTGCTCCAAATTCATTCTTATTTGTAACATTGACTTTTTCCATAGAAATTTCATTTTCTTCCGCAAAAAATATTTGTGGAATCTTGTCATGACCCGAGTCCCAAAGACCCAAGTAGTGATGTAAAATTATTATAAAATATTTATAATTAAGTTTACATAGATAATCAAGTCAATAGAAGTCAACCGGACTTCCGAACACTAGGTTTGCCGAGGCGTTGTCGCACTAAGGCATAAAAAATTCGATATTTGAAATCCTTGGAATTGGCCTTGCAAAAGTTCTAGTAATTATTCCTTAGGTATCCAATAGTTTAAAAATAATTTTTAATAAACTTTAGTTATAGGATAACCCACCCAACTAGCTATGGCCTAATGTGTTATTTTCAAAAAAAATAGAGATTTTGTTCTTGAAATGAAGAGCTGATTTTTTATTCTTAAGGAATTAGGTCTTGAGACTATTTTTATTAGTTCCAAATGAGAGATACAACACTATTAGCTAGTGGACATCTAATTTACATTATAATGTTTTAAGTCAATGGTTCCATTTAATTAAGGCATTTTAATGTAAATAAGATGTCCACTAGTTAATAGTGTTGTCTATGCAACAGAGTGCAAAACAGAATTTGTTTTCTTTCTATTTCAGTCGATTGAGTCTAGCTTTCAGTCGACTAATCCTCCCATTTAGTTTACTGAAAGTTCAGAATTTTTAGGTTATTTAGCCTCTGTTAATTCTAGTCAACTGGTTCTGACTTCTAGTCGACTTGTTCTTCCATTCAATTGACTGAATCAGTCGTCCAACGCCTGAACCTGCTATTTTTTGTGACTTTCATTCATCCTTTGTATTCCTTTATCATCTAATACAACATTAATAAGGTATTCCTAATATCAAATCATATCAGTTTATAAGATCCAATAGTATTATACATATCATCAATTAACTCTATAACACGTAACATCATCATATACAAAAATCTCAAATATACCAAGTTTGATTAACTTTCAAAGAACTTGAATCCTATAATCTCAACATCAAGGCCAACATATAACCACTTTTACACGAGTTTATTCAAACAAAAGGGAAATCAACATGAACAAAATATATGTAATTGGTCCTCGAAGTTCAATTCATCAAGACATCTATAAAGGCTTCAAACATGATTTCTCCATTGGGCTCCTTGCTCGTACCTACAATCTAGTAGGGGTCAATACAACAACCTCAGTAGGAAACCTTTAAACATAGGAAAAAGCAAATGGTGATACGTGTATGCATTGCCAACGAGGACAAAGATTCAAGAATTATCAAACTTTTATATGTTAATGCAAATAATCATCTAAAAGAGAAGCATTATCCAAGTTCAACAAGATATGAGAAAATTAGTGTAGGTTTCATACTTCATCAATATTATTCCAATTCTCAAGTTTTCTATCTCAATGCTCTCAAGTCTTAATCCCAAAAGACTACTCTCTTAGTCGGCCCTCGTTAAACTTGTGTGCTTTACGAGCTACTAACCCGATGGAGACATACAACCACCCACGCAGGTTTTCGGCTTGCAAGCCGATTGGAGACACCATCCCGAACATCAATAAAACCTTGAGTAAGCATAATTTCACTACGCTCAAGAGCACACAAATGACGTAACTAATCTCTATCCCTCACATGTCCAATTCTTTCCATTCCTCAATTCTCACACATTCAACGCCATGATATCAACATTCATGTCTAAAATTCATGTTTAACTCACCAACATAATCAATCATTCATGCCACAATCTTCAGAACATCATTTTATAAATTGGATGGTCATAGAGGAATCTTTACAAACACTTGGTATGCAAAAGAGAAATTCATGCAATTCATATTCAAAACCCACATCGTAAATACATCAAGCAAGCATTTCACATTTAACCGGGAGTAATATAAATGATGAAAAAAGATGAAAATAAGTCAATCTAAGAAGAAAAAACATCAAATAATCAAGTCTCTTAGTTATAAGCAACATATGATCCACTTTCATAAATTGGCACATGTATATCATGGAATGAGATGATGAAGTGTCTAATCTATCTATACACACTTTTCATCTAGGTTTAGAAGTCCCTACCTTATTTCTTGAAGGTTTGTACAAAACCATAGCTCGTTCTCTTCTTCTAGCTTGATTTTCCTCTAAACCCTAACTTGAGAATTAAAGTAAAAGTCCCAATAATGAAGGATATTCCTCTAAGATTCTTTTGTGAAGCTTGAATTCATGAGAAATGGAAGAAATATGGAATGAAGGTGAAAGAGATGTGAAAGCCCTAACTTTCCTCTCTAGCCGTGAGAATAAAGAGCGTAGAGAGAGAAAAGAGTGAGAGGAAATTAGAGAAAATAGATATATAAGATGCTAGGTCATGCAAGACCTCCTATTTATAGCCAAAACTTGACTTAGGTCATTTGACCTTTTTGTCATTCATTAATTGATTTTCCTTCTTTTCTTTAATTATTCTTTTTGTCATTTCCATGTGTACATTATGTGACGCATCAAAAACCCAACATTCTAAGATTCATTTAAGTCTCAATATAATCTCTCTCAGGTACTACACTTGCACAAACTCGCGATGATGGTAAAATAACCATTTTGCCCATATAGTAATTTAATATGTCTAAATGAACTCCAATGGTCCTGAATATTTTTTCTAACCCAATATTTATTATAATAAATCAATTATATATCATTCTTATCCATTATTTATATTATTAAATATTACAAAATTTACGGGACGTTACAAATCTATAGGTACTACTAGATCCACACTTTGATTTACTAATTCTGAACTTTATTGTTCTTTCTCCACAATAGAAGTTTCAATCAATTCCTCCTCTTTCACCTCACACCAACTGTTTCTGTAACATCATTAAAAATAAATTCAACTTTATTTTCTATTTACTCCTTGTAATCATCTTCAGTGAATGAAATAACTTGATTTGCATCTCCTATGAAAAGAGGGCCTTTTACAATAATGTGAATTTCTTTTAAATGTTCAATATTTACAACCTTATTAGTCAAACGATTGTTGAAAACTTTATAATTTTCTTGTACTTTTCTCTTGGGGCTAGGAACATTTTTTTTTTTTTTTTGAGTTTCTTCTTTATTTTGAATAATATATTCTAAAGCTCAAGTAGAATCCTATGTTGATCTTCTAAAATTTGTAAATAATTTCTTGACATCAATCAATCGATAAGTTCATCATTCTTGGCTATTAACGAATTCACTTTTTCCTGTATAGTTGTTTATGCCACTATAAATTAAACTATAATTTTTTCACTAATTGAATAAGTTTATCTTCTACCCAAAAATACTATTTTTCTTCTGAAAGTCTTATGTCAACAAGACAATCATCCAAATCATGTATCTAATCATAAAAGTCATTGAAATAAAAATTACCATCAAAGTTAGAAAGTCTTTCGTAGTTGTGTAAAACTCTTCGAATAGAAATGTGTCCTTGAATAGGTTGACTATGAGTAGGGGTGTCAATTTTTTACACGACACGATAACACGATTCGAACACGACACGAAGTTAATGAGTTTGTGTTGAGCATAAATGAGTTTGGGTCATAAATGGATTAACACGTATAACACGATTAATAAACATGTCATGATTGGGTTTTAGTAGTGTCAATCCGTTTAACACGACTTAACATGTTTAATTATAAAAAAATATCACGAGCTAAGGTAATTCATCTTACATTGAAAATATTCAAGGTTTGGAGATTTTTTACTTATAAAAAATGTTTCTACTTTGATTTGGCTCATGTTTAAAGTTTAACTTGAAAATTATCTATACATATTAAAAGATAGGTAACTTTTTTATTTAAAAAATAAAAAATTATAACTATTTAATGGGTTGAGTTTGAATTTTGAAGCTTGACACGATTAGTTAATAGTATCGGGTTAGGGTTGACACATATTTTCAAATATGTATGCCTTGATATGACCCGAACACAACACGATAACACGAATTAACACCTCTAACTGCAAGCTCCATCATCAGTACAATACCTATTGTCTTCACGATTCTTTTAAATTCGAGACTCTAAACAAGTAATGAATTGTCTACTACAAATGTCGTCGTAAAGAGTTTTAATTTCGTCTTCACCAATTATCATCCAACCAGACAAATCTTCGCTCTAATACCAACTAACATAGCATAAAAACATGAATAATGGATATGATCAACATCAATATTCACAAACAGGGAATCCTTAACTCATTGAGGAACATTCAGCCCAAACAAGAGAATAAATTTTTTAAAATTCGTAATTAAATATTATTGATAAAAAACTTAATGATAAAAAACCTATTACATCACATATATAAAATTAAAATACTACTATTTTGACTAGAAAACTATAACTCCTATTTTTTTTTATCCTAATACAATAAAAACTCTTATTTTGAAAAAAAAAATAACAAAGATAATTAATTTGAGATGGACTCAAGTATTAAAGACTAAAAATCTTATAATAAATCTAAAACAAATTTTTTTAGTTTTAGAGTACCATATTTAAGTATTATATTTTGATCAATCTATCTTAATGCACTTAAAATCTCAAAATAATAAAAATTAAAATTTTCACTTAATTTTTTAAACTTGAGTACATGTACTTGCTTGAGTTTGACTTAATGATTGATTTCAACAGTGGTTGGATTTTTATCTTTTCTTTTCTTTTCTTTTCTTATGATTACTCCTCTTTGTAGTATTAGATTTTTAATCAATGATTTTCATTATTCAAAACAGTCTACAAACTAAGAGATTTCATTCCTTCAAGTAAAAGCATTATCCATTAATTGCTTAACTATAAGATTCCATTAGTTAGTGGAATAAAATTACGAAAATAGTTGCTTCTTTTTAGGAATGGGCAACTATTTAACTAATAATTATATTATTTTTCTCCATTATTAAGAAGAGATCAAAAAGCTGTTTGGTTAGCTAATCTATAGTAGACTACTTTTCTCCAAGCAAAAGTGTCTTCATTGTCATGACCCGAGACTCACCCTTTGCAGCTCTCGAACTGCGACCCTGGCCCGACACTGTTACTGAACCGGCATCTCAACTTGCTACACAATCAATGCTACTAACATGCAACAACTATCATAACATAACATAAATAGCGGAAGACTTAAAATAAAAGTTACATGTTATATATATCTGGTTCTCAAAATACAAACTGTAAAATTTCTTTAATTACTGTTTATCCCCAAGACATGGATGACATGAAAGGCTACAAGAGTGTACTACGTATTATGCTTACAAATTTCAAAAATGTCCATGTCTAGCTAGCAGGCTCTATCGTCTGCTCTTAACATCTGTTCCTGAAATATTTTAAAATAAATCAGAATGAGCTAACTTAGCCCAGTAAGTAATTCTTCTTTGCTTTTCCATGTGTACAGGTCAATATAGAAAGGCATAATCCAAAAAGAACTAGGATAATGCAAACATGATAGCCAATCAAGAAATATAGAACTCATCAGTGAATATCAAATGGTAGGAAGCTCAAATGATAAATTACTGAAAATCTGATTTGATAACAATATCATCCTACTACAATCATGAGCTGTCTCAAGCATAATCGTATGTACTCAATAAAAAGTTGTGCAATCTTATGATCATTCATAAGGAAATAATATGATCATCTATAATAGCCAATAAATGATAGTGATATCAACAAAAGTGGATGCACTTTAACTCTTGGGCCCGGCATACCCCTTAAGCTCTTATTTAGGCCCAAACCTGGGTCTCTGAATAATACTAAGCTCTGTATATAATATAACTCTACGTCCTATGCCTCATATAGCAACGTAGCTAGTGTTCCTCCTGGAACCTTGACCCGTAGGTCGTAGTAAGCATCAAATGGAGTTTGTGACTGAGCACAAATCTAGCACTAATAATATATCAGGATTATGCTACTTTCCACGAAAAGTATAGTGGAATCATAACTGGTTTTTGGTAAAATAATATAACTGTAGCTTTTTAGGGCTATGGTTACGGGGCTACCGCAAACATAACTGGCTGGCCTTTTTTGGCCCTGAGTACAAATGTACAAAAGAGTCTATACACAAGTGTACAAAAATTATGATCAAGATATATGGTAATCAATAAACACTTTCCACAAGATAAAACAATATTGTAAATGTGGATTCAATAAAATTTCTGGCATGTATAGAGCACAATAGATAGTGTATGAAAATTTGATGACATGGCTAAAAGTATCACATGCAGAGATCAGATATTACTTACCTCTTACTGTATTCCTCTAGAAAGTCAAATCGCTTTCCCTTTTCCTTTTGGTGTTCCTATGATTTAGTAAACACATCTCAGTCTATATTTACATAGTCTATGCTATTCATCAAATTTTATGTCTCTTTACTATAAGTATCTCTTTTGCTAAAATAGACTCTACTATTGAGTTCAGAATGTCAAAGAAAATCGGTTCAGGCTTTCGCGGACTTCAATTCGGATATCTGTACTAAAAAGGGCAAAATGGTCATTTTACACTTTTACGTGTCTTTATTTTTTGAGACCTAATTTCACAAATCGGATTTTACCGTTGAGTCTGAAATGCTCAAAATAATAAAAATTCACTATTTATTTACTTTAATCGGAGTCCGTTTGACTCACATATTTGACTTAGGGGCATTTTAGTAATTTCTCCTATTTCTAATTAATTAAATAAATATTTAATTAATTTATTCTTGGGTCAATTCATAATTAATCATAAATATAGGGCCCCTTTTTAATTTCTTAAACTTCTGGGCTAAATCCATAAATTCAGAATTTACTATTCCTATTTAGAATAGCCAAATAGTGGCTAATGTTCTAAAATAGGGATAGGATATCCCTGTTTTGATTTCATTTAAATTCTAATTTCTTAAGTTTGTTGCCAAACACTCCAAATCCAACTTAATATATAACATGAAACGACACAGTATTGGGACATGCCTTATGTGTGGGTGGGTCGGATCTGACCTGAACCGGTACCAACCCTAACCCTAAACCCAAATAGTGTCCTTCTTCTATGGTGGGTCTCTTGCGTTTTCTCCGGCGCCAGTGACCTGCTTCGATCACTTTGTTGACCCATAACCAATGCAATCCTCTCCTAAATTACATGGGCTTTTCATATCCAACATTATTTTTTGGATTAGATCATTGGATTTTCACGAATAGGGAGAAAACAGCAGCTCCGGTGAGGAACCTGAATCTTCGGCCAAGATATTTTCTTCTTATTTCATGCATTTTTCTTCACCGTTTTGAGCCCAAATCACCTCTATGTGATTTTGCACCTCAAGGGATTAAATTCCAACAATTTGTTTCCATTTTAAAGCATAAAGTTATAAAAATCGGATTATTCACTAAAACTTGCAACTGAGGTTTTCTGTCTCAATTGTTGACCATTTCACTTGATTTAACTTGCAAATTAAACCAGATTTCATGCTTGTTATGTCCCTCAATGTAGAATTCAATGAATATGCTTGAAAACTTAAAAACATAATGAAAATTCACTCATCTCTTGTGTTGCAGGAAACCCTTTTTTCCTCTACTTTTTCTCCTTGCTTCACCTCTACTCTCAGAACTTCAACCCTCACTCTCAGTTTCTATCTTTTCCTTCTAAATCTCTTCACCCCTCTCTCACACACACACACACACATATATATATATATATATAGACATCAACCCACTGCCTCATGCTCGGTTTCCTCCTTCTTTCCTACCCTCAGCCACTTTCCTTGACTTCTTTTTTTTCTTTTCTTCCTCCCTTTGTTGACCTTTCTTTTTCTTGATGTCTGTTTTGTTTTCTTTGCATTAAATGTAAGTTGATATTTTGTAATGATATATATATATATATATATATATATATATAAAACACATACTAACACATACTCTCTCACACACATACTGACCGACTTCTCTTCTTCCCTTCTATCTCTCTATATATAGGTATATAACATATGTATACTCTGATTATATATATATATATAAACACCTTCTTTTCAGTTTCTGAGAAGAACTTATTTAGAATTATCATGGCAATGGTAGCCCTTATGGGGCTACATTAAGTAAATATGAAAACAATCCTTTAAGTTGGGGTCAAAAGAAGTATACATATATAAGGGAATTTAAGATTTTGTTCTAATAAAGATAGTTGTTTGGTTTACAAGATAAGGACATCCCTATATAGATTAAAGTAACTTTTTCATTAATAGTATTCAAGGTTCATGACTTTATATGGTTCAATAGTGAATGTCATGAAAACTTGTACATACCTTAAGGTCAATGGAAGTACTTACATATGGATGTATTTTAGTTGTATTCAATGACTTAAATTTGCTACATAAAGTTATAATATTTCTAATATTTTGAAATGAAGGATTTAGGTGGAATCTTCTTTGTCCTTAGACATATAAGATTTGTAGAGACATGTCTGAAAATACATTATGATTGTCTCATAAAGCCTACATTGAAAGAGTTTTAGAAAATTTTATAGATTAAGGATGGTATCTATCATAAGGTTATAAGGTACCTATAAGGAACCAAGGATTGTAAGCATTAAAGCTACTTCACAGGCTATACAGTTAAGGATATCACAGAATTTTAGATTGTTTTTTAGTGTCTAAGCTATTGAGGATTCACTGTGATAATTGGGCTATATTTTTCTACTCTAAAGTGGTAGCCAATGCAAGCGTATTGACATAATATGTCTTACTATTTAGATATGTGTAAGAAGTCAATATTGAGCATATAAATACAAATCTAGTTATGTAAATCTCATAGTAGAAGAGCTCTCATAAAGGTGTTTTGTAAAGCACATGAAATTAATTAGCTTATTTTCTTATTTTTGTTGACATTTGTCTTTGTCGATGAAAATGCATGTTTGTTTTGTGCTTGATATACCACAAAAGAGCAAAGCCAATCAGCACTTGACACGTATGCCTTTAAGTCCAGCTCACGCTCAGCTAACTCGGCTCACGCTCAACCAGTGGTCAAGTGCTCGGACATTCAGAGTTTCCAACAAATGAAGCTGCTGAGCATATGCCTCCAGAGCACATATATCTGAATAAGGATCTCAGAGTTAATTACAGGATCCAGATCAACACTCCAGACCTCGTCATCGCTTTAGCAATTGCCGAGCAGGGAATAAGGAAGCACTCTTCAACATGGAAACAGTCTTCAACAAGGAAACTACCATCTATGATTATCTCTATGCAACGCTCCACAAGGTAACTGCAATTTCCGATAATCAAATCCCTATATTCATGGCTCCGAATCCTAATCAACTTAGGATAGCCACAGTCTATAAATCAAACCCTAAAGGTACGCTTTATTTTGATGCTCATTCTTTAGCTTTCAATACAGTCTTTCAATTCAGTTTACTTACTTAAGCATCGGAGCGGCTACCGCCGGAGCCAATCCGGTGGTCCTCTGATCATCTTTCTGAGTGTTCTACAGGTCACGGAGCCCATACTTATTACGAGTCGAAAAGTGCAGCATCAGTTTGGCACCGTCTGTGGGAACGACTAATCTCTAAGTGCTCTATTCACAAACGTATCTTTTCCTTCACCGGAAAACCATGGCACCAAATCTCCGACCGCGACAGAATACTCAGAATCTGCAAAACTCTCAACGTCAGCCGCCTGCTCCTCGTGCAAGGGGACCAGCGGTTAATCCCATGCGACAAGAGATCGAATCGATCAAACGACACAATGAACTGGTGCAGGAACAGTTGCTTGCCATCACTAGAATGCTGGCAATACTTACACAAAATCAAGTAACGAGTTCTCCTAACCCGCTGATCAATTTCGCTGCGGGAACACAACCTCCTCTTACCACTGAGAATGAGGAACCCCATGATCAGGCTCCAACTAACCAGCCTGGGCATCCCCCGGGCGTTGCTCGCGTTGGCAGAGATCCACAACCATCAGCAGTCCCTAGCTGGGGAACATCCGCCTTTATCTCTGACGTCCATTACCAGAGCACTACTCGAGCCCCGACTCCAAGGGCTTCGGGAGCACATCTGGCACCATAGGAGCCTTATCCCCATGCAGCACCAATCCCTCCGGTTCGGAACCCTCTTCCGTCCGAGGGACGTAATCAACCCGACTACCCTGAAGCCGAGGTTGTCAGGCAGGGTTCACAAGATATCAGATTCAGAGACCCACGGAGGGTAGAAGAAATCGCCGAGTCTATGGACCGAACAATTGTTTTGAGAGGTGCCCAGAACCCTCCAGAACAGGACGAGTTGGCTAGGCTGCTCGGAAGATTGGCCACCTTATTCACTCACACCATCATATCAGAAGAAAGGCCCAGGAAGTTCGTGGTGCCCAAGTTCACCCTGTACGATGGGTCTGGAGATCCAGGAGATCATCTCTCGCACTACCAGCATACGATGGCCCTTCACGGTGCCTCTGATGCTTTCATGTGCCAAACTTTCATCACCAGCTTAAAGGGAACTGCTCTGAAGTGGTTCCACAACCTCTCTCCTCACTCGATTACCAGTTTCTACGAGCTCGGTAGATAATTCTTGGACAGGTTTATGACCAGCAGGAGGCTCAGAAGGGGACCAGAATTCCTGTTGAATGTCAAGCAGACTAAGGAGGAATCCCTCAGAGCCTACATTGCGCGTTTCAATGCCGAACTCACGGAGATCACTGACTGCAGCCCAAAATTCCTTGTAGCTGCCTTAACTGCTGGACTTGCCCATGGTGGCTTCAGAGACTCCTTGACAAAGAGCCCTCCAGCCGACATGGTGACGTTAATGGATCGGGCCAGGAAGTATATCAACCTGGAAGAAGCCAACCGCATGTCCTAGAAAGGCAAAGATCAGACCCAGAGGGATAATCCGAAAAGGGAGGACCACAAGAAGGAGGACCACAGAAGAGACTCCAGCAAAAAGAGGGCCAGGAGCCTAGAAAAAAGAACAGCACCCAGAGCTGTGTACAATTCCGGACCAAGGGAGTTCACTAACTTTACTCCTTTGAACACTACACCGAACTAAGTACTCTGGCAGATTTGAGATCGGGAAAACCTGAGGTGGCCGGAACCAATCAAAGGAGACCCTAGTCTTCGGGACCAAAGTAAGTATTGTAATTTCCATAAAGATCATGGACATACAACTAACTCATGTAGGACTCTCCGGCATGAGATAGAACAACTCATAAAGAAGGGGCGTCTTCAGGAGTTCGTCAAACAAGACGGAAGGCAGAACCCCCAAGAAGACAAGCCTCAACAACGGTCAGACCAGAGGCTCGAACAGAGGCAGGAGCAGAGGGAAAGACGAAACGAGCCTCAGAAGCAAAACAACCATGTCATCTACGTCCTCCATGCTGACTCCCCTATTGCAGGAATGTCCAACAGGGCGAGAAAGAGATACGCTCGAGAGGCCAGGGCTGCCCCAAACATACTGCAGATCTCCAACGTTGAAAAGAGGCTCAAGCCAGCACTGAAGATCCAATTCACCGAACAGGACCTAGCGGGGGTACACTGCCCTCACAGTGATGCCCTCGTCATCACTCTCAAAATTGCCAACTTCGAGATCAGGAAAGTCTTGGTCGATACTGGCAGCTCCGTCAACATACTGTTCCATGAACCATTCAAACAGATGGGAATGGACCACGACGACATCAAGCCTACTACTGCTGTAATGGCAGCTTTTGATGGCAATCTCAGCACCCCACTAGGCAGAATCGACCTTCCTACCACTGTAGGAGAAGATGAAGGGCAGAAGACCACCATCTCGGAGTACATGGTGTTGGACATGAAATCTCCCTACAACGCCATAATCGGGAGACCTTGGTTGCACCAGATAGGGGCGGTCACCTCGACCCTCCATCAGTGTCTAAAGTACGTCCACAACCAGAGCGTTCACTCTGTCAAAGGGTGTCAGCCAACCTCCCGGGAGTGCCATGCTATGGCACTCAAGAAAAAAACCACCAAATAGCAATTACAGCACACTCAGGATGGTACAGATCCGGTTCTCACCCACACTTCCGAGGTGGAAGGTTGCCCGTCCAGCATTGAAGAACCCCTGAGCCCAAGGGGATGAGACAGCCAAGCCAAACCCTTTGGCGAACCCATTAAAGTATTGGTCAGTTCAGAATCAGAGGGGCGTTATTTATACATCGGCCCAGACCTGACACACACCGAGTAAGAGAAGATAGTCAGGTTTCTGAAAAACAACCTCTCTATTTTCGCTTGGGAGACCAAAGACATGGAGGGAATAGATCCCAATCTTATAACTCACAAGCTGATGGTAGATCCAGATCACCCACCAGTTAGACAGAAGAGAAGACCGATTGCTCCTGAACGGCATCAGATTATAAATGAAGAAGTCCAGAGGTTGCTGGAAGCCAGGATGATACGAGAAGTGTTCTATCCCGAGTGGCTAGCCAACACCGTCCTGGTCAAGAAGAAAAATGGCAAGTGGAGAGTCTACGTTGATTATACAGACCTCAACAAGGCGTGCCCCAAAGACAGCTTTCCACTGCCAAGAATAGATTAGTTGGTTGACGCCACTGTGGGACACGAGCTCATGAGCTTCATGGATGCCTACTCTGGATACAACCAAATTCAGATGTACCCTCCAGACCAAGAGAAGACAGCCTTCATAACCGAATGAGGTCTCTACTGCTATAGAGTAATGCTCTTCGGTCTGAAGAACGCTGGAGCCACTTACCAATGATTGGTGAATAAGATGTTCAGCCCACTGCTCGGTAGTACCATGGAGGTATACATCGACGACATGCTAGTCAAAAGTCTGCAGAAAGGTAGTCACCTCCAGCACTTAGCGCAGACCTTCGATATCCTAAGACAGCACAAGATGAAGCTCAACCCTTCGAAATATACCTTCGGGGTGACGAAGGGAAAATTCTTGGGGTACATTGTCTCTCAGAGGGGTATCGAAGCAGACCCCACTCAAATCCAAGCTCTTATTGGGTTAAAGTCTCCAAAGACCAGAAAAGACATTCAGGCGCTGAATGGCAGAGTTGCGGCACTAAGCAGATTCATCTCCAAATCCATTGATCGTTGCCTACCTTTCTTCAAAGCTCTGAAAGGCAACAAAGCTTTGCAGTGGACGGAAGAATGCGAGACAGCTTTTCATGAACTAAAGGAGTATCTAGCCTCTCCAGAACTTCTGTCAAAACCAGTACAGAGAGAAAAACTACTTTTGTACCTTGTAGTTTCTGAAAACGCGGTCAGCTCCGCATTAGTCAGACAGGACAGAGGGGTACAAAGGCCCATATTCTACGTCAGTAGGGCACTACTTGACACAGAAAAGAGATATCCAGAAGTAGAAAAGCTAGCCTTCGCCCTGGTCATATCATCTCGAAAACTCTGACCTTATTTCCAAGCCCATCCAATTGAAATCCCAACTGCCTATCCTCTGAAGTCAATATTGAGGAAACCTGAGGTATCGGGAAGATTAGTAAAATGGTCTGTGGAGCTAGGGGAATTTGACATATCGTATGTACCTCGAAACTCTATCAAAGGACAGGCTTTGGCTGATTTTGTTGCCGAGTTCACCCCGGCACTCCAAGACAAAGCACAACTCAACGAAACCTCAGGAACCTGGCTGCTCTACATCGATGGATCGTCAACCGATCAAGGCTCAGGGGTAGGCCTGGTATTACAGTCCCCTGATGGACTCACATTAGAAAAAGCAGTCAGCCTGGGATTCAAAGCTTCTAACAATGAAGCAGAATATGAAGCTCTAATCTTAGGCATCAAATTGGCCTTGGAATGCGAGGCTCAGAACCTCAAAGTCTTCTCAGACTCCCAATTGGTGGTAAGACAAGTCCTGGGAGAGTTCGCCATCAAAGATGATAGGATGCTCCGATACTCCGAACTGGTGAACCACTTGAAGCATTCCTTCTAAACATTCACTATCCAGAAAATTGAAAGAAGCCAGAACTGCTGAGCAGACGCTTTGGCTAACATGGCGTCCCGCCTAAAGTCTGAAGCAAATTCTACAATAAAAATCTCCTATCAGCTAGGACCTAGCATAGAGGAAGCCCAAATTGCTCAAATTGATAAACAGCCCCAGAACTGGATGACTCCAATCCTCCAGTACCTAGAGTTCGGGCTCCTCCCAGAAGACAAAAACAAAGCCAGGAGAATCCGAATCAGAGCGGCTCGGTACCTGATCCTGAACAACAAGCTTTACAGAAGGTTGTATTCTCAACCTCTGTTAAAATGCTTAGCTCCAGAAGAATCACAATATGTCCTGGCTGAAATACACAAGGGAATTTGCGGGAATCATAATGGGGGCAGAACTATAGCTCACCGAGCTCTGTCTCAGGGCTATTACTGGCCTAGCATGTTAAAGCAGGCTAAGGAATATGTTCAGAAGTGCGACAAATGCCAAAGATTCGTCCCGTATCAACATCAGCCTCATCACGAGCTCATCCCGGTTCCTAGTCCTTGGCCCTTTGCTCAGTGGGGGATGGACATCGTGGGTTCATTACCAAAGGCACCTCTGAACAGGAAGTATCTCTTGGTGGCCATTGACTACTTCTCTAAATGGGCCGAAGCTGAATCGCTAACACATATCACAGAGAAGGAAGTTGAGAGCTTCACCTGGAAAAATATTATTTACAGGTTCGGTATACCACGTGTGATTATATCTAACAATGGGACACAGTTCACTGGTAAAGGCTTTA
Source organism: Nyssa sinensis (assembly GCA_008638375.1). Classification (NCBI taxonomy): domain Eukaryota; kingdom Viridiplantae; phylum Streptophyta; class Magnoliopsida; order Cornales; family Nyssaceae; genus Nyssa; species Nyssa sinensis. The sequence continues at coordinate 17,454,418 of CM018042.1, read as the reverse complement.
AGAAATTCTGTGAAAATCTCAATATTAGGCAACACTTTGCCTCTCCAGGCCATCCACAAGCAAATGGGCAAGCAGAGGTCACTAATCGAACAATCCTTGACGGGTTAAAGAAAAGGTTGGAACAGGCCAAAGGAAAGTGAGCAGAGGAACTCCCTGGAGTTCTTTGAGCCTCCAGAACAACCAAAAGAACTCCCACCTCGGAAACTCCCTTCTCACTGGCCTATGGTACAGAAGCAGTAATTCCGGTTGAGATCGGTATGCCAACCCTGAGGACTGAAGCCTTTGAGCAAGAATCCAATGATCAGCAGCTGATGGAAAACTTGGATTTGCTTGAAGAAAGAAGGGATCAAGCCAGCATCAAGATGGAAGCCTATCAGCAGAGAATGGTCGACAAATCCAAGGTAGGACTCAAGACGGTCAGCTTTCAAGTCGGAGACTTAGTCTTAAGAAGAGTCTTTTAAAACACCAAGGATCCCACTATGGGAAAACTGTCACCAAACTGGGAAGGCCTCTACAAAGTAACGAAAGTTGTTAGGCCTACCACCTACTGGCTAGAAGACATGACTGGGAAGCCTATTCCTAGGCCATGGAACGTGGAACATTTACGGAAGTATTATCAATAGAGATGTTTCTTTCTTTTACTTCCATGAATGTTCATCTATAATGCACAGGCCTCCAGAGCCTGGTCCATAATGTACAAGTCTTAGTACTTGGTCCATTTATAATGCACAAGCCTCCAGAGCCTGGTCCATAATGTACAAGTCTTAGTACTTGGTCCATCTATAATGCACAGGCCTCTAGAGCCTGGCCTATAATGTACAAATCTTAGTACTTGGTCCATCTATAATGCACAGGCCTCTAGAGCCTGGTCCATAATGTACAAGTTTTAGTACTTGGTCCATCTATAATGTACAAGCCTCCAGAGCCTAGTCCATAATGTACAAGTCTTAGCACTTGGTCCATCTATAATGCACAGGCCTCTAGAGCCTGGTCCATAATGTACAAGTCTTAGTACTTGGTCCATCTATAATGCACAGGACTCTAGAGCCTGGTCCATAATGTACAAGTCTTAGTACTTGGTCCATCTATAATGCACAGGACTCCAGAGCCTGGTCCATAATGTACAAGTCTTAGTACTTGGTCCATCTATAATGCACAGGCCTCCAGAGCCTGGTCCATAATGTACAAGTCTTAGTACTTGGTCCATCTATAATGCATAGGCCTCCAGAGCCTGGTCCATAATGTACAAGTCTTAGCACTTGGTCCATCCATAATGCACAGGCCTTCCGAGCCTGGTTCATTCTCAATGTACAAACTCTATGACCCAGTCCGTCCAAAGATGGAAGTTCTAAGTGTCTTCAACCAGAATCCAACTATTATTTACACAAGTCTTCCAAACCAGAACACCTCAAAGTTGATACTTAGATTATCTGGCCCATAAGCAACAAACATTACAGTACCGAACATATTTGAAGAATATTGGTTCAAGGCTTCAAGTTTTATACCACAGTTTCTTTGATCTACCCTCAAGACATACAGAAGAACTATTTATCAAAAGTACACAAGAGGGTACTCTAACTTAGAAAAGTACATTCAAACAAAAAGAACATCAGAAGTGAGGAAAAAGACATCAACTTTATTGATGATTCGTGAAAATTTACATCAGTACAAAAAGACTGAAAGTAAAACAGAGGCTACAACAAAGACACCATTACATAGGCTACTACAGAAGCTACTACATCATTACAATTTGCAACATCACGGCTTTCTTCCTCGGATGATCAAGGGGCACAGGGTCCAAACTTCCATTACTGCCGCCACGGGCTCCACTTGAAAGGAAGGAACCTTGAACCCCAATCTGCATCAAGGAACACCCAGGCCATTTCATCATCACTGTCATTGATCTCAAGACCAACAGATGATGAGGGCTCTGGGTCTCAGGGGACCTCTATTCATCTTCTTCACATCAGTTGTCACACCCAGCCGATTTGAGCAAGGGTCTCTGCCAAGACATGAAGAAAAGGAGGCACCCCACCTTCGTCTTCATCACCAATGCTCCAAGCCTCGGTTGAATCAAGGAGGGACCACCACCAATCGGAGGAATCTCGACCGGATGCCAAGATGGACAAGAGGACTTGTGCCTCCTTTAATCCTTCCTTGGAGACTGAATCAAGAGAAAGGTTAACTCTCGGCCACAGTTTAATCATTCCTAACTCAGACGAAGAATCGTCAATCATCTCCGAGCGAAACAGCAAATTTCCGGCAACATCTAAAGTCTCTCCTACGAGGGAACAATTTGGGAACAAAAGGATTGAGCGCAACCGTATGCCCTCGTTTCCATATATATAGACCCTTGAAGTCCAAAAGCCACCCAACTGAACCGTCGCAATGGTTAAAAATGGTTGGCCTCGAAATCCCAAACGACAATCGTATAAATAAATGGTGCATTAAACTTACCTCTTTGACATACCAAGAGACAGGGTACAGAGCTCTTTGAACAAAAACCACAGTCCAGCACTGAAGCTTCTGAATTGATAAAAAGGGGGGGACAAAGTCTAAATGTACAGGCCTCCTATCCGATATACAGACCCTCCAGTCTTATCTATTTTATGACAGGCCATTCATATGACAAAGGCCAACAGCTCGGATATATCCTGATCCTAAGGGCTCGGAAACAGCATGCCGGTCATCATAATGATAAGCACAAGCTGCCTGGTTATCTTCACAAGCCTTTGGTTCAGAGCAATCTATTTCAGAACTCTACAGAGTTTACTCCCACTCTATTGGGTTCTGTCTATCTGATTACGTTTGCTTTCTTATTTTATTATGATGAGACAGTCTTAGTTATCTGCATTCGCTATTCAATGACAAGTATCGAAGCTCAAAAGGAAACTATTAACTGCTGAACAGTTAATCTAACATGCAATGGGCTCAGAATAGCTACACTCGCAACAAGTTTCACAGAAGGTAACAACACAAGAAGAATCTGAAGGAAATTCAATTTTACTGATCAAAAAGGTATATTTCATTACATCAAAAAAAAAAAAAAAAGTACTGGCAAAAACAAAGAAAAATAAAAGCTGATAAAGCCTTAAGCCTTATCCGAAGGGCCAGGATCCTCTGCCGAAGAAAGGTCGGTAGCCGCAGCCTTCTTACTCGGATCAGTACCAGACGAGGCAGGTTCAGGAGCAACGATCGACGATACGTCAAAATCTGGGAACTTAGCCAGGAATCTAGTTCGGAAGCTCTCAAAACCAAACCGGATCAAGTCATCACCCATTTGGTCAACTTTCTCTTTCAATTCAATCTCAGTCTCAGTCTTGGCGTGATCAACCGCCTCTTGAACCTTCTGATCAAAGGTATTTCGGAGTTCGACCAACTCCGCCTGAAGTCCTGCAATTTGTCGAGCATATATGTCCCTTTCAGACTCTGCCACGGTAAGATTGGTACTCACTTCCTTCAGACTCTCCTCGGCAGCATGAACCTTGGATTGAGCCGTTCTGAGCTCCAGCCTCACTTCGTCCAGTTCGGCTTTCAGCTTATCAGCCTCTTCAAGGCTCATAGGAGTCACCATCAGAGCAGCTAAACTGTGCATGCTCTGCACAACGCAAGATAGATAAGTTAGATTGAACAATCAAGCAAACAGAAAGGACAAGAAAGGCTTCAGAGGTTACCTTCATTTGGAGATTCATCATCTCATTCATCAGCTTCGCAGGGTGATCCCCCCTGTACCGATGAGAGCCCTGGGCCCATATCTGGTCAAAAGCCTTCTTGGTAATTTAGTAGTCCGGCTCATCAGACAGCTCGGACGGTACAGCAGGCGCCTTCCCCTTCCTAGTCCTTCTGCTCGGACCAGAAGGGGCAGGAGGAACGGCCGAAACAGGAACGGCAGGTTCGGCCTCCTTCTCAGCCTCGGCAGGGTCTGGCTCGGGAGAGCCAGAAATCAACCTCTTCCTTTCTACTTCAAGAGAGGGATCAGGCTCAGCTTTGGAGGAAGCCTCCCCCACCACTTGGGCCTCCGCCGCTGCCCATTTAGACACCAGCCTCTTCTTGAGCTCTGTAGTACGAGCAGCCATCAAATTCTTCGGAGTAATAATAACAGTATGAGCCCGGTTGGAAGTCGAAAGCAACACTCGGTACTGATCTTGGAGCACGTTGGTAAACTCAGACCTCCTCCAAGCACTCCTGATTGCACATAAGTAAGAAATGGCATATTAGATTATCAGTTCGGAAGGCATAACAAAGCTAAAACAAACCTAAGGAAATAAGCCTCACCCTTATGACCCGTGGAACGAGGGAATACCGAGACATCATCTTGGAGGCTTTCGTGCTCCCATCCTCCTCCAACAAAGAAGTTCCACTTCTTCCATGTTTTATTAGAAGTGGGAACTGAGGACAGGGGTTGGAACCCCTTCTCAAAAGACATGTAAAAAAAGCCTTCCGCCTTCTTATACTTCAGATCCATATTACTACGGATCAGATCTATGGATACATCTACATTATTTTTGTGCCCTAACACTACAAACCCTAAAAGTTGCTGCCAACTATTGAGATTAAGATCGGCAGGACAGAGCTTGTACCAACAGAAGAACTGCCTAACTAAATTAGGCAACGGAAGTCTCAAACCCATCTCAAACCAGGCAAGATAAACACATATCTCCCCGGTTCCAACATCATGGGGACGATCCATTGGGCCTGGTACTCTGCAAGTAACAGTCGAGGGGAAATTGTACTTCACCCTCCACTCGTCCAACAAGCTTTGGGTAACAGCACTTTCGCCCTCTTCTCTACGGGAAGACCTGTTAGAAGTCTCCCCAGCCCTGTCTCGGGGCTCTATGAAGGCATCCACAATCCTAGTCTCAGGATTATGGGGAGATTCAGCAAGCCTCTCTTTTACATCTTCGGCGGAAAGACCACCTACATTCTCTAAATGAGATGGCATAACCATTTCTGAGGAATTTCCTACCCCCTCACTAGCATTTGAGGATTCAAGAGGAGTAGACATTACTCTCGAAGCTTAAATAGGAAGAAACAAAAGAAGAGGAAAAATTAGTCGAACCTGTTCTAGACCAGAGCCTTAGAAAACCAGTGTTCTTCGAGGTCGCACAAACCAACAATGGCGGATAAGATCTTCTAGCACAGTGAAAATGACGGGAAAAAGGTCATTTCAAATCTCGCCCCGTATTTATAAATGCAGTATCAAAAGGGGCCCACCAAGCCCAAGCGCCATAACGGTTCGAAATAATGATGACTTCGAGAAACCCAACCATCGGTTCAATATAATAATGGCCTTGAAAAAATCCAATCTCTGGCTGCGCAATAAATGACGCGCCAACAGTCACCTTGAAAGGCAAACAGACAGGATACATGACTCTCCGAAAAAGGTCTAGCCCTAGTTGCCTGTTGACATCAAACTAGGACTTTGGGGGGGGGGGGGGGGGCGCGCAAGTAACTGATATACCACAAAAAAGCAAAACCAATCAGCACTTGACACGTATGCCTTTAAGTCCAGCTCACGCTCGGCTAACTCGGCTCACGCTCAACCAGTGGTCAAGCGCTCGGACATTCAGAGCTTCCAACAAATGAAGCTGCCGAGCATATGCCTCTAGAGCACATATATCTGAATAAGGATCTCAGAGTTAATTACAGGATCTAGATCAACACTCTAGACCTCGTTACCACCTTAGCAATTGCCGAGCAGGGAATAAGGAAGCACTCTTCAACACGGAAATAGTCTTCAATAAGGAAACTACCACCTATGATTATCTCTATGCAATGCTCTACAAGGTAACTGCAATCTCCGATGATCAAATCCCTATATTCATGGCTCTGAATCCTAATCAACTTAGGATGGCCACGGTCTATAAATCAAACCCTAAAGGTACGCTTTATTTTGATGCTCATTCTTTAGCTTTCAATACAGTCTTTCAATTCAGTTTACTTACTTAACCATCGGAGCGGCTACCGCCGGAGCCAATCTGGTGGTCCTCTAATCATCTTTCTGAGTGTTGTACAGGTCACGGAGCCCATACTTATTACGAGTCAAAAAGTGCAGCATCAGTGCTCATACAATTTTGCCTTTAAGATGTAGTTTATTGGGACTAATGGACCCAAAATGACTTATAAGAAGTTATTCATAAAGTATGATACCACATGAAGTTTTGAGATAATAGTGCATCGTGATACATGGAAGGAAGTGTCCAAAACAAATGGCATAATTGCCATGGTTCGTACATTGTGTCTTTCATATGAAGTTTGGGTAGTTTCAGTTATTTGGCCATATTCAATTTTAGTCTTTGTTATCCAGTAAGTCTTGAGATGTGTCATGTGCGCCAAGTGGGAGAATGTAAGCATGTCTCCTGATATACCATAAAAGAACAGGCCAATCAACACTTGACACGTGTAACCACAGTCCGACCTATGCTCAGCCAACATGATTCTCACTCAGCCAATGGCTAAAAGCTCAAGTATCCAGATCATTATATAAGGTTGGAAGTGACCGAACATATATATAACCAGAACAGATCAACAGGGTCCAGACCAACACTCCAGAACTCGTCACCGCCTTAGCGGATGCCGAGCAGGGAATAAGGAAGCGGTCTTCAACAAGGAAGCAGTCTTCAACAAGGAAACTACCATCTATGGTTATCTCTATGCAAGGTAGCTGCAATCTCCGATAATCAAATCCCTATATTCATGGCATCTATGGTTATCTCTATGCAAGGTAACTGCAATCTCCGATGATCAAATCCCTATATTCATGGCTTCGAATCCTAATCAACTTAGGAAAGCCACGGCTTATAAATTAAACCCTAAAGGTACGCCTTATTTGATATGCTCATTCTTTAGCTTTCAATACAGTCTTTCAATTCTTTTACTTGCTTAAGCATCGGAGCGGTTACCGCCGGAGCCAATCCGGTGGTCCTCTGATCATCTTTCTGAGTGTTCTACAGGTCACGGAGTCCATACTTATTGCGAGCCGAAAAGTATAGCATCAGTTTGGCGCCGTCTGTGGGAACCGACTAATCTCCAAAGTGCTCTACTCATAAAACTCATCTCTTTCCCTACCGGAAAACCATGGCACCAAATCTCTGACCACGACAGAATACTCAGAATTCGCAAAATGTTCAACGCCAGTCGCCTGCTCCCTGCACAAGGGGGCCAGCGGCCAATCCTATGCGACAAGAGATTGAAGCAATAAAACGACATAATGAACTGGTGCAGGAGCAGTTGCTTACCATCACTAGAACACTGGCGACACTTACGCAGAACCAAGCGGCGGGTTCTCCTAGCCCGCCGGTCAACTTCGTTGTAGGAACGCAACCTCCTGTTGCTACAGAGAACGAAGAACTTCATGCGCAGGCTCCAACTAACCAGCCTAGACACCCCTCAGGCGTTCCTCGCGCTGGCCAAGATCCGCAGCCATCAACAGTCCCTGGCTGGGGAACATCCGCCTTCGTTCCTGACGTACATTACCGGAGCACTACCCGGGCCCCAACTCCAAGGGCCTCGGGAGCATACCCGGCACCGCAGGAGCCTCCTCATACAGCACCAAACCCTCCGGTTCGGAATCCTCCTCCGTCCGAAGGGCGTAATCAACCCTACTACCCTGAAGCCGAGGCTGTCAGGCAGGGTTCACAAGATGTCAGACTCAAAGACCCGCGGAGGGTAGAGGAAATTGCCGAGTCAATGGACCGGACAATTACCTTGAGAGGACCTCAGAACCCTCCAGAACAAGACGAACTGGCAAGGCTGCTTGGAAGGCTAGCCACCCCATTCACTCACACCATCATGTCAGAAGAGAGGCCCAGAAAATTCATGGTGCCCAAATTCACCTTGTACGATGGATCTGGAGATCCAGGAGATCACCTCTCTCATTACCAGCATACGATGGCCCTTCACGGAGCCTCTGATGCTTTCATGTGCCGAACGTTCATCACCAGCCTGAAGGGAACTGCTCTGAAGTGGTTCCACAACCTGCCACCGAACTCTGTTACCAGCTTCTACGAGCTCGGTAGACAGTTCTTGGACAGGTTTATGACCAGCAGAAGGCTCAGAAGGGGGCCAGAATTCCTGCTAAACGTCAAGCAAACTAGGGAGGAATCCCTCAGAGCCTATATTGCGCGCTTCAACACCGAGCTCACGGAGATCACTAACTGCAGCCCGAAATTCCTTGTAGTAGCCTTGACTGCCGGGCTTGCCCAAGGTGGGTTCAGAGATTCGTTGACAAAAAGCCCTCCTGCCGATATGGCGACATTAATGGATCGGGCCAGAAAATACATCAACCTGGAAGAAGTCAACCGCACGTCCCAGAAGGGCAGAGATCAGACCCAGAGGGACAATCCAAAGCGGGAGGACCACAAGGAGGATCACAGAAGAGACTCCAACAAAAAGAGGGCCAGGAGCCCAGAGAAGAGAACAGCACCCAGAGCTGTGTACAACTCCGGACCAAGGGAGTTCACCAACTTCACTCCTCTGAACACCACACCGAACCAGGTACTCCGACAGATCCGAGATCGGGAGAACCTGAGGTGGCCGGAACCAATCAAGGGAGATCCCAGCCTGCGGGACCAAAGTAAGTATTGTAATTTCCATAAAGATCATGGACATACAACTAACACTTGCAGGACCCTCCGATATGAGATAGAGCAGCTCATAAAGAAGAGGCGTCTTCGGGAGTTCATCAAGCAGGACGGAAGGCAAAACCCCCAAGAAGACAAGCCTCAGCAGCGGCCTGACCAAAGGCCCGAATAGAGGCAGGAGCAGAGGGAAGGACGTAACGAGCCCCAGAGGCAGAACAATCACGTCATCTACGTCCTCCATGCTGACTCCCCTGTCACAAGAATGTCCAACAGGGCAAGAAAGAGATACGCTCGGGAGGCCAGAGCCACCCCAAACGTACTACAGATCTCCAACGTCGAAAAGAGGCTCAAGCCAGCACCGGAGATCCAATTCACAGAGCAAGATCTAGCAGGGGTACACTGCCCTCATAGTGATGCTCTTGTTATCACCCTCAGAATCGCTAACTTCGAGACCAGAAGAATCCTGGTTGATACAAGCAGCTCCGTTAACATATTGTTTTACGAGCCACTTAAACAGATGGGCATGGACCATGACAACGTCAAGCCCACCACCGCCGTCATGGCAGCTTTTGATGGCAACCTCAGCACCCCTTTGGGGAGAGTCGACCTTCCTACCACTGTAGGAGAGGGTGAAGGGCAGAAGACCACCATCTCGAAGTATATGGTGTTGAACATGAAGTCTCCCTACAACGTCATAATCGGGAGACCTTGGTTACATCAGATAGGGGCAGTCACCTCGACCCTCCATCAGTGTCTGAAGTACATCCACAACCAGAGCGTGCACTCTGTCAGAGGATGCCAGCCAACCTCCCGGGAGTGCCACGCTATTGCCCTTAAGGAGAAGGCTCCCAAATAGCAATTACAGCACACTCGGGATTGTGCAGATCTGGTATTCACTCACTCTCCCGAGGTGGAGGATTGCCCATCCGGCATTGAAGAACCCCTGAGCCCAAGGGGACGCGACAGCCGAGCCAAACCTGTTGGCGAGCCCATTAAAGTACTGGTCAGTTCAGAAGCAGAGGGGCGTTACTTGTACATCGGCCCAGACCTAACACACACCGAGCAGGAAAAGATAGTCAGGTTCTTGAAAGACAACCTCTCTATCTTCGCTTGGGAGACCAGGGACATGGAGGGAATAGATCCTGATCTTATAACTCATAGACTAATGGTGGATCCGGATCACCCGCCAGTCAGGCAGAAGAGAAGGCCAATTGCTCCTGAACGGCATCGGATTATAAACGACGAAGTCCAAAGGCTGCTGGACGCCAGCATGATACGGGAAGTGTTCTATCCCGAGTGGCTAGCCAACACCGTGCTCATCAAGAAGAAAAACGGCAAGTGGAGAGTCTACGTTGATTATACAGATCTCAACAAGGCATGCCCCAAGGACAGCTTTCCACTGCCAAGAATAGATCAACTAGTTGATGCCACCGTAGGGCACGAGCTTATGAGTTTCATGGATGCCTACTCTGGATACAACCAGATCCAGATGTACCCTCCAGATCAGGAGAAAATTGCCTTCATAACCGAAAGAGGACTCTACTGCTACAGAGTGATGCCTTTCGGTTTGAAGAATGCTGGAGCCACTTACCAGCGGCTGGTGAACAAAATGTTCAGCCCGCTGCTCGGCAGCACCATGGAGGTATACATCGACGATATGCTGGTAAAGAGTCTTCAGAAAGGCAGCCACCTCCAGCACTTAGCCCAGACCTTCGATATCCTCAGACAGCACAGAATGAAGCTCAATCCCTCGAAATGCACCTTCGGAGTTACGAAGGGAAAATTCTTGGGATACATTGTCTCTCAGAGGGGTATCGAAGCAGACCTCACTCAGATCCAAGCCCTGATTGGGCTGAAGTCGCCAAAAACCAGAAAGGAAATTCAGGCGCTGAATGGCAAAATTGCGGCACTGAGCAGATTTATCTCCAAATCCACTGACCGCTGCCTACCTTTCTTCAAAGCTCTGAAGGGCAGCAAAGCTTTGCAATGGACAGAAGAATGCGAGAAGTCCTTTCACGAGCTAAAGGAGTATCTAGCCTCTCTAGAGCTCTTGTCAAAACCAGTACAAGGAGAAAAGCTACTCCTATACCTTGCAGTCTCCGAAAACGCGGTCAGCTCCGCACTAATCAGACAGGACAGAGGGGTACAGAGGCCTATATTCTACGCAGTAGGGCACTACTTGACACAGAAAAAAGATACCCAGAAGTAGAGAAACTGGCCTATGCCTTGGTCATATCAGCTCGGAAGCTTCGACCTTATTTCCAGGCCCATCCAATCGAGATCCCAACTGCCTATCCTTTGAAATCTATATTAAGGAAACCTGAGGTATCGGGAAGATTGGTGAAGTGGTCTGTGGAGCTAGGGGAGTTCGACATATCATATGTACCCCGAAACTCCATCAAAGGGTTGGCCTTAGCTGATTTTGTAGCCGAGTTCACCCCGGCACTTCAGAACAAAACACAAGTCACCGAAACTTCGGGAACCTGGCTGCTGTACATTGATGGATCGTCAACCGATCAAGGCTCAGGGGTAGGCCTGGTGCTACAGTCCCCTGATGGGCTCACGTCAGAAAAAGCAGTCAGCTTGGGATTCAAAGCTTCTAATAACGAAGCCGAATATGAAGCCCTAATCTTAGGCATGAAACTTGCCTTAGAATGCGAGGCTCAGAACCTCGACGTCTTCTTCGATTCCCAACTGGTAATGAGCCAGGTCTTGGGAGAATTTGCCATTAAAGACAACAGGATGCTCCGGTACTCCGAACTGGTAAACCACTTGAAGCATTCCTTCCAGACATTTATTATCCAGAAGATTGAGAGAGACCAGAATTGCAGAGCAGACGCTCTGGCTAACATGGCCTCACACCTCAAGTCTAAAGCAGACTCCACAATCAAAATCTCCTTTCAGCCAAGATCCAGCATTGAGGAAGCACCAGTTGCTCAAATTGATGAACAGCCCCAGAATTGGATGACTCCAATCCTCTAGTACATAAGATCTGGGCTCCTCCCAGAGGATAAAAACAAAGCCAGGAGAATCCGAATCAGAGCGGCTCGGTACCTGATCCTGAACAATAAGCTTTACAGAAGGTCGTATTCTCAACCTCTGTTAAAATGCTTGGCTCCAGACGAGTCACAATATGTCTTGGCTGAAATACATGAGAGAATCTGCGGGAATCATAATGGGGGCAGAACTATAGCCCACCGAGCTCTATCACAGGGTTACTACTGGCCCGGCATACTAAAACAAGCAAAAGAATATGTTCGGAAGTGCGACAAATGCCAGAGATTTGTGCCGTACCAACATCAGCCTCATCATGAGCTTATCCCGTTTCCTAGCCCTTGGCCCTTTGCTCAGTGAGGGATGGACATCGTGGGTCTATTACCAAGGGCCCCTCCGAACAGAAAATATCTCTTGGTGGCCATCGACTACTTCTCTAAATGGGCCGAAGCTGAGCCTTTAACACATATCACAGAAAAGGAAGTTGAGAGCTTCACCTGGAAGAACATTGTGTGCAGGTTCGGCATACCACGTGTAATTATCTCGGACAATGAGACAAAATTCACTGGTAAAGGCTTCAAGGCATTCTGCGAAAATCTCAACATCAGGCAACACTTTGCCTCTCCAGGCCATCCACAAGCAAATGGGCAAACAGAGGTCACCAACTGAACAATCCTTGACGGGTTAAAGAAGAGGCTGGAACAAGCCAAAGGAAAGTGGGCAGAAGAACTCCCTGGGGTTCTTTGGGCCTACAGAACAACCAGAAGAACTCCCACCTCTGAAACTCCCTTCTCACTAGCCTATGGAACAGAAGCAGTAATTCCGGTCGAGATCGGTATGCCAACTTTGAGGACTGAGGCCTTTGAGCAAGAATCCAATGATCAGCAGCTGATGGAAAACTTGGATTTGCTCGAAGAGAGAAGGGATCAGGCCAGCATCAGGATGGAAGCTTATCAACAAAGAATGGTCAACAAATCCAAGGTAGGACTCAAGACAGTCAGCTTTCAAGTCGGAGACTTCGTCTTAAGAAGAGTCTTTCAAAACACCAAGGATCCCACCATGGGAAAGTTGTCACCAAACTGGGAAGGACCCTACAAAGTAACAAAGGTCGTTCGGCCTACCACCTACTGGCTTGAAGACATGATTGGGAAACCCGTTCCTAGGCCATGGAACGTAGAACACTTACGGAAGTATTATCAGTAGAGTTATTTCTTTTACTTCCATAGAATGTTCATCTATTAATGCACAGGCCTCCAGAGCCTGGTCCATCTATTAATGCACAAGTCTTAGGACTTGGTCCATCTATTAATGCACAGGCCTCCAGAGCCTGGTCCATAATGTACGAGTTTTTACTCGGTCCATCTATTAATGCACAAGTCTTAGGAATTGGTCCATCTATTAATGCACAGGCCTCCAGAGCCTGGTCCATCTATTAATGCACAAGTCTCAGTACTTGGTCCATCTATAATGCACAGGCCTTCAGAGCCTGGTCCATAAATGTACAAGTCTTCGTACTTGGTCCATCTATTAATACACAGGCCTTCAGAGCCTGGTCCATAAAATGCACAAGTTTCTATACTTGGTCCATCTATTAATGCACAGGCCTCCAGAGCCTGGTCCATAAATGTACAAGTCTTCGTACTTGGTCCATCTATTAATGCACAGGCCTCCAGAGCCTGGTCCATAAATGTACAAGTCTTCGTACTTGGTCCATCTATTAATGCACAGGCCTCCAGAGCCTGGTCCATAAATGTACAAGTCTTCGTACTTGGTCTGTCTATCAATGCACAGGCCTCCAAAGCCTAGTCCATAAATGTACAAGTTTCAACACTTGGTCTATCTATAATGCACAGGCCTTCGGAGCCTGGTCCACGGTATGTAGATCTTATATACTTGGTCTATTTCTTAAATATACAGGCCTCCAGAGCCTGGACCGCCCTAATGCCCAGGCCTTCCGAGCCTGGTCCGTTTTCGACCAACAAACGCTATGATCCAGTCCATCCAAAGACAGAAGTTCCAAACATCTACAAACTAAAGTTTCCTAGATCGGGACATATCAGATCTGATATTTATATTATTTGGCTTATTTGTCAAACAAGCAACAAGTACTATGGTACCGATCCGGAGCAAAGTACTTTGATTCAAGCATTTTTCTAAGTTCCTTTATTCTCAAGAACATTCAGAAATGTACAAGGAAGTGTTTTAACTACAGAAAAGCACATTTGAATACAGAAGACATCAGATTTGAGAAAAAGAAACTCAATTTTATTTATAAATCAGAAGATTTACATCACTACAGAAGCTACTACAGAAGCTATTACAGAATCTATTACAGAAGCTATTACAAGAAGATACAATTCTCAATATAGGGGCTTCCCTTCACGGGATGATAAAGGGGCACAGGAACCACAACTTCCATTACCGCCGCCACCGGCTCCATTTGAAAAGAAGGGGCCCTGAACCCTAGTCTACATCAAGAAACGACCAGGCCATTTCATCATCACTATCACTGGTCTCACGACCAACGGATGATGAGGGCTCTGGGTCTCAGGGGACCTTCAATCTTCTTCTTCACACCGTCTGTTTCACCCCAGCCAAATTGAGACAAGGCATGAAGAAGAAGAGGCACCCCACTTGCGTCTACATCACCGACGCTCCAGGCCTCAGTTGAATCAAGGAAGGGCCACCACCAATCGGAGGAATCTCGACCGGATGCCAGAGGAGACAAGAAGACTTGTACCTCCTTCAATCCTTCCTTGGACACTGAAAAGAGGGGAAGGTTAACTCTCGGCCACAGTTTAATCGTTCCTAACTCAGGCAAGAAATCACCCATCATCTCCGGACGAGTGACAAAACTCCGGCAGCATATGAAGTCTCTCTCACAAGGGGACAATTCGAAATCAAAAGGTTGAGCGCAACTGTGTGCCCTCGTTTCCATTTATATAGACCCTTGAAGTCCAAAAGCCACCCAACTGAACCGTCGCAACGGTGAAAAAGAGAGTGGCCTCGAAATCCCAAACGGCAATCGAATAAATGAACAGTGCATTAAATATGCCTCTTCGATATACCAAGAGGCAGGGTACAGAACTCTCTAAACAGAGACCACAGTCCGACACTGAAGCTCCCGAATTGGCAGAAAGGGGAACAAAGTCTAATTGTACAGACCCCCTATTCAAGATTCAGATCTTCCAATCTTAACTATTCTATGACAGGCCAAATCATATGACAAAACCCAAACAGCTCGGATATATCCCAATCCTGAGTACTCGGCATACCAAGCATCATAACGACAAGCACAAGCTGCCTGGTTATCTTCCCAAGCTCTTGATTCAAAGCGGTCTACCTTAAGAGATCTACAGGAGTCTACTCCCACTCTATCAGGCTCTGACTATCTGATTATATTTACTTTCTTGTCCTATTATAATGAGACAGTTGGAATTAATCTACATCCTTCATTCAGTGACAAGTATCGAAGTTCGGAAAGCGACTATTGACTACTGAACAGTTGATCTAACACGCAAGAGGCCCAGAGCAGCCACACTTACACAGAAGGGAAGAACACAAGAAGAATTTGAAGGAAAGTTAATTTTATTGATCGGAAGTATACGCCCATTACATCAAATAGCAAAAACAAAAAGAAATAAAAACCCATAGAGCCTCAAGACTTCCCAGAAAGGCCTGCGTCCTCTTCCAAGTTAAGGGCACGAGCCCCAGTCGTCTTGTCCGGATCAAGACGAGATGAGGCCGGTTCAGGGGGAACAATTGATGAAACATCAAAGCCCGAGAACTGAATCTGGAATCTAGTTCGGAAGCTTTCAAAACCGAACAGGATCAGCTCATCACCCATCTGGTCAACTTCATCTTTCAATATCATCTCAGTCTCAGCCCTAGCATGATCAGTCGCCTCCTGAACCTTCTGATCGAAGGAACTCCGGAGATTAACCAACTCCGCCTCAAGCCCCTCAACCTTCTGAGCATTTATGTCCCTCCCAGACTCTGCCACGGTAAGGTTGGTGGTAGCTTCCTTCAGATCCTCCTCAATGCTCTGAATTTTGGATCGGGCTGTCCCAAGCTCCACCCTCATCTGTTCCACTTCAGCCCGCAACTTCTCGGCCTCTTCAAGGCCCATGGGGGTCACCATCAGAGCAGCCAAGCTATGCATACTCTGCGCAAAACAAGACAGACGGTTTAGATTGAACGAACAGACAAATAGAAAAGTCAAGAAAAAGCTTCAGAAGCTACCTTCATCTGGAGATTCATCATCTCAGTCATCAGCTTGGAGGGGTCATCCCCTCTGTATCGGTGCGGGCCGTGAGCCCATATTTGATCAAATGCCCTCTTGGCAATCTGATAGTCCGGCTCATTAAACGGCTCGGACGGTGCAGCAGGTGCTTTCCCCTTCCTAGTCCTCCTACTCGGACCAAAAGAGGCAGGAGGAGCAGCCGAAACAGGGACGGCAGGTTCAGCCTCCTTCTCAGCCTCGGCAGGGGCCGGCTTAGGAGAGCCAGAAATTAACCTCCTCCTCTTTACTTCAAGAGGGGCATCAGGCTCAGCTCGGGAGGAAGACTCTCCCACCACTAGGGCCTCCAGCACAGCCCATCTCGACGTCAACCTCTTCTTAAGCTCTATATTACGGGCAGCCATCAAGCTTGCTGGAGTTATGATGACAGAATGAGCCCGGTCAGGAGTCGAAAGCAGTACTCGGTACTGATCCCGCAGTGCTTCAGTGAAATCAGACCTCTTTCAAACACTCCTAACTGCACACAAGTAAGGAAAGATACATCAGTTTATCAGTTCGGAAGGCATAACAAGGCTAAAAATAAGTCTAAAAGAATAAGCCTCACCCTTATGACCCGTAACACGAGGGAACGATGAGGGCTCTCCTTCTTGAAAGCCTTCTTGCTCCCATCCTCCTCTGACGAAGAAGTACCACTTCTTGCACATTTTGTTGGAAGTGGGAACAGAGGACAGGGGTCGGAACCCCTTCTCGAAGGACATATAGAAAAGGCCCTCTGCCTGCTTGAACTTCAGATCCATGTTACTACGGATCAAGTCCAGAGACACATCCACCTTGTTCAGGTGTCCCAACACCACAAATCCCAGAAGCTGCCGCCAGCTATTGAGATTCAGGTCGGCAGGGCAGAGCTTGTACCAACAAAAGAACTGCCTGACTAAATCCGGCAATGGGAGTCTCAAGCCCATTTCAAACCAGGCAAGGTAAACACAAATCTCCCCGGCTTCAACATTATGGGGACGGTCCATGGGGCCTGGCACTCTGCAGGTCACATTTGAGGGAAATTTAAATTTCACCCTCCATTCATCCAGAAGGCTCTGAGTGACAGCACTCTCACCCTCTTCTCTACGGGAAGACCTACCAGAGGTCTCCCCAGCCCTGTCTCGGGGCTCCTCAAAAGCATCAACTATCCTAACTCCAGGACTAGTGGGAGGATCAATAGGCATCTCCCCAATAACTTTGGGAGCAGGATTACCCACATCTTCCACAGAAAACGGTACAGCCATCTCAGGAGGATTTCCCACTCCCTCATTTACAATTGGGGATTCAGAAGGAGCAGACATTATTCCCGGACTTAAGAAGAAAGAAGCAAGAGAAGAGGAAAAATCAGTCGAACCTGTTCTAACTCAGGGAATCAGTATTCTTCAAGGTCACACGAACCAACAATGGCGAATGAAATCTCCTAGCACAGTGAAAATGACGGGGGAAAGGTCATTCCAAAGTCTCATCCCGTATTTATAAGCACAGTATCAGAAGGGACCCACCAAGCCTAAACGCCATGACGGTTCGGAACAATGATGATTTCGAGAAACCCAACTATCAGCCCAGTACAATGATGACCTTGAAAAGACCTAATCTCCGGCTGCGCAATAAAAGCCTTGGAAGGCGAACGGACAAGACACATGACTCTCCGAAAAAGGCTTAGCCCTATTTGCTTGCTAGCATCAAACTAGGACTTGGGGGGGGAGTAACTGATATACCATAAAAGAACAGGCCAATCAACACTTGACACGTGTAACCACAGTCCGACCTATGCTCAGCCAACATGATTCTCACTCAGCCAATGGCTAAAAGCTCAAGCATCCAGATCATTATATAAGGTCGGAAGTGACCGAACATATATATAACCAGAACAGATCAATAGGGTCCAGACCAACACTCCAGAACTCGTCACCGCCTTAGCGGATGCCGAGCAGGGAATAAGAAAGCGGTCTTCAACAAGGAAGCAGTCTTCAACAAGGAAACTACCATCTATGGTTATCTCTATGCAAGGTAGCTGCAATCTCCGATAATCAAATCCCTATATTCATGGCATCTATGGTTATCTCTATGCAAGGTAACTGCAATCTCCGATGATCAAATCCTTATATTCATGGCTTCGAATCCTAATCAACTTAGGAAAGCCACGGCTTATAAATTAAACCCTAAAGGTACGCCTTATTTGATATGCTCATTCTTTGGCTTTCAATACAGTCTTTCAATTCTTTTACTTACTTAAGTATCGGAGCGGCTACCGCCTGAGCCAATCCGGTGGTCCTCTGATCATCTTTCTGAGTGTTCTACAGGTCACGGAGTCCATACTTATTACGAGCCGAAAAGTGCAGCATCATCTCCATTAGGAAACTTAAGGTGTTCCACATGTCACATCAGCTTTTTAACCTATATTAATTATGTATAAATATATATATTTCATATGTCAAGATTCTGGATAACTAATTTCAGTTAACTACTCTTTATCCTATCTACACAAGCAAGGATTAAAATATCGTTTCGATGTATAGTTTCGGTCTGTCCGGAAACAGAAACGCTTCGGAAACGTTTCGGAAACATAATGGAAACGGAGAAAAAATTGGAAACATGTGGAAACATAACTTAAAATTTATTTATTTATACAAATAAGCCTATTTATTGAATATTTTTGCATGTTTAAGGCATATACATCATATTCATGATAAATGATACTAATTCATGATAAATGACATAATAGATATATACTATGTAATATCTACGAATTAGATAATTTGACATAAGTTACATATAAAATAAAAAGTAAAATAAATAGCGATTTAAACCTATTATAATTAGTAACTTAGTATTAAAATAGTTATTTCTCTACACTTTATTTCCCCTACAACTTTTCTATTATTTTAGGAAAAATAATAGAAATATATCTTCTTATAATTTTGAGTCTTAATCCTTGAAAAATAAATGGATATTATTTTTTACTAACTTCTAGAATTATTGTTAATATAAAAGAAATGTATTCTCTAATTCGGTATGTTTCCACTAGTTTCGGTATGTTTATACGGAAACAATTTTGTTTCCATGGAAACATGTGAATTTCGATATTCTACTAGTGTTTCGTTTCGGTTCCCTGAGAAACGGAAACGTTTCGGCCGTTTCGATGGAAAAGAAACGAAACTTTGATCCTTGTACACAAGTGGTTATCATATTTGTCACGACCCGAAACCCACCCTCTGCGGATTACCGGATCGCGACCGCCGCCCCGAGACCCGAAGGCCCCGAGACAAGGCTCGCATCTGCAGCAGTATCGAATAGATATGCAACATACGTTTTGCGGAAGCGTGAAAAACTTTTTCTTTTCTTTTCTCATTTTTAAGTTATGCACATCCGTCCGGTACTGCCGCTCCATACATAGCATACATGGTTACACATTCAGAGTATAATGAAAACTTAAAGACTTCATACATTCATACAATACATATTCGATTGCCCTGAGGGCTTATTACATATTCTTACATTGTCTATTAATACAAAACGTACTATTAGTGTTCATAGGTTCTTTAAAAGAAACTACTTAACATGTCCTTCCAAAAAGACAGCTAGACTCATCGTTGTCGTCCTTAAGACCCTGTCTGGTGCATCACCTGAAAGGGGGGTCCGAACAAAGTCCGGGTAAGCTAATCTAAGCTTGTGAGCAATTCCAGTATTCGTCATGGGGTTTTCAATTAGCAGTGGTTTAGTACATAAGAGTTTGTAAAATAGTCACCGCCAATTGTTCGTATACTTGAATACAGAATATATGCATTCCTTAAAACATGTAGCTTTGAAACATTTAAAGTATTCAAGCTAAACTTATACATATGAACTTTAAAACATATAACATAACATGTATTTCTTAAATAGAGTATATAAAACTCAAATATATGCATATTGAAAATGAGAGTAGAAACTTGCTTCCATTTTCAAACCATTTGTCATCTTATCACTCCCATTAATGGAATCCGTTTCGAACCGGACTCCCATATTACTTATAAATGGAGATATCTCATTTTCCTGGGGGATTAGATCCTGCTACCGGGCATTTCACATGACAAGTCAATGAGTTACAATAAGAACCCAAAATACTGACTATGTGGTTTTTGACAGGTCAATAGGATCCGAAGAAACCCAAAATACTACCTGTGTGCTTATGCACCATTATCTTATAAAACATTTATCATGTGGCTTGTCTCATAGATACTTTTCATAAATTCGTAATAAACATTCGTATACTTGAAATAAGCAAATTCAGAATATTTAACAATAATTGCATTTTAACTAGACATGCTGAAAAGTATTTGAAGGAAAAACAGTTGCAGAAACCAATCACTAAGCATGTCACAATGGGGTTATAAAATAGAACAATTTAAAACTGCATCATGTAAATACTGAATTTGAAACTTCAAATACTTCGTATCTTTGAACTTAAAATGTTTTCAAATCCATGGAGTTAAATCTCCAATTCAAATACAGGGTTACTCACCTTAGTTCTTTAGGGTTAGTGCTAACAATGCGCTTTCCCACTTTCCTTGTAGTTCCTAAGAACAATTCATAAATATCTCATCAACTTCACATTCATTGTAATATCATCTCGATATTCCTTAACTTATGCTTAAATCATATTAGATCCTACAATGATTTCATAAATTCATATGTACTTAACGTAACTTGTATTCTTAACCTATGACACAAATTTAATGTGTTAGGAATTGAATTTATTTCAATTTATACTCTTCTGGGAGTTCCATTAACTTTAATTTAAAGTTATTTATTTGACATGTTTAAGTGTCGTGTCTTTTCGTATTTCATTTCTCGTACTTGCCTCAGTTTAGTTCTTTGGCAATATTTCAGTTCATAGTCATCTAACAAATGCTATTCATCAAATTTTATGTCTTTTTATTTTAGACATTTCTTTTGGTCGAATAGACTCTACCATTGAGTCCGGAGTGTCGAAGAAAGTCAGTTTAGGCTTTCATAACATTTAATTCGGACTGTTATATGTAAAAGGACAAAATGGTTATTTATCGTTTTACGTGTCACATTTTTCTGTACTTCGTTTCGTAATTCGGACTCCATTATTGCGTCCGGGATGTCAAGGAAAGTCAATTTAGACCTTCTCTGATTTCGTTTTGGCTTTAGGGGTACCAGGGGTATTTTGGTCTTTTTACCCCTTTACGTGTCTTTATTTTTCGGGACCCCATTTCATGTTGTGGACCTCACCATTGGACTCAGAAGGTCCAAGATAGTAAGAATACACTAATAACTTGTTAATTTTGGTCAAGGGGTATTTTGGTCATTTACCCCATACGTGTTTTTATTTTTCGGGTCCCGTCTCATAAAACGGACCCTACCATTAGTCTCAGAATGTCCAAAATAGTAAAGATTCACTATTCATATGCTTAATTTGGACTTCATTTGCCTTAGTTATGACCCAAGGGCAAAATAGAAATTTTGCTTTATTTATTAAATAATTAAATTAATTATTTAATTATTTTTCCAGGGGTCTAAATGCATAAATTTTCCCTCAGTTGGGCCTCAGTATAATTTTTCTGAAGCCCAGGGGTCAATCTGTAATAACCAAAAGTATTGGTTTATTTATTTTTAAATAAACTTAAAAACCAAAGGGTTTAATTGAACCTTAAGTGAACCGGTCCGGTTCAGTCATAAACCAACCGGTTATCCGGTTTATTTACATGTGGCTGACGTCATCATGACGTCAGCCCTAGCATCCATTTAAATTAACCACGACCCAAAACGTCGCCGTTCCATTTAATCGGTGGCAAGCCCAGAGGCTGCCACCTGTCCGAGTCGACTCAGCCACATTTTAAAAACGAGTCAACCCATCATCGTCTTCCCCAATCGACCGACTGAAAAACCCTAGTTTCAGTTTCCTTTTTTCTTCTATTTCGTAACGTTTCACTCAATCATTCTTCACTGTTTTTGTCCCAAAATGTTCCTAAGGTTTATACAATTCGATTGGCATTCATTTTAGACTTTAAAACCCCTTTATATGTTCGGTTTTGGGTTTGATAATCCGAACTGTACATGGGTCGTTCATGCTCATTTCTGGGTGGTTTTTAACGAGATTTAGCTTGTTTTGATCCCCTACTTAAGAGGTTTCATATTTCGTTCATAATGGTCGGTTAAATAGTGAGGTTCAGGGACTGGGTCTTATAACCCGTACCTGCAACTCCATTTTTGGAAGGCTTTTCTTTTGATTTTTGATCGCGGCTAGGGTTTTTCATGACCCTCATGACCTCATCTTGAAGTCTTGGTAGGCTAGAACCTATTTAATTTCACCCATTTCAGACCTGTTCTTTTGAAGGTCATCCATGGCAGTCGTTCTTGGGTTTCCTTTTTAAAGTGCTCTAATACTAGATTTTCATGCATGGTTCAACTTTAAACGTATATTGAACATCATATAAAGAAAACAAACTCTAAAACAGTTCATATCCATTCTATATTTTTAGAGAGAGAAAATACCTGTTTTTGATGTTCTGTATCTTTCTCTCTCTCTGATTCTCTACTTCTTCTTCCTTTAGCTTCCTAATGCTCTCCAGGATCAATTTCTTACGAACCAAGCATGCTTTGCATGCCTTGGCCTTTTAAACTCTCACCACCGACCCTTCTCTCTCTTCATTTTCTCCTTCTCTCTCTACACGTTTGCAGCCTTTATTCTTGACCTTATCAACCTATCTTACATTTCATTAATTCTGCTTTTTCATTTTGGCAGCTTACATTAAATGGATCTTGATATTTTTTGTGTTATATTTATATTATATATACACACACAAACTCACCTACACACACTCACACACACAGCCGACACACACACACCCACTTGCACTACTGTTCACTTGATATAGGTATTAATATAACTTTATAACTTTAATAATATTTTAACTATTTATATATACATACTTATACATGGACATGTGTATATATATACTTTTATACACTTTATATCATACACACAATACACCATAAAGTGTGTGTTTGTGCATTCAATTTATTCAATCATAATTAGAGTTAATAATTTCATATAAATAAATAATTAATTATTTCCTTTGGTGTAAATATTTTTACACAAATTTTCTTTAATCTCGAAATACGTGCCATATGACCCGGTATCCCGGGTCGGGATATTACAATATTGAGAGTTTAAATAATTAACCAACTAATTTCGGTTAACTACTCTTTATCCTATCTACACAAGTGGTTATCATATTAAGAGTTTAAATAATTAACCAATTTTTTTGATGGGAAGAAGTTGATAAGGATCTCATCTCTATGAATTAGGTCCCTGCTTATCTATTAATAAGTCTGTGACTTCCATCGCGTTGCAATCATTTCGTAATACATAGAGTAGACAGTAAACCTTCATCCATCTCTCACCGTACAGACCAGTGTGAGGGTAGTCTAGGTTGTTCATGATACGAATGTTGGATCATGTTAAATGGCTTAGACTATATAGCTGAAGGTAAGTATCCTACTGCTCCCGCTTCTTCCAATATTGCTTAGAGTCTATACTATAATTTTTCCCTCCACTTATTTTTTTTTAATACATTTAATTTTGGCTCATAAAATAAAGTTTATATATGGCTAAGGCCCTTTATTAAGTTATAATGTTTATGGTTCAAATGTTCACCCCATATTATAGTGATACTGGCCCAATTTAACTTGCTGATTAAAGTTTATATAAAACAATAATACTATGTGTTTTAAATTTTAGCATTAAATTTTATATATCTAAATGATATAGCATTAAATTTTTTTGTATATAATTTAATATTGCATTACCCCGTCTACAGGTAGTGTAGAGCCTCAAAATACTGAACACTACTCCACATGTTTCGTTGATTCACTTGTAAAGTTTTTTTTTGGTGTATTTTCACACTTTTTTTTTGGGTTTGTTTGGTAGCATTGTTTTTTTAATTTCTTTAAAAAAGGGAGAAAAAAACACGTTTGACTATTAGTTTCCATTTTTTATTTTTTTAAAAAACATTTTCACTTTTTGGGTAAAAACGAGAAACGAAAAAAAAAGTTTACTGCTTTGTTTGGATAGTGATTCAGATACAATTTTTCGAAAAATTTCAAGGTTTTAGAAAATAGGGAGCAACGTGATGTATCTCTCAATCTTAACAAGATTAGGACATCGAGTGGAGCGTTCTTGCGAGTTTGTCTTTTTGGGTTTTTAAGTCCAAAAGAAAGAAAGATGCCTCTATCATAGACACAGTTCATAATTGATATAAGACATCAACATTCCCACTTTAGCATTGGCACAATTCTAATTCTGATACCACAATCGATAAGGAACGCCAACAGTTCCTGCTTAACTGTTTCTCTTTTCTTTTCTATTGGCATTGGTGAATATGTATTTCGATTGTGCAGAAGCTTCCTTCCAACCATGATCAGTATGAGTTGTATTCTTGTATCTTAATTTAAATACGAATAACTTATCATAATTATGATGGTCTGTACTCCTTATATTATGTTTTTTTGGTCAAAAGGGTTCCCACATCTACCCTTCAGCAGCCTTTTCTTTGCCCCACTTTGGGGGCTTCACAAAAAATTCAAAGCGACCTATCAAGACAACACAACTCCAAGACACCAGAGATCAGTTTGAGTATTTTATGGAGTAGTTAGTCAAATTAACGTTCAGTGCAAATTATTTGCAATAATGAGGAAGACATTCATAGTCTGTACGTATGTGTAAAACTTGAGCCACAGATACTGAGAGTAGATTGTTGATGCAGAGAATTATCGCACGCAAATTATGAATGTCTTAGCAAGAACTTTTTATAGAATATAGATGATGAAAACCATTAAAAAAAAATTCAGAGAAGTATTGATTGATTTTATTAAATTGTTTAGAACATCTCTTCTTTTTTTTTTTTTTCTTAGCAAGAACTTTTTATTACATTGGTTATCAAATACGATTTTTTGTTTTTATTTTCATTTTTTTAGAAATAGTATTGTTATACCAAATACATTTTTTTTTTGTTTTTTTTTTTATTTAAATAAAGAAAAACTAATTTTTATATTTTAAAAACTAAAAAATAAAAATAAAAAACTTTGCCAAACATTTTTTACTTTAGTATAGAGAAATATTAGTAATTTCGTGAATGTAAGTCTAGTTGGAGTGAATTACATAAATGTAATTATTCTTGTTTGTTTGTTTTTCTCCGTTCTCTTTTGTAAATCTCGAACAGTGTTTTTTCTTTTCTGCAATTGACTTCTACACAAATTATATTAAGAAATTTGAAAAAAAAAATCTATTTAAGGCATTTATTCGCATATCTGAAAGAAATAAGAATTTTGTATTGTTTTGATGTTTGAAAATAAAATCTAATTTAAAAAGTCAATGCATAAAGTACTATGAAATAACATACAATTTTTTTAAATAGAATTTGATGTGTTGTGAAAACTAATGTAAAAGAAGTTTACTTTGGTAAAAATATATTTTTTTTACTCAATTATAAAAATATTAATTTCATGTTCACTTAAAAATTTGATTTTCCAAGAGAACTCTATGACGGAGGGAATATATGTATACCAATATAATGCATATATACATGAATATATACAAACGCATTTACGATATATATATATATATATATATATTGATGCTGTACTTTTTGGCCGATGCAAATTCCAAGCTTAGCTCCTTAAAGAACACTCAAAGAAGAAGATCAGAGGACTATCGGATTGGCTCCGGCGGTAGCCGCTCCGATGCTTAAGTTAATAAAACTGATATTAAAAGACTGTAATGAAAGCCAAATAATGAGTATGGAAAATAAAGCGTACCTTTAGGATTTAATTTATAGATAGTGGCTTTCCTAAGTTGATTAGGATTTGGAGTCATGAAAGTAGGGATTTGATCATCGGAGATAGCAGTTTCCATGTGGAATATTGCATGTGAAGAATATCCATGAATGGTAGTTTCCTTGTTGAAGGTTGTTTCCTTATTCTCTACTCCGTAGGGCGTTAAGGCGGTGATGAGCTCTGAATAGCGGAGAGTGCTTTGAAGGTCTGTACTAAGACCTGTAAGTTATGCAAGAATGTACTTCTGCTCTAAAGGTACGTGCTTTGCCCTTTAAGTTTTGTAGATATGTTTGGAATAGCCGAGCATGGGTTAATCTATGGGCACACGTGTCAAGTGATGATTGGTCTGTCACTTTGTGGTATATCAGTTACTCCCCCCCCCCCCAAGTCCTAGTTCGATGTCAACGAGCAACTAGGGCTATGTGATTTTAAAAAGCCATGCACCGTGTCTGTTTGTTTTCCGAGGTGACTGTTGGTGCGTCATTTAATGATCCACTTCGTCGTTTGGGATTTTGAAGCCACTTTTTCCCAACCGTCATGACGGTTTGGCTAGATGATTCTTTGTCTTCAATGATCTATATATAGGGGAGTGAAGGGGTGCCTCTACGCCCAATCTTCCTATTTTCTATCTTTACAATGTTTTCCTATTAGGGAGAATTGAATCGCTATAGAAGCTACCGTTGTTTGGAGATGATTGACGATTTTTAGTCTGAGTTGGGAGTGATCAAACTGTAGCTGAAGGCCACCCCTTCTTTTGCCTCTGTTCCCAAGGAAAGATCGAAGGTGGCGAAGATCTCCTTGCCCATCTTGACACTCGATCTGGGTTTCCTTACTTGGAGATGGGCCCCCTTTGATTCAACCGAGGCTTGGAGCGTTAATGATGAAGATGATGGTGGAACACCTTCTCCCCTTCTTCCTTTGGCAAGTGAAAAGGGAGTTTCTGATGTTGGAGTTCTTCTAGTTGTTTTGTAGGCCTAGAGCACTCCAGGGAGTTCTTCAACCCATTTTCCCTTAGCCCCTTCCAATCTCTTCTTAAGAGCGTCAAGGATCGTTCAGTTGGTGACCTCTGCTTGCCCATTGGCTTGGGGATAACCAGGTGAGGAGAAATGTTGATTGATATGTAGGTCTTGGCAGAATTTTTTAAAGATTTTGCCGGCAAATTGCGTACCATTTTCTGAAACGATCACTCGCGATATGCCGAACCTGCAGACTATATTCCTCCAAGTGAAACTTTTGACTTCCTTCTCTGTAACGTGTGTTAATGGCTCTGCCTCCGCCCATTTTGAGAAGTAGTCAATGGCTAATAGCAGATATTTCCTATCCGGTGTAGCTTTAGGCAAGGGGCCTATAATGTCCATCCTCCACTGAGCAAAGGGCCATGGGCTTGTGATAGGAATTAGCTCGTGGCGGGGCTGGGGTTGGTAGGGAGCGAACCTTTGGCATTTATCACATTTTCGGGCATACTCTTTTGCCTCCCTCAACATTCCAGGCCAGTAGTAGCCTTGTGTTAGAGCTCGGTGTGCTATGATTCTGCCCCATTATGATTTCCACATATTCCTTTATGAATTTCTGCCATGACATACTGGGACACTTCTGGAGACAGGAATTTTTGTAATGGTTGAGAATAAGATCTTCAGTAAAGCCTTCCATTTATGACAAGGTATCGAGCCGCTCTGATTCGGACCCTTTTTGCCTTGTTTTTGTCCTCTGGGAGGAGCCCTTCTTCCAGGTACTGGAAGATGGGAGTCATCCAGTTTTGAGGTTGTTCTGTAATCTGGGCGACTTGGATCTCCTCAATGCTAGGCTTTGGCTGATGGGAGATTCTTAGCGTAGTATCCTCTTCTGACTTCATGTGGGACGCCATGTTCGCCAAGGCATCAGCTCTGCAGTTCTGACCCCTTTCTATTTTTTGGATTGAGAATGCTTGGAAGGAGCGTTTCAACAAGTTGACCAGTTCTGAATATCGAAGCATCCTGTCATCTTTGATGGAAATTCTCCCTGAACTTGGCTGACCACCAATTGGGAATCAGAGAAGACTTCAAGATTCTGAGCTTCATATTCTAGTGCTAGCTTCATTCCTAAGATAAGGGCTTCGTATTCTGCTTCATTGTTGGAGGCTCTGAATCCCAAGCTAACTGCCTTTTCTGCTATGAGCCCATCAGGGGATTGTAACACCAAACCGACTCCAGAGCCATGGTTGGTAGATGATCCGTCAGTATAAAGCTGCCATGTCCCCGAACCTTCAAGAAGTTGGGCCCTGTCCTGCAGTGCTGGAGTAAACTCAGCAATAAAATCAGCCAAGGCTTGCCCTTTAATTGAGATCCGTGGAACATAGGATATGTCGAACTCCCCTAGTTCCACTGACCACTTGACTAATCACCCTGAGACTTCAGGCTTCCTCAGTATTGACTTCAGGGGGTAGGCAGTTGGAACTTCAATAGGATGTGCTTGAAAGTAGGGTCTGAACTTCCGTGCAGATACTATTAGCGCAAGGGCCAATTTTTCGATCTTGGGGTACCTCTTCTCTGTATCTAATAATGCTCTGCTGACATAAAATATGGGCCTCTGAATGCCCCTATCCTGCTTGACCAGTAATGAGCTGACGGCGTTCTTAGAGACTATTAGGTATAGAAGTAATTTTTCCCCCTAGATTGGCTTTGATAAGAGCTCAAGTGAAGCTAAGTACTCCTTTAATTCTTGAAAGGATCTTTCACATTCTTCCGTCCACTACAGAGCTTTGTTACCTTTCAGAGCTTTGAAGAATGGTAGGCAACGATCAGTGGATTTGGAGATAAATCTACTCAGAGCTGCTATTCTACCATTCAGAGCCTGAATATCTTTCTTGGTCTTTGGTGAATCTAGTCCAACCAAGGCCCCAATTTGAGTGGGGTCTGCTTCTATACCCCTCTAAGAGACAATGTAGCCTAGAAATTTTCCTTTCGTTACACCGAAGGTGCACTTTGAGGGATTGAGCTTCATCTTGTACTGCCTCAAGATATCAAATGCTTGAGTCAGATGCTGGATGTGGCTGCCCTTTCGTAGGCTCTTGACTAACATGTCATCAATATAGACCTCCATGGTGTTGCCGATCAGAAGGCTGAACATCTTATTGACCAGACGCTGGTATGTGGCTCCAACATTCTTCAGTTCGAACGGCATCATTCTATAACAATAGAGACCTCGTTCGGTTATGAATGCTGTCTTTTCCTGGTCTAGAGGATACATCTGGATTTGATTGTATCCTGAATAGGCATCCATGAAGCTCATGAGTTCGTGCCCTGCAGTAGCATCAACTAGCTAATCTATCCCTAGTAAAGGAAAGCTATCTTTGGGACAAGCTTTGTTGAGGTCTGTATAGTCAACGCAGACTCTCCACTTGCCATTTTCTTTTTGACCAAAACAGTGTTGGCTAGCCAATCAAGATAAAATACCTCTCGTATCATCTTGGCATCAAGTAGCCTTTGGACCTCTTCGTTGATAATTTGATGCCGCTCTGGAACGAGTGGCCTTCTCTTTTGTCTTACTGGCGGGTGGTCTGGATCCACTATTAGTTTATGAGTGATGAGATTTGGATCTATAACTTCCATATCCTTTGTCTCCCAAGAAAATACAGAGAGGTTTTTCTTCAAGAATTCTACCATCTCATCCTACTAAACAAGTGTCAAGTCTAAGCCTATCTGTAGGTAGCGCCCTTGGGGTTCCGAGCTGACCAGTACTTTAATGGGTTCCCCTATGGGCTTGGCCCTGTTGTCCCTTCCTCTAGGGATTAGTGGCTTGTCAATTCTGGAAGGGCAGTCTTCTGCCTCGTGATAGTGGGAGTAGACCAGATCCCCACATTCACGGGTATGCAGTAATTGTTATTTAGGGGCCTTGGCCTTGAGTGTAAGTGCATGACACTCTCTAGAGGTTGGTTGGCATCCCCTGATAGAGTAGACAGTCTGATCGTGGATGTACTTTAGGCATTGGTGGAAGGTTGAAGTGACTGCTCCCATTTCGTGCAGCCAAGGTCTCCCAATTATGACATTGTAGGGGGATTTGGCATTCAGAACCATATATTCGGTTACTGTGGTTTTTTGTCCGTCCCCTTCTCCAGCAGTGGTGGCAAGGTCAATCATTCCCAACGGAGTGTTGAGATTTCCATCAAAACCTACCATGATTACACCAATGGGCTTGATGTCACTAGGGTTGAGCTTCATCTGCTTGAAAGGTTCATAGAATAGAATGTTCGTTGAACTCCCAGTGTCCACGAGGACCCTTCGAATCTCAAAGTTGGCAATTTTGAGGGAGATGACAAGGGCATCGCTGTGAGGACAGTGTACTTCTATCAGGTCTTGATCCGAGAACTAGATTTCTGGCATCAGCTTTAATCTTTTCTCCACATTAGAGATCTGCATGATGTTGGGAGTAGCTCTGGCCTCTAGAGCATATTGTTTCCTTGATCTGTTGGAAGTTCCTGTTGTAAGGGAATCTGCATGTAGGAGGTTGTTTGGCCGTGGAGGCTCATTCTGTCCTTCCTTTTGGTCCTGCCTCTGGTCAGGCCTCCTCTGTTGAGGCCTATCATCACGGGGGTTCTGCCCTTCGTCCTGCTTGATGAATTCCTACAGTCGCCCTTTTCTTATAAGCTGTTCAATCTCGTGTTTAAGAGCCTTGCATGTGTTGGTTGTGTGGCCGCAGTCCTTATGGAAATCATAATACTTGGTTTGATCCCGGTAGCTAGGGTCGCCTTTCAAAGGCTCTGGCCATCTCAAGTTTTCTCGGGATCTGACCTGTCGCAATATGTTGTTTGGTGAGGTGTTTAAAGGAGTAAAATTGGTGAACTCTCTTAGCCCTGAATTATATGAAGTTCTAGGCACCGATCTTTTTTCTAGGCTTTTGACTCCCTTTCTAGCCGTACTAGGGGCCCTCCTCTGATCGTCCTTCCTCTGATTGTCTTTCTTCTGGTCATCTTTCTAGGCTTGCTCCTTAATTTTTTGTGAGGTGTCTTTGGCTTCTTCTAGGTTGATGTATTTCCTTGCTTGGTCTATGAGGGCTGCCATGTCGGTAGGGGAACTTTTTGTCAAGGAATCCCTAAAACCTCCCTGTGCAAGACCAGAGGCCAGAGCAGCTACAAGGAAACTAGAACTGCAGTCCGTAACCTCAGTGAGTTTGGCATTGAAGCGCGCGATGTACTCTCTAAGGGACTCGTCCTTTGTCTGCTTTACATTCAACAAGATTTCAGGACCCTTCCTCAACCTCCTGCTAGTCATGAATCTATCCAAGAATCGCCTGCCCAGCTCATAGAAATTGGTGACTGAGTTCGGTGGGAGGTGGTGAAACCACTTCAGAGCAATACCCTTAAGGCTGGTTACGAATGTTTGGCACATAAAGGCGTCAGAAGTGCCGTGTAGGGCCATGGTGTGCTAGTAGTGGGAAAGGTGGTCCCCAGGATCCCCTGTCCCATCATAAGGAGTGAATTTCAGGACAACAAGCTTCTTCGACCTCTCCTCGGCCATGATAGCAGAGGTGAATGGTGTGGCGAACCTTCCGAGCAGCCTTGCTAACTTGTCATGCTCTGGAAGGTTTTGAGCACCCCTCATAACAATAGTGCAATCCATAGATTCTGCAACTTCTTCAGCTCTTCGTGAGCCCCTAGGCAAGATTGGTTGCTGCGAGTCAAGCCTTGCGGCTTCAGAGCCTATAGGGACAGGATGATCCTGGCCCATGGTTGGGAGATTATTTTGATCTTCCTGGACTGGAGGTGCAGGCGCTGCTTGGGGCTGAGGCTGTTGTGGTGCCGGATTCGTTCTCGAAGCCACAGGAGTTGGAGCCTTGGTGGTGCTCCAGTAATGGATTCTGGAATAAAGGTTAGGATCCCTCTGCCTACAGTTGCTGACAGCTGGGGATCTCCATGAATGTGAGTAGTAATAGGAGGTTGTCGGTTGGTCATGTTGACAGGTGGACTCAAAGGATTAGCCTCTCGATTCTGAGTGAGCGTTGCTAGAGTTCTAGATATGGCTAGGAGTTTCTCTTGCATCAACTGGTTTTTCCATTTGACTTGGTCGAGCTTTAGTCGCACGGGATCAATCGTTCGTCCTCTTCCTCGTCCGGCAGGCGATCGGGGTTGAGGGTTTTGAGGATTTTGAGTATTCTTCCTTGGTCAAAGATTGAGAGCCATAATCCTTTAGCTAAAAAGAGAATGAGTTTTGAATCAGTAGAGCACTTGGTAATTGTCGGTTCCCATAGACGGCGCCAAACTGATGCTGCATTTTTTGGCCGATGTAAATTCCAAGCTTGGCTCTCTAAAGAACACTCAAAGAAGAAGATCAGAGTACCACCGGATTGGCTCCAGCGATAGCTGCTCCGATGCTTAAGTTAATAAAACTGAATTGAAAGACTGTAATGAAAGCCAAATAATGAGCATGGAAAATAAAGCGTACCTTTAGGGTTTAATTTATAGGTAGTGGCTTTCCTAAGTTGATTAGGATTTGGAGCTATGAAAGTAGGGATTTGATCATCGGAGATAGCAGTTTCCATGTGGAATATTTCATGTGAAAAATATCCGGGAATGATAGTTTCGTTGTTGAAAACTGTTTCCTTACTCTCTGCTCGGTAGGGCGTTCAGGCGGTGATGAGCTCTGAATAGCAGATAGTGCTTTGAAGGTCTGTACTCAGACCTGTAAGTTATGCAAGAATGTAGTTCTGCTCTGGAGGTACGTGCTCTACCCTTTAAGTTTTGTAGATATGTTTGGAATAGCCGAGTACGGGTTGATCTATGGGCACACGTGTCAAGTGATGATTGGTCTGTCACTTTGTGGTATATCATATATATATATATATATATATATGAGTAATGATATCTTTATAATAATATTTTACCAAATTTTCTTGTATGTGGATGTTCTATTCAGATCCTAGTGAATATAACATTTTAGTATATACGAGTGCTAGTTAATTCAGCTTCTTGATACTAGTCAATCAAGGCCTTTGGACTTACCTGACATGACTAGGACTAACAGATTTCATTGACTAACACTAATAGCTGAATTCACTAACACTCAAATAACCACGTCAACAAATAAAAAAAAAAGTTAAAATGTTATATTAAGAATAGCATTATTCATATATATATATATATATATTATACATACACTCAATCTTCTTATAATTAATAGACGTGGATAGAAAATTTAATAATTATCAAAATTATTAATTATTAACTTTTCATATACTTGCAAAAATATTCTTTATATGTACATGACTTTCGATGCCAAAAGAATACGTACAAAAAACTTTTCAATGATATTTCAATTTTTCATAAAAAACAATTATTTAATGTTTCAAATTAAGTTATTAAAAAATTTCTTAATGTCCTTTTGAACTAAATAAGTTTATTTCCCACATTTGCTATCTTGAAATTTTTCTCACTTACAAATATAAGTTACTCTAATTATGTAAAAGTAACAAATATAATTATTAAGATAACTCACAAATAAAATATATACAACTATATATATATAAATATTTTATCAATCTTATAATTAATGTTATAAATGCCTTTTTTTTAATAAAATTGATGCTGCATTTTTTTGGCTCGCAAGGACTTTGGGCTCCACAACTTGTAGAACACTCAAAAAGGGGGATCAAAGGGCCACCGGATTGGCTCCGGTGGTAGCCGCTCCAATGCTTAAGTCAATAAAATGAATTGAAAAGACTGTAATGAAAGCCAAAGAATGAGCATGAAAATAAAGCGTACCTTTAAGGTTTAATTTTAGACTGTGGCTTTCCTAAGTTGATTAGGATTTGGAGCCATGAAAGTAGAGATTCGATCATCGGAGATAGCAGTTATCTTGTTGGACATTGTATCAAAATAAAGATAATCATGTGTGGCAGTTTCCTTGTAAAAGATTGTTTCCTTATTCTCTGTTCGGCAAATGTTAAGGCAATAACGAGGTCTGAACCATATGGAATGCTCTGAGTGAATTTTGTTCAGAGCATGAGTTCTGGAGGATAAGTGCATAAGTGTGCTTTGAAGGCTTCGCCTGCTCTGGATGACCGAGTATTATCAGATCTGTAAGCATACATGTCTCAAGATGATTGGTGTGTCGGTTTGTGGTATATCAGCTACTCCCCCGAGCTTTTGTTAGGGCCTAGGGGGTAACTAGGGCTATGAGCTTTATGAAAAGTCACACGTTTTGTCTCTCCGCTTTCCAAGAAGTCCATTTGATGGGTCATTTATTGCACATCCGATGCTTGAGAAGCCATCATTACCCTCAACCGTCATGCTGACTCGACTTGGGTGGCTCATATTTCGAATATGTATATAAAGAGGGGGAAAGGACTTTTTACGCCTTTCTTCTTCACTTGCTTGTATCAGAAACTCTGCCATTGCTAATATCAGAACGATTGACGTATCTTGAAGTTCCAATAGTGTCTGTTACTCGTAGCCATCTTTCCTTACTTGATTTCAGGTTCAATTTTTAACCCCTCTTACTGTTCTCTCTTCTTTGCTTCGCCTTTTTTCCTTTTGTCCGCCATGTCTGGACCTGGGTCACCCTCTGGTTCAGTAAGTTCTTCTAGGACAATTATTCAATCTCAACTTGCAAACATTCCTCCTTCTAGTAATGCTGAAAATAGGTTGGTAGGGTTCCCCTCCAGTCCGGAGGTTAGGATAGTTAATGCGTTTGTGGAACCCCCAAATAGGGCTGGAGAGACCTCTGGTCGATCCACTCGTAGAGAGGAAGGTGAGAGCGTAATTACCGAAAGTATGCTAAAGGAGTTGTGGGAGAAGTATAACCTCCCTTCGAATGTCACTTTTAGGATTCCGGATGCTCTGGATCGTCCACACGATGTTAGAGCGGGAGAAATTTGAGTCTATTTAGCTTGGTTTGAAATGGGACTGACACTCCCTCTTCCTGACCTTGTAAAACAATTCTTTTGTTGGTTTAACCTTTGCCCTTCAAACCTCAACCTTAATAGTTGGAGGCATTTGTTAAGTTTCATAGTACTAAGGCATCTGAAAAATGTTGATATGTCCCTTAACTTGATCCGTAGCAATATGGATCTAAAATACATGAGGTCGAAAGGCCTCTTTTACATGTCTTTTGACAGTGGGTTCAGATCCCTTTCCTCTGTGCCCTCTTTCAACAAAACTTGGAAGAAGTGGTATTTCTTCATAAAAGGAGGATGGGAGCATGCAAACTTCCAAGACCACTTCTCGACATTCCCTCGAACTTCTGGGCCAAAGGGTGAGACCCAATTTTTCTTGTGACTACTTTGATTCTGTTTAATGCATTGACTGCCGAACTGATTAATTTGTGCTTTTTGTGCAAATAGGAATGCGTGGAAGAGGCCTCGCTTTACTCCCGCGCTCCAAGGGCAATACTGCAAGCTTTTACAAACCAGCAATCGAGGTCATTCCGTCATCGTGAATCCTGAGAACTTGATGGCTGCCAAAAACCACGTGAAGGAGCTGACGAAAGGTGTAATGGCCAGGTGGGAGGCCGAGCCGTCTGTAGCGGTGGGGGAGATTTCTTCCCCAGTAGAACCCCCCTCTAGACGAAAAGAAGAAGGTTAATCTTGAACTCCCCTGAACCTGCCGAAGGGGAGAGGGAGGCCTCTTCCCCTATTTTCATGGTCCCCTCAGCCCCAACCAGCAAAGCGGGTAAGGGGGTGTCGGCTTCTGTGGCCTTTGGTGTTGTCAACCAGGCAGCCAAGAATGTGTTCAAGGACTTCTGGGCTAAAGGCTCCTTGAAGCTCAAGCCACAGAAGTCAAAGAAGCTTTTAGCTGATCTGGCTTCTCTTCAGGTCAAAGTAAGCTCTTCGGGTCCCCATCTCTTTTTCCTTGTTCTAAGTACTTTTAACTAGATACTGACCTGCTTGCTTTATATATTGCAGACCTTGCACACCCTCTCTGCTCTAACGGAGGTCTCTCTATCTTTAGAGGAGGTTGACAAGCTCCAGGCTGAGCTGGATGAGGTTAGGTTCCAACTGGGGTCTGCCCAGTCTGCTGCTCTTGCTTCGGAGGAGAAGTGGAAGGAGGCATCCAACTCTCTGGCAGTTATGGAGTCTGAGAGGGATCTTCGTGTTTTGGAGGCGGAGAGACTTCAAAAGGAGATGGATGGCATGTGCTATCTCTATAATCAGAAACTTGAGGATGTAGTTGAACGGGCCAGGTTTGAGATTGAGGCAGAAATGAGGACAGCAGTTGAAGGGATGGCAGATAACCTGATTCTGTTCGGCTTCATATAACTTTCGATCCAAATTCCTTGCCAAGTTTCCTGATTTTGATGTATCTTCAATTGTGCCAACTAGGGTTGATCCTTCTGAAGCTACCGTCTCGAGCGGAGCGGTTGACGCTCCTCCTTCCGAACCTTCCCCAAGTGATGAGCCTGCCCCTACAGATCAGGCTTAGAATGTATTTTTACTGTTTTGAACTTTTAATGTACTAGATCGTAATTATTAATGAAACAGTCTTTTTTCTCAAAGCTTTTTGTCTTCTTTTTTCATGTATAGCCTTGAGTTGTACTGTTTTGTAGCATTTTAGTCCTTCAAATTTGTAGTTAGTGAAAAATTGTTGCAAGTAAAGCTGTTCTGGAACCCATTGTATGTCAGATTAGATTTTAAACTGTTAACAGTTGTCTTCCGAGCTGCATAACTCGTAATAAGGCAGCGATTGGAGACTAACTCTGCCTGTTGCATCATCTTTAGAAGCTTTAATACTTAACTAAGGCTGTAAGTTCAAGGAAATCATGCATCCTGTCCTTTAGTCTTCCGAGAGGACCATTTAATGTGTTATTTATTACACAGCCGTCGTTTGGGTTTTCAAGGCCAACCTTTTCCTCAACCGTTGTGACGGTCCAAATGGATAGCTTTTGGACTTCAAGGGTTTATATATACGAAAGGGGGGGCATGCTGTTACGCCCAATCTTTTGCTTTTTGCTTCCAAACTGTTTCCCCATCGGAAGGAATTTGAATGTCTTTAGGAGCTGTTGTTTGTCCGGAGATGATTGACGATCTTCAGTCCGAGTTTGGAATGATTAAACTGTGGCCGAGAGCTATCCATCCCTTTATTTCAGTCTCTAAGGAAGGATTAAAAGAGGAGAAGATCTCCTTGTTCATCTTAGCATCCGGTCGGGTTCCCTTTGCTTGGAGGTGGGCCTTCCTTGATCCAACTGAGACCTGGAGTATTGATGATAAAGACGATGGTGGGATGCCTCCTCCCCTTTTTGTTTTGGCAGAGACCCTTGCTCAAGTTGGCTTGGGTGTCGTGTCGAATTTGAGGAAAACGAAGGCGGAGAATGGAGGTTTCATAAGACCCAGAGCCCTCATCCTCCGTTGGTATTGACGCCAGTGACAGTGATGATGAAATGGCCTGGGTACTTGATGATGCAGATTGGGGTTCAGGGCTCCTTCTTTTCAAATGGGAGCCGGTGACGGCGGTAATTGTGGTTTGGAACTCTGGCCCCTTTCCCCTGTATTGGAAAGATTCGAGGAAGAGAGCCATGTTGTTGCAAAACAAAACGATGTCTTGCCTGAAGTTGTTGTAACCTCTTTGTTGTGCTTTGTTTCTTTTCTAATCTTCTTGTACTGATGTAACTTTTATAGATTATCAATAAAATTGAATTCCTTTTCCTTAAATCAGATGTACCTTCTATTTGGACGTGTTTTTTGGAGTTGAAACACCTTTCCGAGCATCGCTGATAACTACTTTTCACCAATAGTTCTATTTGTATGTTCTGGGAGTAGACCAAAGAAACTTACGTAACACCTGCGCCTCAAACTGAAATACTTTGAGACGCTGCAGATGCTAAGCCAACTTGGTGCTGTAGTGCTTTTGCTCGGTAGTACATAAGCCAAGTAATCTAAGAATCAGTTCTGAAGGGCAGCCTTTTGAGTAATTCGTAATAATCTGAGTAAATATGCTGTGACAACAGCTATGACTATCGATCTAAGAAACTTGTGCAAATAATAATAGTTGGAAAGTAGTTGAAGATATCGGAACTTCTGTCCTCATATGGACTAAATCATCGGATCTGGACACTTGTTGGACCAGACCATGAGGTCTGTACATTTGACGAAACAGACTATGAGGTCTGTACATCTAGCGGACCAGACCATGAGGTCTGTACATTTAGAGATGGACCAGACTTTGAAGGTCTGTGCATTAGAGATGGACCAGACTTTGAAGGTCTGTGCATTTAGAGATGGACCAGACTTTGAAGGTCTGTGCATTTAGAGATGGACCAGATTTTGAAGGTCTGTGCATTTGAGACGGACCAGACTCGGAAGGTCTGTGCATTTGAGACGGACCAGATTCTGAAGGTCTGTGCATTTGAGACGGACCAGACTCTGAAGGTCTGTGCATTTGAGACAGACCAGACTCTAAAGGTCTGTGCATTTAAGATGGACTAGACTCTGAAGGTCTGTGCATTTAAGATGGACCAGACTCTGAAGGTCTGTGCATTTAGAGATGGACATTTTATGGAGGCATTAAAAAAGAAGAAAAACCTTTATTGATAATACTTCCGTAAATGTTCTACATTCTAAGGTCTAGGAATAGGTTTCCCAGCTATGTCCTTTAGCCAATAAGTGGTTGGCCTAACAACCTTTGTCACTCTATAGGGGCCTTCCCAATTGGGTGATAACTTTCCCATGGTGGGATCCTTGGTGTTTGGAAAAGCCCTTCTCAAAACAAGGTCTCCAACTTGAAAGCTGACGATCCTGAGACCCACTTTGGAATTGTTGGCCATTCTATGCTGATAGGCTTCCATCCTGATCTTGGCTTGATCCTTCTTTTCTTCAAGCAAGTCCAAATTTTCTACAAGCTTCTGATCGTTGGGCTCTTGTTCGAAGGCTTCAGTCCTCAAGATTGGCATACTGATCTCCACGGTGATTACTGCTTCTGTACTGTAGGCAAGCGAGAAGGGAGTTTCAGAGGTGGGAGTTCTTCTAGTTGTTCTGTAAGCCCAAAGAACCCCAGGAAGTTCCTCCACCCACCTACCTTTGGCTTGCTCCAACCTTTTCTTCAGTGCATCAAGGATTGTTCGGTTGGTGACCTCTGCTTGCCCATTTGCTTACGGATGCCCTGGAGAAACAAAATGTTGTCTGATGTGGAGATTTTCACAAAATTTCTTGAAGACTTTGCCAGTGAACTGCGTTCCATTATCAGAGATGATCACCCATGGTATGTCGAACCTGCAAACGATGTTTCTCCAAGTGAAGTTTTCAACTTCCTTTTCTGTGATATGTGTTAGAGGTTCAGCTTCAGCCCATTTAGAAAAATAGTTAACGGCTACCAAAAGGTATTTCCTGTTTGGTGCGGCTTTACGTAATGGGCCGACAATGTCCATTCCCCACTAAGCAAAGGTCCAAGGACTAGTAATTGGGATGAGCTCATGATGGGGCCGGTGTTGATATGGAGCAAACCTTTGGTATTTGTCGCACTTCTGGACGTACTCCTTAGCCTGCTTTAGCATACTAGGCCAATAATAGCCTTGTGCTAGAGCTCGGTGAGCTATTGTTCTGCCCCCATTATGGTTCCCATAAATTCCTTCATGTATTTCTGCCAAGACATATTGAGACTCTTCTAGAGTTAAACATTTCAACAGGGGCAGAGAGTAAGACCTTCTGTAAAGCTTATTGTTCAGGATTAGGTACCGAGCTACTCTGATTCAGATTCTCCTTGCTTTATTTTTATTTTTGGGAAGAGCCCTGATTCTAGGTGCTGGAGGATTGGGGTCATCCAATTCTAGGGCTGTTTAGCAATTTGGGCAACTTGGGCTTCCTCTATGCTGGGTCTTGGTGGGTAGGAAATTTTTACTACAGAGTTTCCCTCTGGCCTTAGGCGGGATGCCATGTTTGCCAAAGTGTCTGCTCTGCAGTTCTGGCTTCTTTCTATTTTTTGGATGGAGAACGTTCGGAAGGAGTGATTCAAGATGTTCACTAGTTCGGAATACCGAAGCATCCTATCGTCTTTAATGGAGAATTCTCCCAGGACTTGGCTTACCACCAACTAGGAATCTGAGAAGACCTCAAGGTTTTGAACCTCGC
The DNA here is from genome assembly GCA_008638375.1 of Nyssa sinensis. Classification (NCBI taxonomy): domain Eukaryota; kingdom Viridiplantae; phylum Streptophyta; class Magnoliopsida; order Cornales; family Nyssaceae; genus Nyssa; species Nyssa sinensis. The sequence continues at coordinate 17,414,692 of CM018042.1, read as the reverse complement.
ATTCCAGAGCCAACTCCATGCCTAGGATTAGGGCTTCGTATTCTGCTTTATTATTGGAAGCTCTGAATCCTAGGCTAACTGCTTTTCTAATAAGAGCCCGTCAGGGGACTGCAATACCAAGCCCACTCCAGAACCCTGATCGGTTGATGACCCATCAATATAGAGCTACCATGTCCCTTACGCTTCAAAGAACTGTGCCTTGTCCTAAAGTGCCGGGGTGAATTCAGCAACAAAATATACTAAGGCTTGTCCCTTGATGGAATTCCGTGGTACATATGATATGTCAAATTCTCTTAATTCCACATACCACTTTACTAATCTTCCTGAAACCTCAGGCTTCCTCAATATTGACCTTAGGGGATAGGCAGTTGGGATTTCAATTGGATGGGCTTGGAAATAAGGTCGGAGCTTCCGAGCTGAAATTACCAAAACGAAGGCCAACTTTTCGATTTTTGTGTATCTTTTTTCTGTGTCGAGCAATGCCCTATTGACGTAGAATATGGGCTTCTGGACTCCCCTGTCTTGCCTGACTAATACGGAACTGATTGCATTCTTAGAGACTGCAAGGTAGAGGAGTAGCTTTTTCCCTTAGACTGGTTTTGACAAGAGCTCTAGAGAGGCAAGATATTCCTTTAGTTCTTAAAAGGCTTTTTCACACTCCTCGGTCCATTGTAAAGCTCTGTTACCTTTTAAAGCTCTGAAGAAGGGTAGACAACGATCAGTGGACTTGGAGATAAACTTGCTCAGTGCTGCAATTGTACCATTGAGTGCCTGAATGTCTTTCTTGGTTTTTGGTGATTCCAGCCCAATCAGAGCTCGAATCTGAGTGGGGTCTGCCTCAATACCCCTCTAAGAGACAATATATCCCAAGAATTTTCCCTTCGTCACCCCAAAGGTATATTTTGAGGAATTGAGCTTCATCTTGTGTTGTTTTAGGATGTCGAAAGTCTGGGATAAGTGCTGGAGGTGGCTACCTTTCTGTAGACTTTTGACCAGCATGTCATCAATGTAAACCTCCATGGTATTGCCGATCAGTGGGCTGAACATCTTGTTGACCAAATGCTGGTATGTGGCCCCAGCATTCTTCAAACCGAACGACATTACTCTGTAGCAATAGAGACCTCGTTCGGTTATGAAGGCTGTCTTCTCCTAGTCTAGAGGGTACATCTGGATTTGGTTATACCTAGAATAGGCATCCATGAAACTCATGAGTTCATGCCCTGTAATAGCGTCAACCAGCTGGTCTATCCTTAGTAGTGGAAAGCTATCTTTGGGGCAAGCTTTATTGAGGTCTGTGTAGTCAACGCAGACCCTCCACTTGCCATTTTTCTTTTTGACCAGAACAGTATTGGCCAGCCAGTCTGGGTAGAATACTTCTCGTATCATCTTGGCCTTAAGCAGCCTCTGGACGTCCTCGTTTATGATCTGATGCCACTCTAGAGCTAGCGGCCTTCTTTTTTATCTTACTGGTGGGTGGTCTGGATCTACCATCAGTTTGTGGGTTATGAGGTTTGGGTCTATACCCTCCATATCTTTGGTCTCCCACGCAAACACAGAGAGGTTGTCTCTCAGAAATCTTATTATCTCCTCTTGCTCGGCATGTGTCAGGTCTGGACCAATGTACAAATAGTGCCCCTCAGATTCTGAGCTGACTAATACTTTGATGGGTTCCCCAATTGGTTTGGCCTTGCTATCCCGTCCTCTTGGGCTTAGGGGTTCCTCAATTCTAGAAGGGCGACCTTTCTCCTCAAGATTGTGGGAGAGAATTGGATCCGCACAGTCCCGAGCATACTGTAATTGCTATTTAGTAGTCTTCTCATTGAGTGCAATGGCATGACATTCCCGAGAAGTTGGCTGGCACCCTTTGACAGAATAAACAGTCTGGTTGTGGACGTACTTTAAACATTGGTGGAAGGTTGAGGTGACAACTCCTATCTGGTGTAGCCACGGTCTCCCAATTATGACATTATAAGGAGATTTTGTATTCAGCACCATGTATTCTGAGATTGTGGTTTTCTGTCCTTCACCTTCCCTTACTATAGTTGGCAGGTCGATCTTCCCCAATGGGATGCTGAGATTACCATCAAAACCTACCATTACAGCAGTGGTAGGCTTGACGCTATTGTGATCAATCTTCATCTGCTTGAGAGGCTCATAGAACAGTATATTAACAGAACTGTCGGTGTTAACTAGAACTCTTCTGATCTCGAAGTTGGCAATTTTAAGAGTGATGACGAGGGCATCACTGTGAGGGCAGTGTACCCCAGCCAGATCCTGCTCTGTGAACTGAATTTCTGGTTCTGGTTTGAACCTTTTCTCAACGTTGGTGACCCACAAAGAGTTTGAGGCAGCTTTAGCCTCTCGAGCATACCTTTTTCTTGCTCTGTTTGACATTCCTGTAACAGGGGTATCTGCATGGAGGATGTAGATAACATGGTTGTCCTGCTTTTGAGGCTCATTCCGCCTTTCCCTCTGCTCCTATCTCTGCTCAGGCCTCTGGTCTGTCCTGTGTTGATGCTTGTCCTCGTGGAGGTTCTGCCTCCCGTCCTGCTTAACGAACTCCCGAAGACGTCCTCTCTTTATGAGCTGCTCAACCTCATGTCTAAGGGACCTGCATGAATTAGTCGTATGCCCGTAATCCTTGTGGAAATTGCGGTATTTATTTTGGTCCCGAAGATTGGGATCTCCTTTTATCGGCTCTCGCCATCTTAGGTTTTCCCGATCTCGGATCTACCGAAGTACCTGAGCCAGTGTGGTATTCAAAGGGGTAACGTTAGTGAATTCCCTCGGTCCGGAATTATAAACAGCCCTGGGTGCCGCTCTTTTTTTTGGACTCCTGACCCTCTTCTTGCTAGGGTCCCTTTTATGGTTGTCCTTCTTATGATCTTCCCTTTTCGGATTGTCCTTCTGGTTTTGCTCTTTGCTTTTTTGGGACGTGCCGTTAGCTTCCTCCAAGTTGATATATTTCCTGGCCCGGTCCATTAATGCAGCCATATCGGCAGGAGGGCTCTTTGTCAAAGAATTCCTAAAACCTCCGTGAGCAAGACCAAAGGTTAGGGCAGCTACGAGGAAACTTGGGCTGCAGTCAGTTATCTCGGTGAGTTCAGTATTGAAGCGCGCAATGTAAGCTCTGAGGGGCTCTGCCTTAGTCTGCTTGACATTCAGCAAGAACTCTGGTCCCTTTTTGAGCCTTCTGCTCGTCATAAACTTGTCCAAGAATTGCCTACCGAGCTCATAGAAGTCGGTAACTGAGTTCAGTGAGAGGTGGTGGAACCATTTTAGGGTGGTACCTTTTAGGCTGGTAATGAAAGTTCGGCACATAAAGGCATCAGAGGCCCCGTGATGGGCCATTGTATGCTGGTAATGTGATAGATGATCTCTTGGGTCTCCAGTCCCATCATAAAGGGTGAACTTCGACACAACAAACTTCCTTGGTCTTTCTTCTAACATGATGGCAGGAGTGAATGGGGTGGCGAGTCTTCCGAGCAGCTTGGCCAACTCATCCTGCTCTGGCGGGTTCTGGGCACCTCTTATAGCTACTGTTCGATCCACAGATTGAGGAGGGTTCTGAGGCTCCCGAACTAGAGGAATTGGTGCCGCTTGGGGCTGAGGCTCCTCTGGTGCTGGATGTGTTCCCGGAGCCTTTGGAGTTGGGGCTCTAGTAGTGCTTCGGTAATGGATGTTAGGGGCAAAGGTTGGCGTTCCCCAGCCCGGGGCTACTGAGGGCTGTGGATCTCTACCGACTTGAGCAGTATTTTTGGGGTGCCCAGGTTGGTTGTTGGGAGCCTCCTCATAAGGCTTTTCATTCGTAGTGACAGTAGGGGGTTGCGTCCCCTCAGCAGCAACATTGACCGGCGGATTTGGAGGATTCGTCCCTTGATTTCTTGTAAGCATTGTCAGAGTTCTAGATATGGCTAGTAGTTGTTCTTGCACTAGTTGGTTGTGTCGTTTGATTGACTCAATCTCCCGTCGTATGGGATCAACTGTCGGCCCTCTTGCTCGTGCGGCAGGCGGCCGATGTTGAGAGTTTTGAGGATTTTAAGCATTCTGCCTTGGTTGGAGATTGGGGGCCATGGTTCTCCGGTAAGAAGGAGAATAAGTTTGCAAGTAGAGCACTTGGAGATTTGTCGTTTCTCACAGACGACACCAAACTGATGCTGCACTTTTTGGCTCGCAAGGACTTTGGGCTCCACGACCTGTAGAACACTCAAAAAAGGGGATCAGAGGGCCACCGGATTGGCTCTGGTGGTAGCCGCTCCGATGCTTAAGTCAATAAACTGAATTGAAAAGACTATAATGCGATCATCAGAGATAGCAGTTACCTTGTTGGACATTGTATCAAAATAGAGATAATCATGTGTGGTAGTTTCCTTGTAAAAGACTATTTCCTTATTCTCTACTCAGCAAATGTTAAGGCAATAACAAGGTCTGAACCATACAGAATGCTCTGAGTGAATTTTGTTCAGAGCATGAGTTCTAAAGGATAAGTGCATAAGTGTGTTCTGAAGGCTTCGCTTGCTCTATATGACCGAGTATTATCAGATCTGTAAGCATACGTGTCTCAAGATGATTGGTGTGTCGATTTGTGGTATATCAAAAATATTAATTATTAAGTTATAAAATTATTAATTATTTATTATATAACGAGATTGGTTTTTTAAAAATTTATTAATTATTAAAAATTATTAATTTATTAAATATTAATTATAAGAGTATTAATTGTATTTAGTTTTTATGGGGTTAGAAATTTGTTTCACTGACTTGTGATTCACTTTAAAGATGCTTGAGAAAATAATGTATATCAACTTTATAATTTATTGATTGTCCGGTTCACACAAAAACCTCATTCAAAAGCAATAATACACTAAAAGCTATAATTTAAAATTTTCTTCAATTAGAAATTGAAGATCTTACACTTTGTGAAGAAGAATCCTTTTACATAATTTTGAAAATAATATATATATATATATATGATAGTAAGAGAGTTTTCTTCTCACTAATTCCTGTATCATCCATTTTAATTCCCTACATTCTTTAGCACCCAATGTTATGGATTAGAGGAGAAATTACCCTTGTATTTCAGATCAAATAAAGAGCATCAACCACACTAACCCCTAGATTAAATGGACCTTCACCTTCGTGAACCCAATGTGTGAACAGCTGGAAGAACAAACATTCAGTGGTCCAGAAAGTTTCCAAGAGAGGAATGGCCGACACTGCTTTAGGTTTCCTCTTGGAAAACTCAAAGGAGATGATGAACTATGAGTAGTTGAGTCGAATCAGGAGTGTCAATTTTTGATACGATACAACAACACGACTCGAATTCGATATGTAGTTAGTAGGTTTGTGTTGAGTTTATATGAGTTCGGATCATAAACGAGTCAACTCGTTTAATACGGTTAGTAAACGTGTCGTGCTCGGATTGTAATCAGGTTGACCTGTTTAACACAAAATAACCTATTTAATTATTCGTATCAAATCCATTTAATAAAAACCCGCCAACTCGTTTGACCCATTTATTACTCATATAAGTAAGGTTAATTTTGTAAATTAATTTAACATCTTGAATGATGTTACGATATATGGTTATTTGATGAATTTATTATTATTACTATAACGTGTTAAAAATGAATAAATTTGATTTTATATAGTAATTTTATTATGAAAATAAATTATACAATTTAAATAGATTATATTATTATGTTGTGTTATTCTTGTTGTAACATGACACGTTAACAAATAAATTATACGAATCGGGTCGTATGACTTATGTACTATACAAATCATATTAGAATTGAATGAATTAACATAAGTAATTAATTATATAGTATTCAGATTGACACATATAATATAATAGCCTTAGACGAAAAATCCATATCTCTTTGCGAGAGTCGGTGCCCGACACCTCTTTATTGAGAAAATGTGGGCCAACCAGGGATCTCTTTTTATTTAGAAAATGCATTTGTGTCCTAAAGCACGCACTGCTTCACCATCTAATGCCAAATTCATAGGACTTTCGCCCAGAGAAGAAGAAAGGGCTATCGTTGGTGTAGATTTCTGCAAAAGACGAGAGAGATGGCCGACACTGCTCTAGATTTACTCTTGGAGAGGCTGAGAGGGTTGATTGACTATTGCGAGACCATCCTCAATTTACCGATTGAGGATGAGATCCCATTTCTTTACGAAAATCTAGAATTCCTGAGAACGTTCCTCAAGGATTCGAAGAAGAAATGCTATGAGCATGGGAAAATGAAAGATCTGGTAACACGGATTATAGATCTGGGTTTTGAGGTGACAGATGAAATTTGTTGGGCAATCGATTGTAAATCGGATATAATTTGTTATAGTCGAGATTTCAACGATGTCATAAAAGAGATAGAGTCTATCTTGAAAGTGGTGAAGGAGATTTCTAACAAGAATTCATATGGCACCGGAGTCCCGCAGGCTGAATTGCATACCGACGGAAGTTCGTCAAGAGCTAGTGCTCCCAATTTAGAGGAAGAAACTGTGGTTGGCTTTGAGGATCAAGCAAATATGATAACAGAGGAACTTGTTGGAGGGTCGAAACAACTAGCAGTTATCTCAATCCATGGAATGGGAGGATCGGGTAAGACTACTTTGGCAACCAAATTATATAATGATCCTTATATTGTATATCACTTCTATATACGTGGTTGGACATATGTCTCTCAAGAATATCGAAAGAGAGATTTGTTGCTTGGCATTCTAAGTTCTATTGTTAGGCTTGAAGAGATTTACACCATGACCGATGAAGAGTTGGGAGGGAAGCTCTACAGACATCTCAAGGGTAAGAGATATTTCATTGTCATGGACGATCTATGGCATATCAAGGCATGGAATTATTTAAAGATATTTTTTCCAAATGAATGCAATGGAAGTAGAATTATTTTAACAAGTCGTCAGAAGGAAGTGGCTTTGCAAGCTAAACCTGATGGCCCTATTCACTTTCTCCGCTTCTTAACTAAAGATGAAAGTTGGGATCTGTTGCAACAGAAGGTATTTTTGAATGAAACATGCCCTCCAGATCTGGTAGAAATCGGAAAAGAAATTGCAAAAAAATGTCAGGGATTACCACTTGCAATAGTTGTAGTAGCTGGATTGCTTGCAAAAACGGATAAGACACAAAACTGGTGGAACCAAGTTGCTGAAAGAGTGGGTTCATTCCTTGTTAGTGACCCAAAGCAATGTTTGGACACACTAGCACTGAGTTACAATTACTTGCCTCATCACTTGAAGCCATGCTTTCTCTATTTTGGAGCATTCCCAGAAGATTATGAAATTCCAGTACATAAGTTGATTTCATTATGGATTGCCGAGGGATTCATACATCAATTTGGGCAAAGAAGACTAGAGGATGTAGCAGGGGAATATTTGATAGATCTGATTGATCGAAGTTTAGTCTTAGTTGCAAAAAAGGGGTCTATTGGTAGAATTAAAGCATGTCGTGTTCATGATTTGTTACATGATTTATGCTTGAGAAAAGCTGAAGAAGAGAACTTCCTAGAGAAAATTTACGGGTATGAACAACTTGCTTTTTTTTCTTCTTCAGATCCTATAGCAAATAAGCAACATCGCCTGAGCATCCATTCTCGATTTTTCAATCATCTTCCTTCAAAACTCCAACATATCCGCTCTTGTTTGTGTTATGCTGGACCAAGATCCCTATCTGTTCATAATACCAAATTCATTTATGCTGCCTTCAAACTCCTTAGGGTGTTAGATTTATCGTCCATCTTGATCCTGGTTGTAACAGAAGCAATAAAAGGTCTAGTCGATTTGAGGTACTTAGCAATTCAGATTGATAGGAAAATTTTCCTTGATCCAGTATTCGAACTCTGGAACTTGGAAACCCTTATTGTATCAACTTCAAAATGGAAAAATTCTCAGTTTTCATTTGACATACCCGATACTGTTTGGAAGATGTTAAAGTTACGGCATATTCATATGCCAGGTACTATAACATTACCGAACAATGATCTCTATCCCATTGTATTGGATAACCTACAAACCCTCCCTCTAGTTAGCCCTTCTGAGAATTTCGAGAATGTCTTGGCAATCACTCCCAAATTGAAAAAGCTAGGATTTTGTGGCCCTTTGATTTCAGAGTTGGAAGGGTATTTAACATTTCCTAATCTCAACTTTTCAAATCACCTTGAAACATTGAAGTTGTTTAATACAACCTTCAAATACGACCTTCCTCCAGTTGACATTTTCCATGGGGTTAAGTTCCCACCAAATCTTAAGCAGCTAACTTTAGAAAATACATGGTTAGGGTGGAAGGAAATGTCAATACTTGGGATGTTATCCAACCTTGAGGTTCTCAAATTAAGGCGTGATGCTTGCATTGGACCAGAGTGGGAAACGAGAGATGGGGAGTTCCAAAAACTCAAAGTCTTGCAACTTAAATATTTGTCTTTTACTGAATGGAACACCTCCAGTTTTCACTTTCCGAGCCTTCAGCATTTAGTATTGCATGGGTGTCACAAACTTGAGGAGATTCCCTCTAGTTTGACAGATATACCAACACTAGAGATTATTGAGCTGTCGCGGTGTAGCGGCTCTGTTGTTAATTCTGCTAGGCAAATTCAAAAGAGCAGCAGAGCATGAGAAATGATTGGTTGAAGATCATTATCGATCATTTTGGTGAAAAGATCACTACATAATCATTATAGAAGATCCAAAATTGCTTGGTCATTCTTCTAAATGTGCAAACAGAGATTTGAAGAACGGTGCCTTTGGATCAGTTACGGTAAGCATCACACATTCTTCCTTCTTGATAAATGTGCAGCCTCCATTATTCTTGGAAAAAAATAGAAATATTTTAAGATTTCTACGCTCGGCTACTTGGAATTAGAATTAAAAAAAAGTTAAAATTTTAACTAATTTTTCTCTAATTTCAATTCTAATTCTAAAACAATTCATGTATGGTAAATAAAGCTATATGAATTTGAGTAATAAATAAAAATATGATTGGTTTTACTTCAAATTTTTTATTCTTAGAAAGATATGATTTTTTTTGCTTAATGTTGTTTATTTATTTGTGTTTTCAAATTTAGTATCTTATTCCTCTATTTTTTTTTTCTATTTATTGACTAGCTTGAACACTCACTACTGCAAGAAGAAAAGCCAAGGGAAAAGTAAGGGGCATCCAACCTGTTGATGTTTGCTTTTCATTAACTAGCTTGAGCATTTACTACTCGAACAAAAACCAAGGGAACAGCTGAGGGCATCCAACCTCTTGATGTGAATGGTAATATCTACACTTGTAGTCCTCATGAAAATGAAGAGGTCCAACATATGCATTTGTACTCCTTGTACTTATTCTTCTTTGTCACAAGTTCCTCTCTATCAGTGTTTCTCTTTTATAATTTCCTTTTTGTTATATGCAGCTTTGACACAAATTTTTATATTATTCAAACCACAAATTTTTATATTATTCAAACTTAATGGATTCATTGATGGTCACTTTTATTAAACTGATGGGACTAAAATATATCTATAAAAAATTTGATATGGAATATTACAATTTTTATTTATATAACACTACTATTCATTCATATTTATTTATTTATTGATATGCAATTTTTTGTTTAATTTCATTTGGAATGTATAATTTTTCTAAGCACTAATAAAATAATGTTCATTTTTAATATTTTAGAACATTCACTACTTCTCTACACATTCTCTTATATTTTGAGGCTTCTTTTAGTTTGTGACTTTAGGGAGAGAAAAATAATATGAACTTAATCATCTTCTTTAGAGTTAATTAGCCTTAAGTTCCTTGTAAATATACTAAATTATTGTGAAGTTTACGCGCATTCCACTTTTGAGCTAAGGACAATCAATTATTTTGTATTTTGAGCTTTAGGTCCATTTTGATGAGCTGTTACTTTTTTTTTTTTTTTCCTTCAAAATAGAAAGAATACCCTTATATATGATTTATCCATTTACCCAACCTACATTCACCTTTTTCTAAACCCACACAATATCTCTTCCTCTCATTGTTGATGATGTTGGGCATTAAAATCGCTCTCGAACGCATCCATCAGAAATTATCATTTAGATTTCATCACCTACCATCTCCATCTTTGGATACACACACACACATATGATTGATTTTGCCGATTGGGCTCTCTCGCAATCCACCCAATCTGAGAAAGCAAGGGACATCAAATAGCAGTACCTACATGTTGTTTGTGAAGAGATCAAAGAATCTAGGATATGTGCAAACGTACAATAAAATTTAAATTTGCAAACGTTTAGATCAAATTGAATATGAAGATGGCTCCATTGACTTATCCGGGTTTCTCTCTTTATAATCATCTACAACACTGTGTTTCTTAGCGAAGGGGTGGACTCGATTGGTAGAAGTGTTGGTTTTCAGGTATCTGGCATTTTGTGGGATGATTAATGGGGTTTTTGGATTGATGGTGATTCATTTGTGAATACTTCAATTGAGAAAAAAGGTCACCACTATTTTTGTTCAAATGTTTATGTAACATTTCGTAAAATTGAAAAATACATAAAAGAAATAAATGATGAATAATATTACTTTTGCATAATAATAAACATCACGAACATAATAATGAGGTGGAAAGAATTTAAACAACGTGATTTGGAGTAATGATATATGGATGATAAATGAAAAATAGTAAAAATAAGAAAAATGTGTAGGATTTTCTGGCATTTGTTTGAACGAATAGGCTGTTCGTTCGAACGAACATTAAAAAGTCTACTGTAAATTTCGTTTGACATTTGTTCGACATTTGTTCGAACGAATGGCTCATTTGTTCGAACGAATGTGCGACAAATTGGGCATAAAATTCATTTTTCCTTTCTCTTCCAAACTCTCTCTATACAAGAGAAAACTTAGGGTTAGGGAATTTCTTTGGTATTCATGAATCTTCAAGCCTTGTAAACACATCACACTACAAGGATTCAAGTATAAGAATGATTTCTACCAATTGAAATTTTAGAATTTCAAGATTTCTTCAAGAACACAAGCTAAAATTTAGGGCTTTTCATTTTCTTTTCAAATTTCTTGAAATTCTTTGTAGATCTAGCTTAGTTGAGTGAAATAAATGGTGTAAATCATTTCTTAGGTTTTGGGAGCAAGGATTGAAGCGTGAAATTAGAATCTCTCTCTCTCTCTCTCTCTCTCTCTATACACAAATCCATACTTGTTGGGAGGTAGGGCTTCTAACCTAGGTGAAGAATGAATGTTAGGAAGAAAATATGCATTGCATGACATTTACATGCACCATCTTGTATGAAATTTGTGCAGAGAATGATGTAGATTTCTAGATGAACTAGTAGATGAATCTTGTGTGCTTATCTCTTGATATATCTTGTCTTTTAAAATGTTAAAATGTGGGTTCGATATATGGTGCCGGCTTAAAATTCATTTACTTAAATGTTTCAAGAATTATTTACTCGTTATTCATGAACTTGAAAGAAGTTGACATGCCTACTAAGTGTTTGATAAAATGCTTAAATGATGGTGATGATGTTGTATGGTATAATTATTAGTTGTATTACATATGTGACATTTTTCCCTTTGATGTGAATGATATTGTCCCTTTGAATGCCTTTGATTAAATGAAAGATTGAATAAATACCTTGTGATGAATGAATGAGAATCTAGATAGTTGAAGGGTTGAGAAAGGGGAAGAAATGAAAAAAGAAATTCCAAGTTGAAAAAGGGGAAGTCATGGATGGTTACCCCGGGTTTTTGTGACGGGGATTGTGTCTCCATTCGGTTACAAACCGTAATCCCGCGTGGGTGGTTATATGTTTCCATTGGGTTAACAGTCCGAAAAGCACTCAAGTTCAATCAGGAGCCATTAGGTAGTCTTGAAGGATTACGGAAGAAGCAAGTAGAAAGTAGTATCGTTGAGATGAGTGAGGTGATGATAATCTAAGTAACCTCTTTTTGTGTTGCATTGTTATTGTGAGAATTGAAATATGTTATTATTGTTATATTAATGTTCTTATTTCAATTGATTATGCTATGAATGTTCATTTTGAAATGCTTGGTGATGCTTGGTGACACTTGCTTGATACTACACTTAACACATGCCTATACTTGTTATCGTTTATTCTTTCTTTTGTTTAGTTGCTCTATTGGGGTTGTTGTATTGACCCCTACCAGATCCAGGTAATGGCAAGGAGTCGGTCGATTGATGACATAGATGAGAATGACATTCCTTTTGAACTCTTATGTTTTTTTTTTTTTTTGGAATATAACTAAATTCACAACTTCTATTTTGGTCTTTTGTTATTTTGGAAATGTAAAAGGCCCTAAGATTTTTATATGTTAATGTGAAGGCTCGGAAGTCTCAACAAGACTAGTATTCTTTTGACTTAGAAATAATAATCACATGATGAATACACTTTTGAAAATTATGTATGGAAACCTTGTTGGGTTATGTGTATGGAATGTGAATGAATATTTTTGTTATAAAAAACTCAAGTAAGAATATGCATATCACAGGGTGGTTTGAGATATACAGAGATTATTTATTTAATTTGACCTTAATTTACAAGGTCACCCACGGGTCTTTAGGGCTCGGGGCATGACAATTTATTAGGATAATATGGTGTTGACGCATAACCACGATCATAATATTTACATTTGGTCAACATTTTTTAATAGTACTTGATTGATTTAAACTAGTACCCTTAGATGTTTTTTAAATCTTCATACTTAAGATCACATAAGCTTTTCTTATATCTTTCGTATAAAACTTTTTAGAAAGGTAAGACTTAACATCCTCAATTATCCTTAAGTTTATTCCAAAGATTAAAATATCATCCATATAAAGACACAAAATAACACTATCTCCATTTCGTTCTTTATAATATAAGAGTTTATCATATGGTTGATCCTAAATTTATATTCTAATATCATTTTATCTAACTTCTCATGCCATTGTTTTGGGGCTTGTTATTGCATATAATGACTTAACTAACCTACACACCTTATGTGCTTAACCTTTTATTATATAACCCTTAGCGCGTACCATATATATCTCATCGTCTAAGTCTTCATTTAAAAATTCAGTCTTAACATCTTTTGATGTACTACTAAGTTATAGATAGAAGTTTAGGCTATAAGAATCCTAACAGTGGTAATACTAGCTACATGCGAGTATGTATCAAACTAATCAATTACTTTCTTTTGTGTAAATTCTTTAAGCCATGCTTTATACTTATGAATACTACCATTGGAGTTTAATTTCTTTTTAAATATCCATTCATAACTGATAACGTTTTTTCTAGGAGGCAAGTCTACTATCTCCCAAGTATTGTTTTGTAATATAGATTTTATCTAACTATTAATAGCCTTTTTCCAAAATAGTGCATCTATAGATGAATGATTTTCTACATAGGTAGTAGGTTCACCTACCACTGAAAAGGTATAAAAGTCTCCTCCTAAGTTATCTTCTATTCTTGACCTTTACTTCTAAGTTTTATTTGTGACTACTTCCTTTTTCAAAGGTGTACTAATATTAGAAGAAGGCTTACTACTAGTAGATGGCCAGCTAATAGAAGGAGTTTCATTTACTTGATTTGGTACTCTAGTTTTAAAAGGAAATTATCCTCGAAGAATGTAGCCTCTCTAGATTTAATTATTGTATTATTTGAGATTTCACTAATTTTAGAGTTGGTCATTAAAAATCTACTAGTGTTACTATTTTTCAGAATATCCTATAAAGACAACATCTACAGTTTTATGACCAATTTTCTTTTGTTTTGGTTCAGGTATTGAGACTTTTGCTAAACATCCCCACACTTTAAGAAAATTAAGGTTTGGAGTTCTTTTATTCCATATCTTATATAAAGTTTTTTCATTATCTGTTATTATATATAATTCTATTTAAGATAAAACATGCACCAAGTAGAGCTTCCCTTACAAGTTCTTAAGTAATCTAAAACTTAGTAGCATTGCATTTACCACATCCATTAAGCTTCTGTTTTTTTAGCTACTCCATTTGATTGTGGAGAATATAGAGGTGTTATTTCATGAATTATTCTAAGTTTCTTAACTTTCTTATTCAATTGATTTTTCACTTCAGTCTTATAAATTTATTAAAGACTTCATCTTTAGTTTTAATTAAGTATACATAACAATACTTTGAACAATCATCTATAAAGGTTACAAAGTATTTGTTACCAGCTCTAGTAGGTAGTCTATTAAAATCACATACATCACTATGTATTAGTTCTAAGACTTGGGTATTTCAACACTTTTAAATGATTTCCTAGTTCGTTTGGCTTGTACACATATTTCACACGTTTATTTATCATTTAATTGGGTTTTATATATAAGATTAAGATTCATTAGTCTCTTTATTTTACCTAAATTAATGTGACCTAATTTTCCATTCCATACATCATTACATTCAACGCTATGAACTTGAGAAAGCATTTTATTAATTTTCATAGAAACTTTCAATTTAAAAAGTCCGTCACAAACATAACATTTACCCATAAAAACATCATTTCTAATTATTACAACTTTATTTGACTCCATAACAACTCTATAACCTTATTGTACTAAAGATGATCCGCTAACAAGGTTTCTTCTAATTTCATAAACATGTCACACAATCTTTAAAATCAAAGACTTCCCGATGTCATCTTCAATTCAATGTCTCTAATTCCTAGCACTTGTGTCACGTAATCATTTCGTAACATTACACTACCTCCACTTGATCTTTGATAAATTTTAGAACATCCACGAACAAAACATACACGTGTGTTAGCACTCGAATCTAAACACCATTTATTATCTTGATAAGTAAAATTAATCAAAGATTTATTATAGCTAAAGGCTAGTTCAATAAGATTGTCTTACTCCACTAGCATGTTGACTTAAGCCATTAGTCCACTTTGATTGTTATTTGGTTTAGGCCTTGGTACTTATGGTTCAATTTTCTTAAAGAAGAATCCTTTTTTTACCAATGAAGAAAAGGGAAATTTTATTGATGTAGATAAGTGTACAAGGGATACAACAAAAAGTACATCAATAGAAAGGTGGTGCAAAAGACATCAGCACTAAACAAGCCCTGTCCCAACTAGATTGACATAAAACAAGAAACAATCACATGCCAGTACACACCCATGAAGAGAATAAGGAACACCATGAAAAAACTCTCCAGCACATCAAGGAGCACAACCAAAACGTAAGAGAAAAATAAAACAAAACAGCCCCCAAACCAAAGACCCTTTGAAAACACTAGAAAGGCAATATAGGAAACTTGATAAAAGCATAAAACAAATAAAAATCAGAGAATCACCTTAAGCCATTGAAAGATGAACACTAGCTCGAAAATAGAGAAATGGATCCACCAGCGAAAGACCAATCAGTTTGCTTCCCCAGGCACTAAGAGATCAGCAGCAGCGTGAGCAATATTCTGAATTTTCTAAGAGCAATCTGCTAGTGATTCAAATCTGCCGCAATAGTCAACAACTTTTGATGATGTTCTAAAGATCGTGGATCCTATTATTAATATAATAATCTAAGCTCCTCAGCTTGAATTTAACCTAAAACACCACCTTTGTTTTCACTAGATCCATTATTTCCACCCATTATTGCTGAGTATTATTGAACAAAGCAATCACTCCTTCGAATCCAAACTGTAAAGCCCCGGTATTTTAACAAAAATTAAATAAAGAATTAAATTGGAGAAATAATTAATGTTTTATAAATTTAATTGAGGAAATTAAATTAGATCCAATAAAATTAAAATGGATACATGCAAATAAATTTAAAAGAATTTAGACTTTCTTGAGATTGTAGAAAAAAAAAAAGGCCATTAATGAGATAATTGAGGAAATGAACTAATATGAGTAGATGGATAATTGTACACAAAAAGATATTTAAAAATGGGTGATCAAAAGGTTACATTTGGGTGAATCTCTACCACACATTTAATTCCCACACATACCAACACATGATACACACTAAACACACACACCAAAGTAAGATAAGGCTGGGCACATAACACACACACACACACAGCTGGGCTATTGAGAGGAAAAGAGAGAAAAAGAGAGAGAGAGAGAGAGAGAGAGAGAGAGAGAGAAGAAAAGAAAAAGAAAAGGGCAACTAGGTTCTTGCAATTTCTTTTCTTTAAACCTCAAATCTTTTAGATTCCTTGGAGTTTAAATTGAAAATATATCACTCTACAAACATGATACATCAAGGTCTTGAGCAATTTGGGAGAAATTTCAACAAGCACAAGAATAACAAATTAGGGCTTTTTTATTCTCAACTCAAAATTTTCAAGAACAAGGTAGGGTTTCTAAACTTAGAAATGGAGATGCTTAGAGTTGCTAGGTTGTGTTTGGGTTGAAATTATAACTGGGTTTATGCAATTGTGTTTCTTTTTGGCATTTATCAAGGATTACATGCTAGGTAATATGAAAATTATCTTGTCTCTCCTTGAATGAAAAAAACTTATATATTTTTGTTTTAATTACTCAAAACATGATCCTTCTTGATTCTACCGAGATTGTCACTCATTTTCTTTATTAATTGTTAGATTAATGGAAATAGACCTTAAATGCTATATACTTGTCTATATGAGTTGGTTGATGCATTGTAAAAAAATCTATTGTTGATAAAAAATTGATTATACATGGAAGAGATGGAGAAAAATTAGAGACAAGGAAACTAGTGACGTCTTTGTGTGCTCTAAAGTATATGTGAGATTGCGATGCGTCACTTGTGTGCCTTGGAGTGTATGTGAGATTGTGATCCCGGGTTATGGATTTTGATGTGGGAGTGAACTTTCCTTTGGCTTGCGAGTTGAGAACCCATGCAAGGTTTGGGTGTAGTGTCCGGTGGGTTAATAGCCTATAAAACCTGATAGGCTTGACGAGAGCCGAAGTTTAGGTTGAGGGTGGGATTAAACCCCAAACTTGAATTGTGAAAAATTAAGGAATATTATGGCAATTGTGAAATGACAAGTGAAAAGAAAATCAGAACCATTCATAATGCATTAAAAGCCTTGAAATTTACTTGGATTGTTTTGTTATTTTATGGTTTTTCATATATTCGGATATTATCATTGGCATGCCACTACACTTTCACAAGCATGAACTTTGCAACATTTTTATTTTTCCTATTTAGATATCCTACTGAGGTACTAACCCCTACCAGGTGCTGGTCTCAGCAATGAACTTTTAAAGATGGAATTATTTTTGGTTGTATGAAGGTTGCATGATTTGGCTTGAAGATTGTTTTTTTGTACTTTTTTTTACGGACTTGTACTAATTATGCTTATGTTTTGGACTCATAAGAGTATGAATGGAATGTATTATGTATTTTTTTGTAATAAAAATGGTATGCAAGAATGAATTATAGCATTGTTAAAATGATAGTGGTCTAAGTTTAGCATTTCGGTTGAAGGCTGTGTAGAACAACCCAATTTGAAGGACCATATCCCCTGCATCGTACGGAATTAGAATCTCATTTTTTTCAGAATTAAACCTTATTGTCTTAGCTTTCAAATGGATCAAGAATAACCTTAATTAGGCAAATATTAAGAGAGTTATGCTGATTTTAAAAAACCTGGGCAAAATTTAACCATTGTTTATAAATCAGTCTATAACTTGAGTTCCAGGTACTCTTTTTGAGTGCTTTCAAAGCCTATGGAAACTAGACTTATTTTGTAATATGGCATAGAAAGTTCATAATGGCAGATTTTAGAAATTGGAAAATATAAAGATTTAAACAGGGCAAACCTACTATGTGAACAGAGTAGTTCAGACGTGCCTTCACCATTTTGTTAATAACTTGAGTTACCATAACTTGAGTTACCAGAAGTATTTTTGAGTAATTCCAAGGCTCACTAAAAGTAGACTCATATTAGAACATATTCTAAAAATCTCAAGATATCAGGTCTTATGAGTTGAGAGATATGGGGCTCCAAACTAGACTGAACTGTTTAGTGAACAGAAAAAAAAAAAAAAAAAAAAAAGTGAACCATAGATTGTCTTCTGAATGAATTTGATTTATTTTCTTGATTTATGATGCATGGGACTTCAAGAAACAATGTATACAAGTTACGTAGTAAATTGGAGAATTCATGGAATGAAGATCATGTAGGGTGAACTTTAAATATTACTAGATATACCATCAGGAATCGATTACAACCAGGGTCTTTGGGAACTTGGGGCGTGACACAAATAGTCCACACAATGGAAAATGAAATTACTTTCAAAATAGTTCTTTATAGGATTCTTGAACTTAAAACTCTGCCACCAAACAAAAACATCTTTTATGGAACTTGGAATTACCCACTACAAACCCCGCCAATTAATTCAACTAGCCCATAATTTCCAAACTTCCTTGCATTGAAGAATAACATGATTAGAGGATTCAATCTCCACCCCACAAAAATGACTAAAAATCCTTTTCTTCATCTCTTAAGATCCTAAGATTGAAGATAATCTGCGAATTTGATTCTATTATTCCAAGGCTAACCAATCAAAAAACCTTGAACTCTCGAAGGGGAAGCAGTTATTCCAAATGAGCTTCATGATCTGAATATTAGAACTAGAAGAGTCAAAGTAATGATAAATAGAAATAATAGAGAGATTGACCTGAATTGTAGGGAATTCCAAATCAAGTTATCATGCTTGGTTATAAGAGATTGAAGGAGCCCTAAGAAGAAAATCGCGAAGCCAGGACAATTCCTCCTCTTCTTAAGCAAACAACGGACGTTGAAACACCATCAGCATTTGTCAATGTGACAAAATCAGCTAGGCTACCATCCTTTAAATTTGATAAGGAGAAAAGTCTAGGAAATAAAGATGACAAGGCAAAATTCCCAACCCACGAATCTTTCAAAAAAGAGATCAAGCTGCCATTACCAATGCGGAGGCCCAAATTTGCAACAAAGATTTGATAAAAAGTAGGATTTATGTTCTCAACAAGAAGGGTATCCTGCCAAATCCTGGACATTTTACGAGATCATTCAACTATAGGAAGCCAATTACAACCAGAAAATTAAGATTTACTCCATAACACTCTTCTCCATAATGAGTCATTTTCCATATCAAACCTCCATTACCATATAATAAGTAAACAATCATTTGTTGTGCGGAAGCGAACAAACAAACAATAAATTGATCTCAAATAAGCAAAAATAAATTTAACGCACAGTGAAGACATAAGATGCCTATGTCCACGGACAACGATGATCAGTCTATTATGTATAAAAAAAAGGATTACAAGAGCAAAAAACTCCAAAAACCCGAAACCCCCATTTCTCCAATGATAACTATATTTTCCTAAGCCAAAACCCTAAAAGATAATACCCTTATATAAGTGGGTTACAACATTAAAGACAAAACAGGCCCAAAATCAACCAGGCCCACACATTACCTATTTTTTGGATCATCTCATGTCGCAAATGGGTTATTAAGAATCTAGGTGAATTCATGACAACCACCTAACAAATCTCCACCTTGGCCTAAATTTTCCAAACCATGCAAAAGAAAGTAAATGGATCATAGCTACCTCTAAATGCGCCCTTAGGCGCTATGCATCCTTAAGTGGTCAAACATGAGAGATATTGATCAAGTCTAAACAGTGCTTGAACTTGATCCCAGTCACCACCTTAGTAAACATATTTTTAGGATTATTTGTAGTCCCAATCTTTTGAAGAAGAATATCCCCTTGATTCACAACTTCTCAAAAAAAATGGAAACGAACTTTAATATGCTTCGTTCTAGCATGATGAACCTATTCTTTATTAAACAAATTGTACTTTAACTTTTTTAGTAGACCTCAACATACTCTTGAAAAATCCCAAAATCCTGAATCAATCCATGTAACCAAATAGCTTCCTTAATCACCTATGACACCGCCATGTACTTTACCTCAGTAAGAGACAAAACTGTTATTTGTGTCTTGCAATCTTGAGCCGTCTCATACCCAAACTATTTTGAGCACTTTTAAAAGTTTACTGATTGACACTTAGACTTAGAAAACCCCCTCTTATGTTAACCAATTGGTACAAGAAGTCTCAGAGGGTGCAATCGGCACTCGGGTGCCAGCAACCCCCCTCTTTGTGTGCTAATTGACACTCGAAGGCCTAGTTTCACATTTTTTTGCCTCTTTTTCATATTTTAGGGCTTGAAAACATTATATAATATATTATTGCAAGAAAAAGAAAGAGAACGAGAGCGGCATGAAGTTTTCTTAGACATTTGTGAATGGGTCTTAATACCCTGTTTTGTATTCTTCATCTTTGATAACGGATCTTTTACTATACTTCGCTTGTAGACGTAGGCTATTTGCCGAACCACGTATATTTGGTGTTCTCTTGTTCTTGCTGTGTTCGTTTCTTTGTTGTTCGTTATTTCATTTTCCTCTTCTATTGCATAAAAAACTAGTATCAGAGCTTTGGTAATGGCTACTGTGAAATACGAAGTCGAGAAGTTTAACGGTCAAAATAGTTTTGGCCTTTGGCGCATCAAGATGAGTGCTTTGTTACGACATCAATGTTTGGCGAAGGTTTTTAATGGCACGTTTCCAACAACGTTGATCACGGAGCAAAATATCGAAATGCAAGAAAAGACGTATAGCCCTATTCAGTTATCTTTTTCTGATGGAGTCTTGTGTGAAGTATTAGATGAAGAACGCACCTCTGGGCTTTGGAAAAAGATAGAGAATTTGTACATGAATAATTCGCTCACTAACCATTTGTATTTGAAGTAGCGCTTGTACACCTTCAAGATGAAGGAAGGTATATCCATCAATGAGAACCTTGATGAATTTAATAAAATTAGCATGGACCTGAAGAATACTAATGTTAAGGTTGAAGATGAAGACCAAGCCTTAACTTTTTTATGTTCATTGCCTAATTCTTTTGAGACTTTTGTTAATTCCATATTATATGGAAG
The DNA here is from genome assembly GCA_008638375.1 of Nyssa sinensis. Lineage (NCBI taxonomy): Eukaryota > Viridiplantae > Streptophyta > Magnoliopsida > Cornales > Nyssaceae > Nyssa > Nyssa sinensis. The sequence continues at coordinate 17,393,749 of CM018042.1, read as the reverse complement.
GGATACCATCTCTTTAGTAGATATTAAGGCATTTTTAAACTCGAAAGAGTTTAGGACTAAGTTGAATGGGAAAATGAGTGATTATTTAAGGCCTAGGGTCTTTTTGTGAAGGGTCATTTGGATTTCTCCAATAATAGAGGCCAACCAAATGAATTGGGCTCTGATAGTGGTAATAGTAGAGGCTAGGGCTGAGGTAGAGGCCAATGTGGATCTAGAGGTCGATCATAGTTTATAACACCCAAGAGTGAGATTGAATGTTACTATTGTCACAAGTTTGGGCACTATAAAACTGAATGTCCTATACTCAAAGAACAAGGGGGAAAGGAGAATGTTAATTCTTCTAATGTTATCAGGTGTTGCACAAGAAACCGTTGAGGTTACAAATAATGTCCTTTCAGTTTACTATTTCTGATAATCGCTCCAATGAGGAATGGATTCTTGATTTGGGTCGTTCCTATCATATAACCTTTAATCGGGATTGGTTCGCTACCTATGATTTAATCAATGGTGGTACAATCTTAATGGGCAACAACATAGCCTGTAAGATAGTTGGGATAGGTACAGTTCGAATTCGTTTGCATGACGGAATTGTAAGGATTCTACCCAAAAAAAAATATGATTTCTTTGGGCAGTTTAGATTCCAATGGTTACAAGTTCTCCGCTGAAGGTGGAGCTATAAAGGTTTGAAAGGGATCTTTGGTTGTGATGGAAGGTAACAAAGTAAATGGCCTTTACGTTCTTCGAGGCAATACAATTATTGGTTCTGCAGGTGTTTCATCTTCATATTCAATTGATCCAGATTCACATACCACCTATTTGTGGCATATACGATTAGGTCACATGAGCGAAAGGGGTATGAAAATTCTTAACGAATAGGGTTTGATTTGTGGACAATCTACAAGAAAACATAACTTTTGTGAGCATTTGGTTTTTGGAAAACAGAGAAGGGTAAAGTTCAGTACCATGATTCATTGAACCAAAGGTACAATTGACTACATCCATTTTGGATCTTTGGGGTCCTACAACCATCCCATCACAAGGTGGTGCTCAATATTTTCTGACATTCATTGATGATTATTCAAGGAAAGTTTGGGTATATTTTCTGAAGCACAATAATGAGACATTTGCTACATTTAAGCAGTGGAAAGCCTTGATTGAGAAGCAAATAGGTACGTTTTATCAGAATGAGAGAATTGCGAGAAACCTCACAGTTCGTGGCACTACCCAACACTTGTTTTAGCAGAACAAATGAGCATAACTCTTATAAAGAGAGATCATTTCATGCTCTCAAATGCTGGGTTATCTACGACATTTTGGCCTGAGGACGTCAATACAGCTTGCTATTTGGTGAACCATTCTCCTAATACTGCTATTGAAACTAATACTCCTAATGGATACTTCAGAATTTGATAGGGATTTCAAATATTAGCTTAATGTTTGATAAAGCATGTGGCTTTGGTTCTACCGTTATTAGTTATGTTGATTCAGATTATACTAGTGATCTAAATAAGATGAGATATCTGATAGGTTATGTCTTCACACTTGTTAGTTGTGCGACTAGTTGGAAAGCTACTCTACAGTTTACAATTGCTTTGTTAACAATAGAAGCAGTGATGGAGGCAATTTGGTTGAGAATTCTGGTCAGTGATTTGAGCTTATAGCAAGATGTTCCTATTGTATTTTATGGTAGCCAAAGTGTAATACATTTGACCAAAAATCAAATGCATCATGAGAGGACCAAACACATAGATGTTAGATATTATTTTCTTCGACATGTTATGTCTCAATGTGACATTACAATCAAGAAGATTGCCATAGCAAATAATCCAATAGATATGATAACTAAGCCCATTCTGCTACTCAAGTTCAAATATTCTTTGGACTTCATTGTTGTTCGCACCATTTGATTTGATCCTTAGGGATTTTGTGGAAAAGACAACATAAGAAGTATGTTTGCTCATGGCTTGAGGAAATACAAGTCAAGGTGGAGATTTGCTATTTGTGTCTTGCATTCTTGAACCGACTCGCATCTATATCATTTCAGGTACTTTCAGAGGTCTATCGATCAATACTTCGACCTAAAAACCCCATTTCTATTGACCAATTGGTACAAGAAGCTTCAAAGCATTGGAGAAAGTCAGAAAATGACCCATCGGCACACGTGTGTGCCGATCGGCACTCGGATGTCAGCAACCCCCCTCTTTGTATGCCGATCAGCACTCGGAGCCCAGTTTCACATTTTTTGCCTCATTTTCATATTTTAGGGTTTCAAAACATTACATAATGTATTATTGCGAGATAAAGAAAGAGAGAGGGTGGCATGAAGTGTTGTTAGACATTTGTGAGTGAGTCTTAACACCTCATTTTGTATTCTTCATCTTTGATAGTAGATCTTTTGTTGTGCTTCACCCGTGGACGTTGGCTATTTGCCAAAACACGTATATTTGGTGTTTTCTTATTCTTTCCGTATTTGTTTTTTTTTTCTCTCTTTGTTATTTCATTTTCCACTTCTGTTGCACAACACAAAGCAACTGTCAACTATAACATTGATTTTCAGCTCATCGGTCCCTTAGCAAGAGCAAAGACATATCCTGTAGTTGACCGAAATTTATCCAAATCTCTAGCATAGTCTAAATCCACATATCCAACCACATGATGACCAAGTCGATCATCCCTCTCAAACATCAAACCAACATCCATTGTACCCTAAATGTATCGTAGAATCCATTTACTACCTGCTGATGCCCTTTACCTAAATCATGGATATATATACTCACTATACTGATAGAGTGTGAAATATCAGGTTTCGTGCACACCATAACATACATCAAAGCACAACTGCATTTGCATACGGAACATGATCCATGTACTTACGCTCCTCATCTGTGCGCAGAGACCAAAGGTGTACTAACAGGTTTTGTATTCCCATCCAAACCAAAACGTGGTAGCATTTTCTTCAGATATTGTTTCTATGACAGAAAAATTGTGCCCTTCACTCTATCTCTTTCAATTTCTATGCCAAGCATCTTCTTAGCTTCACCAAGATCTTTCATTTTGAACTCATTTCCCAACTATGCAATCAACCTGTCTATCTCTACATTGCTTTTAGATACAATAAGCATGTCATCCACATATAAAAGCAAATATATAAATGAACCATCACGAAACTTAAGAAAATACACACAATAATCAAAATGGCTTCTTGCATACTTTTGTGCTGTCATAAACCCATTAAATCGCTTGTACCATTGTCTTGGAGACTATTTCAAACCATACAATTATTTTTTTAATTTGAAAACTCATTCATCTTTTCCAGTAACTTTAAATCCATCTGGTTAAGCCATGCGAATTTCCTCCTCCAAATCACCATGCAAGAATGTAGTTTTGACATCGAGTTGTGCCAACTCGAGATTAAACTGTGTAACCAAAGCTAACAAAATTCGAAGAGAAGAATGCTTAACAACTAGAGAAAATACCTCATTATAGTCTATCCCTTCTTTTTGTGCATAACCTTTAGCTACTAATCTAGCCTTAAATCTCACACTATTTTCCCCTAGAAAACTTTCATTTTTGGTGTATATCAATTTGCAACCAATTGCCTTATTTCCCTTTGGAAATTGTACCAACTTCCAAGTCTAATTCTTATAAAGTGATTGTATATCATCACCCATTGCATCATTCTATTTAACATTTTTTGAATGTTTCATGGATTCTTTATAAGTTAGAGGGATATCATCATCAACAATTGGAAGTGCATATTGCTACTATGTCAACAAACCAAGCAGGTTTATGAATCTCTCTTTTCGATCTATTAGCTACAATGGACTCTAGTTGCTATGGGATCTCTTGACCTTCATCCACATCTGAGCTTGAGCGCTCATCATCTGGATTGACAACAGAACTATCGCCTATTTGAACAGTTTTTACTACAACCAGTAGAGCTTCTAACTCCACCTATTGTGAAATACTCTCCTCCTAAGCATTCTTTTGATTATTCTGATTTAACATTATAGACTCATTAAAAGTAACATCCTTACCTAGAACAATTTTCTTTGATTCGGAACACTACAGTTTATATCCTTTCACACTTATACTAAAGCCCAAGAATATTATTTTCTTCGCTCTAAGGTCCAATTTAGTTTCCTTCACATGAAAATATGTAGAACTACCAAATACATGCAAAATATAATAATTTGTAGCAAGTTTTCAAGACCATAACTCTATGGGTGTTTTTTCACCATTTGCAGTTGTAGGTAACTTGTTGATGAAATTTCATACATATGTCACTGCCTCATCCCAAAACGCCTTGCTCAATCTAGCATTCAAAAACATACATTGCATATTTTCAAGTAAAGTATGATTCATACATTCTGCCACCCCATTTTTTGTGACGTGTTTCTAATTATCCCGTCATCCGGGCATGCTTTTTGAATGGATCTGACTTGTTACTCACAACCATTATCTGATCTAAGCCTCTTGATTTTTTTACCTGTTTGAGTTTCAATCATTTTTTTCCAATTATGAAACACATCTAGGACTTCATCTTTATCTCGCATGGTGTACACCCAAACTCTCATTGAGAAATCATAAACAAAAGTCACATACGAATGCTTACCTCCCCAAGATTCAACTCTACTAGGTCCCCAAACTTGACTCTAGTATGCTTGCCCAAGATACAATGCTCACAAAATCCAAGTTTTCCAATCTTGGTGCCCTTTAATAGACCCTACTTTGTCAAGCCCTACAATGTCTTTTCCCCAACATGCCCTAAGTATATCTGTCATAATCTCGAAGTATTAGAAACACTATTATCTGAACTGTTAAAAAAATCTGCTCTCCTTGTGACTATTTGCCCATCCAAAAAATACAAATTACCCTTTTGAGTACCCTCTATCTCAACAAGTGCACCAAGTATCACTTTTAGGACTCCACCTTCTATAGTAACTTTGTAGCTTTTTGATTCTAACATTCCCAGTGAGATGAGGTTCTTCTTCAAGTTCGGTACATAATGAACATCTATTAAAACTCTAACTTCTTTATCATACATCTTCAATTGGATGTTCCTATCCTTCTTGTTTTATAGGTATTATCATTGCCCATTAAAACAACTCCTCCATCTAACTCCTAGAAGCTAGAAAATAAATCCTTATGAGGACACATATGATAGGAACACCCCGAATCCAAAATCCACTCATCAAAATGACCAGCTAATGATGAAACAATCAAAGAAAAATCTGTTTCGTCATTTTCAACCTCTACTATGTTAGAATTTGGTCCCTTATTGATCTTGTTCTTCAATTTCGAATAATCCTTTTTCCAATGCCATTTCTCATGACAGAAAGCACACTTATCATTTTCAGGAATCCTTCTATTAAATGATACTCCTCGAGACTTACCCCGTCCACCAGAATGTTTGTCCTCTGTCCTACATTTTATTATCAAAGGCTCTAATGTTGAGTCCCTGTGGACCTGTAGATCCCTTTTTCGATACTTATTAGTCATCAAAGCATTAGATACCTCATCAAATTTAATTGTATCTTTCCCATACAGCAAGGTAGTGGTTCAATGATCATAACTATCAGGTAGAGAATTTAACAACAATAATGCCTTATCTTCATTTAGAATTTCAACATCAAGATTTTGCAAATCAGTAAGGATTTTATTAAAACTATTCAAATGGTTAGACATTGAAATACCTTGCTTATACTGAAAATGAAATAGTCTTTTCTTCAGATCGAATTGGTTTTCAATGCTCTTGGTCATAAACTTATTTTTCAGTTTCACCCACAACTACTTCGCCGAAGTCTCCCTTATAACAAAGTATTTCTGATCCTTTGCGAGGCAAAGCCTAATGGTGCCGCAAGCCTGACGATTGATCTTCACCTAATCCTTCTCTTCCATATAATCAGGTTTATCTTCCAAATTGATATCGAGTTCTTGTTGAACTAGAGCATCCAAAACTTCGCATTGCTATATGCTGAAATTATTAGTTCCATCAAATTTTTCAACTTTGAATTTTGCATTCGAAACCATAGTTCTTACCATCAATGAAATTTTTGAAGACGAAGTTGTCAAAGATGGAGTGCCAGAAATCGATTCCTCCATCAATCAAATGCACACTCATACACCAACATTAAAAAAATCCAATACTAAGGTCAGAAAGCTTGGCTCTGATACCAATTTGTTGTGTGGAAGTGAATAAACAAATAATAATTCGAACTCAATTAAGAAAAAATAAAAAAAATAAATAGAGAAGACACAAGATTTACGTGGTTCGATAAGATGCCTACGTCCATAGGTAGTGATGATTAGTCTATTATATATCAAAGAAGATTACAAGAGCAAAAAACTTCCAAAACCCGGAATCCCTTTTTTCTCCAATGACTGCTATCTTCTCCTAAGTCAAAACTCTAAAAGATAATACCCTTATATAAGTGGGTTACAACATAAGAAACAAAACGGGCCCAAAAATAAAAGCGAGTCAAAAAAATTTCATGTTTTTAATGGGTCATCAAGAATCTGGGTGAAGTCATGACAACCACCCAACATCATTCATATCTCTAACTTTTATAATTACTAACCCACCAAAATATTTGCTCAAAGATACTTTTTTCTAATTTACTAAATGAATTTTTTTCATAGACTCACTGTCGCCCCATAAAAATCTTGCTTGGCAACAACTTCAGGCATTTTAAATAAAGATAATAATACAAAGTGTTATGAAATTAATGATCTGTGCAACAAGAGTTAGAAAGAAAGAGAAAAACTAACAAAGAGAATTTATGTGAGTTAGAGAGAAAGAGAGAAATTGACACAAAGAATTTACATGGTTCGGCAATGTGTCTACATCCATGGGTGAGGATATCTTCTTCACTATGTAGAAAATAGGGTGATAATGTATTTATATTACATCTTAGTTAAATCATAACCCTAATCGGATACACTAAAATTCTCCAATATACCCTCACCATACTACGGGAGGCAAGCCCCCTGTACTCTAACCTATTATTTGTCCCTAACAACACCACTAGGGTTAAGTCACATGGATATTATGTGCTTCATTACGCTCCACACATAATACCTATATACCTAGTTTACTTGTTATAATAATATAAGTCATATCTTTAATAATCTCCACCTTGGCAAAATAGTCAACCCCTTAGAAATTGTCAACAAATGTTTGTGCCTCCACCTTGAATCAATAGGTTGGGAATGTCTTCTTTCAACATGTAGAAACATTGATCAAATCTAAGCAATACTTAAAGCTACCTGTAGGAATAGGCTTTGTCAACATATCAATTACATTCTCTAAAATGTGAATTTTCTTAAGTATCACTTCACCTGTAGTAATAAGCTTTGTTATTCTGTGAAATCTCACATCTATATGTTTTGTTCTGGCCTAGTAGACATGATACTTTGCCAAGAATATGACACTCTGACTATCACAATGCAACTGAACTACACCTTGCTTTAGACCAAGCTCTTTGACAAGCCCCTTTAACCACAATGCTTATTTAGTAGCTTTAGCCACTACCATGTACTCAGCTTCTGTAGTAGACATCACCACTAGGGATTATATCATGGATCTCTAACAAATAGGTCCACTTCCCAGTATGTAAACATAACCTTTAGTAAATCTTCTGTCATCCAAATCGCCTGCATAATTTGTATCTAGAAAACCCACAACTAAAAAACATCATTGTTGCCTTGCAAACATAATTCCATAGTCAGTTGCTAAATACCCATTTGATTACCTTCCAATGTTCTCTTCTTGGGTATTCTATGTATTTGCTGACTGTGTTAACTGCATATGCCAAATCAGGCCTGGTATAGACCATTGTATACATCAAACATTCTACTGCGTTAGCATATGGGACCTTTAACATGTCTTCAATTTCTTCTTTTGACTTTGGGCATTGATTAGAAGATAATCTGAAGTGATTTACCAATGGTGTACTTACCGATTTCTCATTTTCCATACTAAACTGTTCTAGCACGTTCTAGACATATTTTTTCTGATACACCCATAGTTTTCCTGTCTCTTTGTCCCTATGAATCTCTATACCAAGAATCTTTTTAGCAGCACCCAAATCTTTCATAGAAAACTCTTGTGTAACAAGGATTTCAACCTGTTAACCTCACACATACTCTTACCAAAATAAGCATATCATCCACATAAAGCAATAGAAAAATATGAAAACCATCTTCAAGAGCCTTAACATAAACACAGCAGTCATACTCACAATGTGTATAGCCAATCTGAATCATATATGAGTCAAACCTTTTGTACCATTATCGTGAAGACTAGTTTAGCCTATAAAGTGACTCATTCAATCTGTAGACAAGATGCTCTACCTCGAGTTGTTTGAACCCTTTTGGTTATTCCATGCAAATATGATCCTCCAAATAACCATGAAGGAAAGATGTCTTTACATCAAACTGCTCCAATTCTAGATCAAGATAAGTTACTAAAGCCAACACTACCCTAATAGAGGTATGCCTGACAACTAGAGAAAATACTTCATCATAGTCAATCCCTTTCTTCTATGATCCTTTTGCTACTAGGCGAGCCTTGAACCTTACTTCTTCGTTTTCAGTTGTAGCTTCTTTCTTTCTGAACACCCACTTGCAACCTATAGGTTTCTTTCCCTTGTGAAGTTTAACCAACTCCCAAGTCTTGTTCTTATGCAATGATTTCATTTCCTCTACCATAGCCTTCATCCATCTATTCTTCTGAGAACTACTATTTGCTTCATTAAATGTAAAAGTATCCCCGTTACTAGTAACCAAAGCATACGAGACAATATCTTCAAAACCATATCTGACTAGTGGCTTAATCTTGCATTTGGGCTTGTCTGAAACTGTAATATGATGTTTTGGTCACTGGAACTAGATTTATTTTCTGACTAGATATTTGATTCTTCTAACTCCACCTGTACCACTGATTTCTTGCTGCCATTTTTTTCAAATTCCTTATTTTTCTTCTTTCCTGAAAGCCTTCAGCATGGACTTTCATCAAACACTACATCTTTGGGATCTAGAGACTCAGAAGAAGGTAATCAGTAGAGAAAAATGCATCATTTTTATTTTGGATCAAGATTTGACATTTCTTCACTTGATTTATGAACATAACCAGGACATCTGAATGCTTTCATTATAAGGTAATCTACCTCTTTCCATGTCCATACTTCCTCTGTGACTTTTCCACCAAGTGTAACTCTAGATGATCTGTTATAACATAACAAATCATATTTACTACCTCAGCCTAGAAGAACTTAGGAAGCCCAACATTTAATCTCATGAACCTTGCTCTTTAAGCAATTGTTCTATTTAACCCTCAACCACACCATTCTGTTGAGGTGTTTTTTGCACTATGAAATGTCTCTGGATGCCGTGTTCTTCGTAGAACCTCAAGAACCCAGTATCCTTGTATCATGTACCATTATCTGTTCTAAGGCATTTGATCTTTCTCCCAGTTTAGTTTTCCACTTCAGCCTTCTATATTCTAAACTTTGAAAAAGTCCCAAACTTGTACTTGATAAAGTAAACCAAAGCCTTTCGTCATCAAATAAGCTCACAAAATACAAAGATCCCCTTCTTGAAGCTACTCTCACAAGCCTCTAAACATCTAAATGAACATAATCTAGAAAACCTTTTGTCTTATGCGTGACAGTCTTGAACTTCACCCTACACTATTTTCTCATAACACAATATTTACAGAAGTCCGGTTTATAGGACTTGACCCTTTTTAACATATTTTTCCCGTGCAGTTCCATCATACCACTCTTACTGATATGCCCTAACTGCATATAGCACAATAGCATATCATCGTCCTCACCTTCAGATGATTTAGTTGCTGTAACTCCACCTACAATTATGCTACCTAATAATTTTTAAATATTACCAATAGCTTTCTGACTTTCCATGAATACCATAACATCCTTAGTTACCTTCATTAATCCACCCTCAAACTTATAGTTGTAACTATTTGAGTTTAGGGTACCCACTAAAATTAGGTTTTTCTTTAAATATGGTACATGTCTAACATCTCCTAGTGTTCTCACTATACCATCAAACATTTTAATGTTGATTGTTTCTATTCCAATGACTTCACAAGATGTATCATTACCAATAAGAACAGAACCAATTTTTACTGACCTGTAAGTGTCAAACCAGTACCTATTAAGAGACATATGATAGGAATATGCATAATCCAGAATCTATGAATTCGTGAAGCAGTCAAAGCCTGATGAGATTGAGAGCATATCATCATCCCTACCATCTTAATATACTTCTGCTACATTGGTAGAATTTGAGGGTCCATTATTCTTTTCCTTCTGCTTTCCCTTCTTATTTTCATGCTCCTTTCCCTTCTTCTTCTATGGACAGTCTCGCTTCATATGCCCAATTTCTTGGCATTTATAACTCTAGGCATTCTTGTTCTTCAATTTTTATCAATTATTTATGTTATCCATCCTGTTCTTTTCCATTCTCCTTCTACGATCTTGATTAGCCTTCGCTATAAACTCTTGATAAAAAAACTCAATCAAAGTATGCTTTCTCTATTTGTATGCCAACAGGGCTGTCATAAGTTCCTCTATTTCTAGATTTTCCTTCTCTTAAAGGAGAGTTGTAACCAAATGCTCATAAGAAGATGGCAGCGAGGTTAAGAGGTCGAATAGTACGTATTGCTCTCATCTTGAGTTCTTCTCATTCGTCATATGTCGTCTTCTCTATCTTCGTTTTCTCATACAACGCCTTCGCCAAACCTTGTTGTACCAATAGATCCTTCGCTGCCACAATCCAAAATTTTTAGTTCTATCGAACTTCACTACATCAGCCTTAACACCATAAACATTTACCACCATTGATTCAATCAACAACTCTGATACCGATTGTTTTGAAATTAATAATCTATGCTGCAAGAGTTAGAAAGAAAAAGAGAAATCGACAAAGAGAATTTACGTGGTTAGAAAATATGCCTATATTCACAGGTAAGGCTATCTTTTTCACTATGTAAAAAATAGGGCTACAACGTATTTATACTACATCGCAGTTAAATCCTAACCCTAATCAGATACATTAAAATTTTCTAATATACCCTTACCGTACCACAAGGGGAAAGCCCTCTGCACCCCTGACCTATTATTCTTCCCTGGCAACACAACTAGGGTTAAGCCGCATGGGTATCAGGTGTTTCACAATGCTTCACACATAATACCTATACACCTAGTTTATTTGTTGTAATAAGATAAACTATATCTCTAACACAAAGACAAATGTTATAAAACTGAGCTAAATAGCGTGATCCTTCTACCAAAAGAGAGATATCGCTTATTTTAGGAAGCCAACATCTTGTTGGAATTATCAATAACTAGAAACCATGTCTTCTTTAATTTGGGGCTGCTACTGAGAGGGAGACCAAGGTAATTCAAAGGAAGATCTTGTTGCTTACATCTTAAAACTCTGGCCATATCACTTACTAGAGCTTTAGAGATTCCAACCCCGCAAATGACACTCTTCTAGAAATTAATTTTAAAGCTAGATAACACCTCAAAAGATCTTAAAATTCTTTTTACATTTAGGATTTCAGACCCATCTGTTTCACAAAACATTATTGTGTCATCTAGAAATTGCAAATGATTGATAATGACACCATTTTTACCTACACAAGTGCCTTTGATTAAACCCAAATTTCTTCAATAGGAAGCAATCATTTACCACATGGTTGGTCCTCCCATAACCATAGCAAGGCATATTCCCTTTCTCTAAGTCCTTTTGGTTATTTCTATTAATATTATTATTATTTTGAGCATGGTTATGGTTTTGTTGGTTATTGAACTTACTATTTTTAAAATTTTTACTCCTAGGTTGTAAATGGTTCCTCTTATTAAAGTTTATATTATTGAACCTACTGTTGTTGTTGTTTTCAACTAGGTTCATATTGGGAGGTTTTCATTTTTGGTTTTGGTTGAGACATTATGTTTTTCTTCCACCGTAAGTGATTTGATTGCTGGGGTCAAGGTAAACTCACCTTGTTTGTGTCCAAGGGTTTTGAAAAATTCATTCAAAGAGGGTGGAAGTTTATCTACAAGGGATGCAACATTAAAATTTTCACTTGTTTTTGTGTCACTCCTTTATACTTTTCTCAAAAGTTCTTGAAATTTGTGAACTTGGTCACTCACAAATCTATTGTCTACCATTTTATAATTGTTGAAATTAGAAGTATGAATTTACTAATTCCAACATTTTCTATCCCATACACTGCCTCTAAAGCATACCAAAGTTCTTTAGCATTAGAGGTGATAGTTGGTACACATCATAAAGATGGTCTACTAGAGTACTAAGAATCCTATTGTGACAATGGTAGCCTACTTGTTCTTTGGTCATTTCTGTGGATGACTCTTGGGTTATTGGTGTTGTTTGTGTACTTGAAGATGGAGGTTGAGGAGTTGAGGGTTCTTCTAAGGCGGTCACTAACCCAAGGATGGTTAGCCAATATCACACATGCCTTTGCCATCTCCCAAAGTGTTGACCAATGAATTTTTCAGGCTTAAGAGTTAGTCTTTTCGAACGATGCCATTTCTTATTGTTTTAGTGGCTTAAGGTTTAAGGGCTAAAAGAATTTAAGGGAATTTAAATCAGTGTGAAATTTAATAAAACAAATGCCACTATATAATTCTAATACTAATACAACCTCAAATTAATAATCAGAGTTAGTTAGCAATATAATGTTTACTTCTATAACCGCTACAAATTCAATAGATTTATATTCTAATCATATAACACCACCTTAAATATAATTAATCTTTTTTTCCATATTTTTCAAATAAAATCACCAAAACAATTGAAATAATACTAATCAAATTAAACTTAACAATTTCTTAATAGTTTTAAATAGCTAAATGCAATTGGTTATACTTCAATTTTTCAAGCTAGAATAATCTACTCGATCAAGGGATGTTGTTATACCGTGTCTCTCAAAAGAATTCAAGTCTTAGTATCCTTCTTCTTAATAGTTTGTTGCTATTGTTTTTAATAGAAAAGAGTGAACTTTTTTGCCCCATAACAATTTCATCATGTTGTTTTATTACATGAAGATATCACTTTTAAAAACATCCAACGAATAACAATGAGATGCATCTCAAAAGAAATTTTTAATTCTTCACCAAAATTAATATTTAAACATAAATTACTATGTATTACAATGTTTCAATTAGGTCCTAGAAAAGAAAAAAGGATTCACAAGTATCAAACTTGACATCAGGGTTATATAAGTTTAAGAAGTTCCAAATTAATCATATCCTGTCATAGGTCCAAGTTGACTTATTTTCGTTGTTCTATGACATGTTCAACCTATTGATATGAACACACCAAGCATCACTTGGAACCAAGAAATAGAAAACAAGGAACACACTTTGTTCCATTTGTCGACACCTCATTAATGAAGTTTAAGATTACATCTACTTGAACTATATTTTTATTTATCCATCTTCATGAAAAGGATAACAATTAAACATTATTATTTAGCAAAAGTCCTACTTCCCTTATGTGTTACTTTATATTGAATTTCTTTTTGACTAATTATAATTTTACAAGTCTAATTCCCTACAGAAACAATTCATAAGTATTGTAATCCAAATAATTCAACAACTATAAACCGACTATTTCACCAGATGTAATATAAATCATTGGAGAGAATATTTACTAATAGCACAAAAATATTATAATTCATAAACTACAAAACATGCATATCATAAGATAGAAAATCAGTTGCTTTAGATTGTTGACAAAATTAGATAATACCTATAGCAGAATCCATGAATTCATGACATGCACTAGTGAATTAAAAAATAACAAATTTGATATAAACATGTGAAGTCTAGTAATGTTGTCCTGAAGTAACTGTACCTCCATACGTGAAAGGTGGAAATAGTTACAAGTACTCCAAGATAAAACCCAAATAAATCTTCGCCGGTCTCTAGCTCATGTACATTGGGAGAAGGGGTAAACTGACTTTCTTAGATTGCCTAAAAATAAAGATTGTCTTCTATATAAAATAGGGCAAGAAAATAGTAGAAGAAAAGAAAAATCACAAAAAGGATGTGAATTGAATGCCTAAAAAGCCTCAACACCCTTAACCTTTTATAAGCTAAGGATATAGCCATTATGTCTTAAAGGCCATTTAAACTCTTTAAACACCACTTATATGATTTTTTTGTAACAATCTATAAGAGTACATTTGATATTAAGTCTATATTAAAAAATACTAAAAGAGTTTAAAAGTTTTGAAACTTACAAAAACTCATGAAACTTTAATAACAACCCCCCACAAGTTTCAAAAATGCTAATACATATGTAAGTGTGTGTGTGTGTGTCTATATATATATATATATATATATATATATATATATATATATATATATATATATATATATTTGGGGTAAATTACACTGACCTCCTCTGAGACTTGGTAATATTACACATAGTACCTCTATAGTTTGAGAAATTACACCGACCTCCCTTAAAGTTTATGGTCAGTTACAGGAACATCCCTAGTCAATCGTTAGTTGACCTAATGATTTTAGCTGCTGTCATCTCATATATTTTTTAAAATACCAAATTTACCCCTTTCATCAACAATTCTTGGAAAATGCTAATCAGTAATCCTCTGTTATTTTTGATGAACCCATTTTTCCATTAACCCATTTGAGTTATGTCAAGTTTCCATCAATGAATTACTCAGAAAAACTTTACAAACAAAATAGAAAAACTTGCAATATCCCATCGCTGATTAGATTTTCTTCGCCCGACTTCTCCAATGCTTGTGATAAAATTGCCGACAGGAAAGAATGTCGGGAACACCCTGTTGAGAATGAGCATTTGTAAGCAAAGTCGAAAGTGGAATGGAGATCGTCTTGTTTTAAGAAACTTCAAAATCTTCGGATAAATCCAGAGAGGTCGCTTCCATCTTGTCTCCGTGTGACACTAGGGCTTTTCTTTTCACATATGATATGAAAGCCAAATGATATCTATAGACTATATGCATCTTTATCTCTCTTATTGTCTAAGCCAATAATTAAGTTGGTAAGCAATGTCGTGCAATTCCAAAGTTTTTATTTCTCACCTTTATCTATTTTCTTTCGGATAACAAATAGGAAACAAATTGGTGGACGATGGATTTGTTAAAGAGGGAATGTTTTATATATTTTTAATTAATTTTATGTTTATAATTAAAAAAAACAAGTGATATGTTTGTATGTTTATAAAAATAAAAGGAAAATACTCACAGAAGCCTCAAATCGAGCCGATGAGCACTAAGATCAAAGATTGATGATGAATGAGATGAACAAATTATAGCTTTAGAGTGAGGTAAAAAAGAATTTTAGAGAGAGAAGACGAGCCTTTAAAAACAGAGTGATTTTGATTTCTAGGGTTTAGACGAGAGACCAAAAAAAAAAAAAAGATGAGAGGAATATAGGGTTTGTCTCTGACTCTCATAGGAAATATAGATAGATATATAAAACTAGAGCAAATCAAATAATGAGCAATTCAGGAAGATCCGTCCCCATGATAAGCAATCCACACCAATTTGATTTGGATAAAAAATTTGTCCCAATGTAAACTTCAATGGTGATGTTGTGAAATCATTTGTGCCTCAACATATATATATATATATATATATATATATATGTATTTGTGTATATATATATATATGTATTTGTGTATTTACAGATTCTATAGTTAGATACCATTTTTTTCATTTGTAAGTTAAAACCTTAAAGTATTTTAAAAACAAATTCAAATAAGCTCAATAAAATTTGGGATAATTTAGATATTTTGGGCATTTGATTTTTAGAGAAGAGAGAGAAAAAAATAAGCTTTTTATTTGTTTAATTTATTTGATTTTAACAATAAAAATAATTTAAAATATACTAGTAAAAAAATAATTTTAATTTCTTTATTAACACTGTCAAGAGACAAATTCTAACAAGGGAGGTCAGTATAATTTTTCAAACCACAGGGGTCCATCTGTAATATCAATATACATTAAGGGAGGTCAGTGTAATTTACCTATATATTTAAGAAAGGCTGGACAACTTTTGTAAGATTTTTTCTTAAGGTGTGCTAGCATATTTTATTTTTTTATTTTTTAAAAATCAGATTAATTAAAATGTCTGATTTGAATAGAGCACACTAGATAAGCCCAAATTAGTTAATTGTGATCGAAGGTATATTGGGGTTGGTGCACCTTAGCTATGCGTTATCATGTAGGGCATTGGTATGGATTTTATGGATATATGTGGACTCTTTTATTAGCAATCCTTTATGGGTTAGGACTTGCATTCCAGTTATAAATACAGTGGTTGGTCCCCGCTCTTGCTCAACTGTTGCAGTCTTCCCATTGGACTTAGCAACCTAAGGTAGAGAACAAAATGGAAGGCTGTCACGCCTCGGGCCCTAAAGACTCGAGGGTGACCTTGAAAATCAAGGTCAAACCTAATAAATAATTCCTATATCTCAAACCACATTATGATGAGCATATTCTCACTTAAGTTTCATAACACAAATATGCGTTCACATTTTATACATATAATCCAACAAGGTTCCCATACAAAATTTCTAAAAGTATATTCATCGTATGATTGCTATTTTTAAGTCAAAAGAATACTAGTTTTGTTGAGGCTTCCGAGCCTTCACATCAACATTGATGCTGCACTTTTTGACTCGCAACACGTGAGGGCTCCGTGACCTGTAGAACACTCAGAGAGATGATCAGAGGACCACCGGATTGGCTCCGGCGGTAGCCGCTCCGATGCTTAAGTAAGTAAGAAAATTGAAAGACTGTATTGAAAGCCAAAGAATGAGCATGAGAACATAAAGCGTACCTCTAGGGTTTAATATATAAGTCGTGGCTCTCCTAAGTTGATTAGGTTTTGCCGCCATGAATATAGGGATTTAATCATCAGAGATTTGCAGTTACCTTGTGGAGCATTGAGTCGTAGATGGAGATAATCATAGATAGTAGTTTCCGTGTTGAAGACTGTTTCCTTATTCCCTGCTTGGCGGTAATTAAGGAAACCATATATGAAGTGTTGAATAAATATTGTCCAGAACAGGAGGTCTGGAAGATGTACACGAGAGTATCCTGAATGCTTCATCTGCACTGTATGACCGAGTTTATCGGTTCTGAATGATATATAAATAAGAATGCCCCGAAGGCTTGTGGCTGCTCTGTATGATAGACATATATGAGAATACCCTGAAGGCTTGTAGCTGTTCTGTATGACCGAAATATATGAGCTCTGTAGGATCGAGATTTGTTAATCTGATGGGCACACGTGTCTCAAAGTGATTGGTGTGTCTGTTTGTGGTATATCAGCTACTCCCCCCCGAGCCTTTATTAAAAGCTAGGGATTTAACTAGGGTTGAGGGTTTTGTGAAGAGTCATACGTTTTGCCTTCCCACTTCTCGAGGCGTCGATTTAACGTGTTATTTATTGCGCAGCCGATACTTGAGAATCCATCATTATTCTCAACCGTTGTGTCGGCTCGTCTTGAAAGGCTCATATTTCGAATGTGTATATAGAGAGAGGGAAAGGTGTTTCATACCTTTCTTCTGCATTTACTTCTACAGTACCAGACCGCCATTTGACATATCTTGGAGTTTTGGAGGATCTCCGGTGTTCATAACCCTTTCTTGATCTCAGGTTCGACTTTTAGTCCCCTTCTTCATTCTTTCTCATTTGTTTCATTTCTTTCTCTTGTTCGCCATGTCTGGCTTAGAATCACACTCTGGTTTGGGAAGTCCTTCTGAGACTGATCCTCAAATGCAATTAGTGAATGTTGACGAAAATAGAATGGTAGATCCTCCCTCTAGTCCGGGGGTTAGGATTGTCGATGCTTTTGATGATCCCCCGAACAGGGCTGGCGAGACTTCTAGTCGGTCTGGTCGCAGAGAGGAGGGTGAGAGTGTAATTACTGAAAGTATGTGAAGGAGTTATGGGCGAAGTTCAAACTTCCCAAAAATGTTACTTTCAGGGTCCCAGATTCCCAAGATCGCCCGGGCGATGTTAGAGATGGGGAAATCTGTGCCTATCTGGCCTGGTTTGAACTGGGTCTTACACTCCCCTTTCCTGATATAATAAAACAATTCTTTTTTTGGTTTGATCTGTGCCCCGCAGACCTGAACCTTAACAGTTGGAGACATCTGTTGAGCTTTATTGTATTAGGGCATATGAATAATGTCGAGGTGTCCCTTGACCTGATCCGTAGCAATATGGATCTAAAACTTCAAAAGGCGGAGGGCCTTTATTATATGTCTTTTGATAGTGGGTTCAGACCCCTTACTTCTGTTCCCTCCTCCAACAAGACTTGGAAGAAATGGTACTTTTTTATTAAAGGTGGATGGGAATTCAAGAACTTCGAGGGTCGACCTTCCACATTCCCTCGGACCACTGGGCCACGGGGTGAGGCTTCAAGTTTTCTGTGGCTGTGTTGATTCTGTTTTGTTTGCCAATTGTTGAACTGATCAATTTCTGTGCTTGTTTGGTAGTTAGAAGTGCGTGGAAGAGACCGGATTTCTCTCCCGCGATTCAGAAGCAGTATAAGAAGCTTTTGAAGCCCAGCAGCCGAGATCATTCTTCCATTGTTAACCCTGACAAACTAATGGCAGCCAGGGGAAGTATTGAGGAAATTGTTGACAATGTGATGGCTCAATGGGAGTCCGGGCCATCACCGCCTGTGGTGGGGGAGGCTTCTTCTCCAGTGGTTCCTCCCGTTTCGAAGAAGCGGAGGCTGATTTCGTCCTCTCCCGGGCCTGCTGAGAGGGAGGAAGAGGCTCCTGTCCCTATTACGGTGGTTCCCCCAGTCCCGTCTCGTCCAGCGGGTAAGGAGGCGTCATCATCCGTGACTCCTGATGTTGCTGATCAGGGGGCCAAGAAGATTCTGAGTGACTTCTGGGCCAAAGGCTCAGTTAAAATCAAGCCTCAGACGTCGGGGAAGCTTCTTGCTGACTTGACTGCCCTTCAAGTCAAGGTGAGTTCGTCGGGTTCTTATTTCCCTTTTCTTCGAGCGTTTGTACTGGTGTTGAATTGTTTTCCCTGTATTATGCAGACCCTGCACACCCTTTCTGCTCTGGTAGAGGTCTCTCCATCTGCGGAGGAGTTGGACCAACTGAAGGCTGCTCTGGATGACTTGGGGCTTCAACTCGGTACTGCTCGGTCAGAGGCACAGCACTCCGCAGAGAAACTGAAGGAGTGTCAGAATTCCTTAATCGTGATGGAGTCGGAGAAGAACCTTGCCGTTGAGCGGGCAAGGAGGTTGCAGGTGGAGATGAACGGCATGCGGTATCAATACCGTAGACAGATTGATGAGGCCGTGGAGCAGGCATTGGTGGACAATGAGGAGGAGATGAAGTCAAAGCTGGAGGGAATGACTCATCAATTGATTACGTTTGGGTTTAACAACTTCTGCTCCCGGCTTCTGACCAAGTTTCCTGACCTTGATGTCTCCTCAATTGTGCCGCCTGGATCTGAACCTTCAGAGGTTATCCAGGATGAAGTGGCTGATGTCCTCCCGACCGATCCCACGGAAGTGGTTGTACCGACTGAGGTGGTTGATACTGCACCTGCCGAACCTTCTCTTGTCGTTGATCCTGTTCCTGCTGATCAGGCTTAGGATCTATATTTTGTTATCTTTCAATGTACTTGAAACATATATTTGTTTAATGAAACAGTCTTTTGGTTAATGCTCGTCTCCTTAGTTATATTGCTCTGTAGCATTTGTGCATATCTTTGGGTTATGTGGCTCTGTAGTGCTTTAACATGTAGTTGATGGTAATAATCGTTGTAAGTAGTACTGCTCTGGAGTTTAGTGTAGACCAGATCAGATTTTCCTCTGTAGGCAGCTGCGTTCCAAGCTTCTTCACTTGCCTTAGGTCAATAATTGGGGACTTCTTTTTTGAAGTATTTCAAAGCTGTCCATTCTGAATTCGGAGACTTAATAATAAGTGGATATTCTGTGACTGTAGTTTGGTTGATCAGAACTTTTGCCTCCCGATCTGTTGAGAGTAAAAACCAAGAGATATCATAGTTGAATGGACCTTTGTTGTATACGTGGCCCTTGAGTGTTAATGACCTGGAGAAACCGTCACGTCATATACGTGGAGAAGATTAGAGGCCTGTGTATCACGTGGGCGGCTCTGCCTTTTGCTCCTCCCAAGAGGGTGGTTTAATACTTCATTTATTGCACCCCCGTCATTTGGGATTTCAAAGCTAGCACTCTGTTTAACCGTTGTGACGGTTCAACTGGGTGGCCTTTGGTCTTCCAGTGTCTATATATATGGAAATGGAGGCATTTGGTTGTGCTCAACCTTTTTGTTCCCCAAACTGTTTGTAAGAGAGGCTTTTATATGCTGTCGGAGTTTTGCCACTCGTCCGGAGATGATGGATGGTTCCCTGCCGGAATTAAGAATGACTAAACCGTGGCCAAGAGTTAACCCTCCCCTAATTTCAGTCTCCAAGGAAGGATTGAAGGAGGCTCAAGTCTTCTTGTTTCCTCTGGTATCTAGTCGAGATTTCTCCGATTGGTGGTGGCCCCTCCCTGATTCAACCGAGGCCTGGAGCGTTGGTGATGAAGACGAAGGTGAGTTGCCTCCTCTTCCTCACGCCCTGTCAGAGACCCTTGCTCTAAGTGGCTGGGGTGAAACAGACGGTGTGAAGAAGAAGATTGAAGGTGGGTTGCCTCCTCCCCCTTTGGCAGGGACCCTTGCTTTACTTTGCTGGGGTGTGACAACTACTCTGAGGGAGATGAATAAGGGCCGTCTCCTCCCCTTTGTGACTTGTCAGAGACCCTTGCTCTACTCTGCTGAGGAGTCATGCCCATTACAAAGGTGGAGAATGAAAAGTCTTCTGAGGCACGGAGCCCTCATCGTCTATTGGTCATGGGACCAGTGATAGTGATGATGAAATGGCCTGGGCACTACTTGATGCAGACTGGGGTTCAGGGTTCCTTCCTTTCAAATGGAGCCGATGGCGGCGGTTTTGAAGGTTTTGGATCTTGTGCCCCTTTATCATCCCAGGAAAAGAGCCATTATGTTGCCAAGCGTAGCTTCTGTAATAGCTTCTGTAGTAGTGTCTTTGTACTGATGTAAATCTTTTGAGTTATCAATAAAGTTGAATTTCTTCTTCTCAGATCTGATATTTTCTGTGAATGTGCTCTTTTGAAACTTAAGCACCTTCTCATGCATTTCTGATTGTTCTAAAAATAAATAAAAAAACTTAGAAAAATGCTAGAATCGAAGTACTTTACCTTTGGTTGAAACCATAGTACTGGTTTGTTTGACAGATAAGCCAAATAATATAAGTGTCAGATCCGAGGTGTTCCGATCTAGGAAACTTTAGTTGATAGATGCTCGGAACTTCTGCCTTTGGATAGACTGGATCACAGAATCTGCTAATTGAAGACGGACCAGGCTCGGAAGGCCTGTGCATTAAAGTAGTCTAGGCTCGGTAGGCCTGCATATTTTATGAACCAAGTATTTAAGATCTGTATAGCATGGACCAGACTCTGAAGGTCTGTGCATTATAGATGGACCAAGTCATGAGACTTGTGCATTAATATATGGACCAGGCTCTGGAGGCCTGTGCATTAATAGATGGACCAAGTCATAAGACTTGTGCATTAATAGATGGACCAGGCTCTGAAGGCCTGTGCATTAATAGATGGACCAAGTCATAAGACTTGTGCATTAATAGATGGACCGAGTGAACACTCGTACATTATGGACCAGGCTCTGAAGGCCTGTGCATTAATAGATGGACCAAGTCATAAGACTTGTGCATTAATAGATGGACCAGGCTCTGAAGGCCTGTGCATTAATAGATGGATCAAATCATAAGACTTGTGCATTAATAGATGGACCAGGCTCTGAAGGCCTGTGCATTAATAGATGGACCAAGTCATAAGACTTGTGCATTAATAGATGGACCAGGCTCTGAAGGCCTGTGCATTAATAGATGGACCAAGTCATAAGACTTGTGCATTAATAGATGGACCAAGCTCTGAAGGCCTGTGCATTTATAGATGGACCAGGCTCTGGAGGCCTGTGCATTAATAGATGAACAGTTTTATGGAAGTAAAAGAAAAAATCTTCATTGATAATACTTCCGCAAGTGTTCTACGTTCCATGGCCTAGGAACAGGTTTCCTAGTCATGTCTTCCAGCCAGTAAGTGGTAGGTCGAACGACCTTCGTTACTTTGTAGGGGCCTTCCTAATTTGGTGACAACTTTCCCATGGTGGGATCCTTGGTGTTCTGAAAGACTCTTCTTAAGACGAAGTCTCCAACTTGAAAGCTGACTGTCTTGAGTCCTATCTTGGATTTGTTGACCATTCTTTGTTGGTAGGCTTCCATCCTGATGCTGGCTTGATCCCTTCTCTATTCGAGCAAATCCAAGATCTTCATCAGCTGTTGATCATTGGATTCTTGCTCAAAGGCCTCAGTCCTCAGAGTTGGCATACCGATCTCAACCGGAATTACTGCTTCTGTCCCATAGGCTAAGGAGAAGGGTGTTTCAGAGGTGGGAGTTCTTCTGGTTGTACGGTAGGCCCAAAGGACTCCTGGGAGCTCTTCTGCCCACTTCCCTTTGGCCTGTTCCAACCTTTTCTTTAACCCTTTAAGGATTGTTCGGTTGGTGACCTCTGTCTGCCCACTTGCTTGTGGATGGCCTAGAGAGGCGAAGTGCTGCCTGATGTTGAGATTTTCGCAGAATGCCTTGAAGCCTTTACCAGTGAATTGAGTCCCATTGTCCGAGATAATTACACGTGGTATGCCGAACCTGCATACGATGTTCTTCCAAGTGAAGTTCTCGACTTCCTTTTCTGTGATATGCGTCAAAGGTTTGGCTTCAGCCCATTTAGAGAAATAGTCGATGGCCACCAGGAAATATTTCCTGCTAGGAGGTGCCTTCGGTAATGGACCCACTATATCCATCCCCCACTGAGCAAAGGGCCAAGGACTAGGAATCGGGATAAGCTCGTGCTGAGGCTGATGTTGGTACGGGGCAAATCGCTGGCATTTGTCACACTTCCGAACATACTCTTTAGCCTGTTTTAGCATGCCGGGCCAGTAGTAGCCCTGTGATAGAGCTCGGTGGGCTATAGTTCTGCCCCCATTGTGATTCCCGCAAATTCCCTCGTGAATTTCAGCCAAAACATATTGCGACTCGTCTAGAGCCAAACACTTTAACAGAGGTTGAGAATACGACCTCCTGTAAAGTTTGTTGTTCAGGATCAGGTACCGAGCCGCTCTGATTCGGTTTCTCCTGGCTTTGTTTTTATCCTCTAGGAGGAGCCCGGATCTTAGATACTGGAGGATTGGGGTCATCCAGTTCTGGGTCTGTTCATCAATTTGAGCAACTGATGCTTCCTCAATGCTGGATCCTGGCTGAAAAGAGATTTTAACTGTGGAGTCTGTTTCGGACTTGAGGCGGGAGGCCATGTTGGCCAGAGCATCTGCTCTACAGTTCTGACTTCTCTCAATCTTCTGGATAGTGAAAGTCTGGAAGGAATGCTTTAAGTGGTTCACCAGTTCGGAGTACCGAAGCATCTTGTCATCCTTAATGGCAAACTCTCCCAAAACTTGGCTTACTACCAGTTGGGAGTCAGAGAAGACATCGAGGTTCTGAGCCTCGCATTCCAGGGCAAGCTTCATCCCTAAGATTAGGGCCTCATATTCGGCTTCATTATTAGAAGCTCTAAATCCCAGGCTGACTGCTTTTTCAGATGTGAGTCCATCAGGGGACTGTAGTACCAGTCCTACCCCTGATCCTTGATCGGTTGACGATCCATCAATATACAGCAGCCAGGTTCCCGTAGTTTCGGTGATTTGTGCTTCGTTCTGCAGTGCCGGGGTGAACTCGGCTACAAAGTCGGCTAAGGCCTGCCCTTTAATGGAGTTTCGGGGTACATATGCTATGTCAAACTCCCCTAGCTCCACTGACCACTTGACCAATCTTCCCGATACCTCAGGTTTCCTCAATATTGACTTTAGAGGATAGGCAGTTGGAATCTCAATTGGATGGGCCTGGAAGTAAGGTCGAAGCTTCCGAGCTGATATGACCAAGGCATAGGCCAGCTTCTCTACTTCTGGGTATCTTTTCTCCGTGTCAAGTAGTGCCCTATTGACGTAGAATATAGGCCTCTGTACTCCTCTGTCCTGTCTGATCAGTGCGGAGCTAACCGCGTTCTCAGAGACTGCAAGGTACAGGAGCAGCTTTTCTCCTTGTACTGGTTTTGACAGGAGCTCTGGAGAGGCTAGATACTCCTTTAGTTCTTGGAAGGAATGCTCGCATTCTTCTGTCCATTGCAAGGCCTTGCTGCCCTTTAGAGCTTTAAAGAAAGGTAGGCAGCGATCGGTGGACTTGGATATAAATCTGCTCAATGCGGCGATTCTGCCATTCAGTGCCTGAATCTCCTTTCTGGTCTTTGGCGACTTCAGTCCAATCAGGGCTTGGACTGAGTGGGATCTGCTTCGATACCTCTTTGAGAGACGATGTACCCCAAGAATTTTTCCTTCGTAACTCCGAAGGTACATTTCGAGGGGTTGAGCTTCATCTTGTGCTGTCTAAGGATATCGAAGGTCTGGGCCAAGTGCTGGAGGTGGCTGCCTTTCTGAAGGCTCTTTACCAGCATGTCGTCGATGTATACTTCCATGGTGCTGCCAAGCAGTGGGCTGAACATCTTGTTCACCAACCGTTGGTAAGTGGCTCCAGCATTCTTCAAACCGAAAGGCATCACTCTGTAGCAGTAGAGTCCTCTCTCGGTTATGAAGGCAGTCTTTTCTTGATCCGGATGGTACATCTGGATCTGGTTGTATCCAGAGTAGGCGTCCATGAAACTCATAAGCTCATGCCCTGCAGTGGCATCAACCAGTTGATCTATTCTCGACAGTGGAAAGTTGTCCTTAGGGCATGCTTTGTTGAGGTCTATATAGTCAACACAGACTCTCCACTTGCCGTTCTTCTTCTTGACAAGCACAGTGTTGGCTAGCCACTCGGGATAGAAAACTTCCCGTATCATCCTGGCGTCCAGTAGCCTCTGGACTTCTTCGTCTATAATCCGATGCCGTTCGGGAGCAATCGGCCTTCTCTTCTGTCTGACTGGGGGGTGATCTGGATCTACCATCAGTTTGTGAGTTATCAGATTAGGATCTATTCCCTCCATGTCCCTGGTCTCCCAAGCAAAGATAGAGAGGTTGTTCTTCAGAAACCTGACTATCTTTTCCTACTCGGTGGGCGTAAGGTCTGGGCCGATGTACAAATAACGCCCCTCTGCTTCTGAACTGACCAGTACTTTGATGGGCTCGCCAACAGGCTTGGCTCGGCTGTCACGTCCCCTTGGGCTCAGGGGCTCTTCAACGCCGGATGGGCAATCTTCCACCTCGGGAGGGTGAGTGAAAACCGGATCTGCACAGTCCCGAGTGTACTGTAATTGCTATTTCGGAGCTGTCTCCTTGAGGGCAATAGCGTGACATTCTCGTGAGGTTGGCTGACATCCTCGGACCGAGTGCACGCTCTGATTGTGGACGTACTTCAGACACTGATGAAGGGTCGAAGTGACTGCCCCTATCTGGTGTAACCAGGGTCTCCCGATGATGATGTTGTATGGAGACTTCATGTTCAACACCATGTATTCAGAGATGGTGGTCTTCCGCCCCTCACCTTCCCCTATAGTGGTAGGAAGGTCAACTCTCCCCAGTGGGGTGCTGAGGTTGCCATCAAAAGCTGCCATTACGGCAGTGGTGGGCTTGACGCTGTCCTGGTCTATGCCCATCCCCTTAAGCGGTTCATAGAATAGAATGTTGACTGAGCTGCCAGTGTCGACTAGGACTCTTCTAGTCTCGAAGTTGGTGATTCTGAGGGTGATAACAAGGGCATCACTGTGAGGGCAGTGTACCCCTGCTAGATCTTGCTCGGTGAACTGGATCTCTGGCCCTGGCTTGAGCCTCTTTTCGACGTTGGAGACCTGCAAGAAGTTTGGGGCGGTTCTGGCCTCCCGAGCATATCTTTTTCTTGCCCTGTTGGACATTCCTGTAACAGGGGAGTCAGCATGGAGGACGTAGATAACATGGTTGTTCTGCCTCTGAGGCTCATTTCGTCCTTCCCGCTGCTCTTGCCTCTGTTCGGGCCTCTGATCTGGCCGCTGCTGAGGCTTGTCTTCTTGGGGGTTCTGCCTTCCGTCTTGTTTGACGAACTCCTGAAGACGTCCCTTCTTTATGAGCTGTTCTATCTCATATCGGAGGGTCCTGCAAGTGTTAGTAGTATGTCCATGATCTTTATGGAAATTGCAATACTTACTTTGGTCCCGCAGGCTGGGATCTCCTTCGATTGGCTCTGGCCACCTCAGGTTCTCCCGATCTCTGATCTGCCGGAGTACCTGGTTCGGCGTGGTGTTCAAAGGCGTGAAGTTGGTGAACTCCCTTGGTGCGAAGTTGTACACAGCTCTGGGAGCTGTTCTCTTTTCTGGGTTCCTGGCCCTCTTTTTGTTGGAGTCTCTTCTGTGATCCTCCTTCTTATTGTCCTCCCGCTTCGGATTATCTCTTTGGGTCTGATCTTTGCCCTTCTGGGCTGAGCGGTTGGCCTCTTCCAGGTTGATGTATTTTCTGGCCCGATCCATCAATGCCGCCATATCGGCTAGAGGGCTCTTTGTCAAGGAATCTCTGAAGCCACCTTGGGCAAGCCCGGCAGTAAGGGCTGCAACAAGGAATTTCGGGCTGCAATCCATGATCTCAGTGAGCTCGGTGTTGAAGCGGGCAATGTAGGCCCGGAGGGATTCCTCCCTGGTCTGCTTAACATTCAACAGGAATTCTGGCCCCCTTCTGAGTCTCCTGCTGGTCATAAACCTATCCAAGAACTGCCTACCGAGCTCGTAGAAGTTGGTAACGGAGTTCGGAGGGAGGTTGTGGAACCACTTCAGAGCTGTTCCCTTCAGGCTGGTGATGAACGTTCGGCACATGAAAGCATCTGAGGCTCCGTGAAGGGCCATCGTATGCTGATAATGAGATAGGTGATCTCCTGGATCTCCAGATCCGTCGTAGAGAGTGAATTTGGGCACCATGAACTTTCTGGGCCTCTCTTCGGACATGATGGCGTGAGCGAACGGAGTGGCTAGTCTTCCGAGCAGCCTGGCCAGTTCGTCCTGCTCTGGAGGGTTCTGAGGTCCTCTTAAGCCGATTGTCCGGTCCATAGACTCGGCAATCTCCTCTACCCTTCGCGGGTCTCTGAGTCTGACATCTTGTGAACCCTGCCTGACAGCCTCGGCTTCAGGGTAGTAGGGTGGAGTACGCCCTTCGGATGGAGGAGGAACCCGAACCGGAGGGACTGGTGCTGCATGATAAGGTTCCTGCAGTGCCGGTGGTGCTCCCGAAACCCTAGGAGTTGGGGCTCGAGTAGTGCTCCAGTAATGCACGTCGGGAACAAAAGCAGATGTTCCCCAGCCAGGGACTGTTGATGGCTGTGGATCTCGGCCAGTGTAAGCAACGCCTGAGGGGTGCCCAGGCTGGTTAGTGGGGGCCTGCCCACGAAGTTCTTCATTCTCCGTGGCAACCGGGGGTTGCGTTCCTGCAACGAAGTTGACCGGCGGGCTAGGAGAAGCCGCCGCTTGGTTCTGCGTGAGCGTTGCCAGCGTTCTAGTGATAGCCAGCAATTGCTCCTGCACCAGTTCATTGTGTCGTTTTATTGCTTCGATCTCTTGTCGCATAGGGTTGGCCGCTGGTCCCCTTGTGCGAGAAGCAGGCGGCTGACGCTGAGCGTTTTGTGAACTCTGAGTATTCTGTCGTGGTCGGAGATTTGGTGCCATGGTTTTCCGGTGGGGAAAAAGATGAGTTTAAGAATAAAGCACGTAGAGATTAGTCGTTCCCACAGACGGTGCCAAACTGATGCTGCACTTTTTGACTCGCAACACGTGAGGGCTCCGTGACCTGTAGAACACTCAAAGAGATGATCAGAGGACCACCGGATTGGCTCCGGCGGTAGCCGCTCCGATGCTTAAGTAAGTAAGGGAATTGAAAGACTGTATTGAAAGCCAAAGAATGAGCATGAGAACATAAAGCGTACCTCTAGGGTTTAATATATAAGTCGTGGCTCTCCTAAGTTGATTAGGTTTTGCCGCCATGAATATAAGGATTTGATCATCGGAGATTTGCAGTTACCTTGTGGAGCATTGAGTCGTAGATGGAGATAATCATAGATAGTAGTTTCCGTGTTGAAGACTGTTTCCTTATTCCCTGCTTGGCGGTAATTAAGGAAACCATATATGAAGTGTTGAATAAATATTGTCCAGAACAGGAGGTCTGGAAGATGTACACGAGAGTATCCTGAATGTTTCATCTGCACTGTATGACCGAGTTTATCGGTTCTGAATGATATATAAATAAGAATGCCCCGAAGGCTTGTGGCTGCTCTGTATGACCGAAATATATGAGCTCTGTAGGATCGAGATTTGTTAATCTGATGGGCACACGTGTCTCAAAGTGATTGGTGTGTCTGTTTGTGGTATATCAAACATATAAAGACCATAGGCCCTTTTACATTCCCAAAATAATTAAAAGACCAAAATAGATTTGTGAGTTTAAGTACATTCCAAAATCAACCAAAAAACCCAAAAGAAAGTGTCCTTCTAGTCCATGTCATCAAGGCGCTAGCTCTTTGCCGTTACTTGCACCTGGTAGGAGTCAAAACAACAACTCCAATAGAGATTCTAAAATAGAGAATGTTAAGGTGGTGCAAAGTGTAGGCATGTGAGATGTGAAATGTCAATACAAGTGTTCAACCAACACGAACACGCATGCATATCAATAAAAGGATTCATCATACCACTAACAATGCAAACCGTCAACCCAACCATAAGAAAACATAACAATAAGTAAAAGGGAGAATCATCACATAAATACAATTAAATGCGTACAAAGTAAATTACCATTCAAACCTCACGTTAATCCTCTCACTTAAATAAAATGACCTCGTCAATTCACCTAATGGCCCTCGGAAAAGCCTAGTACTTCACGAACTACTAACCCATTGTCTATGTACTACCACCCGTGCGGGGTTAAGATTTGCAACCGAAGGGAGACACAATCCCCATTACAAAATATTTCTGGTATTTAATGCTGTCTCATAACGTGTCACTCTTTCTTGTTCCTCAATTTATTTTAGAGATCAATTATCCACATTCGATTCTCCATTTTCATTTTCTTATTGTATCATTCATCAATATTTTTCACTTTATTCATGAACATACCCAAGGTTCATAGCACCTAATTAATTATCACAAGAACATAACAATGACCGTACAGCCATAGCCATCAACAATCCAATTATCAACAAGTATGTGGCAAGATTAGTATAAGTAAATGGCATTCAACATTTCCCCTAATCATGATCCATTTACTTTGTTTTTCCTTGTTTGGAGAATTCAGACCACAGTAGAGATTTGTTGGGGTGGTTGTCATGAATTTACTTGGATTCTTGATGACCTGTTTGCTACCCGAGACAACCCAAAAAATTTTTTACCGCTTTTGTTTTTTGGTGGGTTTTGTCTCTTATGTTGTAACCCACTTATATAAGAGTATTATCTTTAGGGTTTTGACTGGGGGAAAGACAGTTGTCATAGGGAAAAAAGGGTTTCGGGTTTTGGGAGTTTTTGCTCTTTTAATTACTTTAATACATAGTGGATTGATCATCGTTGCTCGTGGACGTAGGCATCTTGCCGAACCACGTAAATCTTGTATCTTCTCTTTGCATTTTGTTTATTTTTTTGCTTGTTTGAAATCAATTTATTGTTTGTTTGGCTGCTTCTACACAGCACTCTCTTCCTCCCTATTTTTTTTTCAAGTGAGTTGGTGTGTCTGTTTCTAGTGTGTGCTTGTGGTGTGTAGGAACTTGGTCTTATAAGGCCAAAAATAAGACTTTAGGTAAAATGTCTCTTTTGCCCCTTTTTATTTATTTTCCTTTTTTTGTTACCATGCCCTTTTCAGTCTTTTCACTTGAATTAATAACACTAGATTTGTTTAATCATGCCCTTAATTCATTCTTAAATTGTGTATATACATTATATATTTTCTTCATGTATTATTTTCCTTCTTAATCAAATAATTGTCTGCATTTTATATTTTATTCTTAGGAAAATTTTCTAGGTCTTTACAACAACCTTTTTACTCATACGATATAAAGGTTTCACTTATGAGGAAAGTTCTAATCATACAGTATAAGATTTTCACCTACGAGGTCTTAAAAGATTCGCCAGTCTTAAGGGATACTGTCGCATTGGACCAATTTGGAAACATGCACGATGATCACAGTTGATATGTAGTTTCTATACCACACATGCATACGCATATATAGTCTGAGTAGGTAAGATTGCGAGTATTTTGATTATGTAAGTCTTATACCGCTTTAGGTGTAATTAGTTACGCGGTTTGGTACTTTTGGTTTTACTAGAATAAGGCAACCGTTTGAGGTGTTTCTTTTCAAGGCATTCTATTTGTTTTTTTCTTGTGGCACATACAATTTTCTTCAACTTTAATTCGAAGAGTCATTTTTGAAAAGAAATATTTTTCAAAATTCTTATAATTATATAAATAGCCCAAGTGGGAGAATGTAAGATTTTTATTAAAGTGTGCTAGCATAGCTCATTATTTTATTTTATACAAACCAGATTAATTAGAATGTCTGGTCTGAAAGGACCAGACTAGATAAGCCCAAAATAGTTAACTATGATTGAAGGTATATAGGGTTTGGTACACCTTGGCTATATGTTATCACGTAGGGCATTGGTATGGATTTTATAGATATGTGTGGACTCTTTTATTAGCAGTCCTTTATGGATTAGGACTTGCATCCCAGTTATAAATATAGGGGTTGGTCCTCACTCTCGCTCAATTATTGTAATCTCCCTATTGGACTTAGCAACCTAAAGAAGAGAAGAGAATGGAAAGCCTTTCCCCATCTCTTTCCGGAAATTGGTATCAACAAGAAGGTGGTTACGATTTATCTTATCTCAATTTTATTCATGGATTTAGGTACGCCATTCAATAAGAAATTCCTTACTTTCCCTTTCTTCCTCTCTTTCTCCCTTTCTCTCCTCTCTTTTATATAAATGTGAGTGTGTGTTTTAGGTGTGTAGAGATTTTGGCTTTATAACCCAAAAGTAAGACAAAAGGTAAATTCCCCTTTTTTCTCCTTCTTATTTATTTTCCTCGTTTTTATTTCCAAGTCCATTTTAGTCCTTTCATTTAACAAATTTAATTTCTTAATAAAATTTTATATTATTATTTTATAATTTAGGAAAAAAATTTCTAGGTCTTTACAAACCCTCCCCCTTAGAAAAATTTCATCCTCAAAATTTAGAGTATACCTTAATTAGCAAACAAGTCAGGATGTTTGGTATAGATTACATCCTCACGCTCCCATGTAGACTCTCCAAGGCCATGATGTCTCCATAGGACTTTAACTAAAGGAATAGTCTTGCCCCTCAAAACTTGTTCCCTAGTATCCAAAACTCGAATAGGACGCTCTTCGTAAGATGCATCCTCCTCAATATCCAATTTTGTCCAATCTAACATATGTGAAAGGATCCAATTGGTATTTGCGAAACATAGACACGTGAAATACACTATGAACCCTAGATAATCATAGCGTCAATGCAAGTTGGTAAGCAACTTCTCCTATCATCTCAAGGATCTCAAATGGCCCAATGTATCGTGGCGCTAACTTGCCCCCTTTTCCGAATCGAGTCAAACCCATTCGCGGTGCTACCTTGAGAAAAACGTGATCTCCAACTCCGAAGGCTAGAGTTGTACGCCTCTTGTACGCAAAACTCTTTTGCCTACAATGTACTGTAAGTAACCACTATCGAATAACCTTTATCTTCTTGGTAGTCTCCAAACTAAGTCCTGACCCAAAACTATAGCATCCCCAACTTTTTGTCCAACAAATAGGTGATCGACATGGCCTACTATACAAGGCCTCGAATGGTGCCATTTCGATGCTTGCTTGATAACTATTGTTATAGGCAAATTCAACAAGTGGCAAGTGATCCTCCCAACTGTTCTTGAAATCCATTATGTAAGCACGTAACATGTCCTCTAAGGTTTGAATAGTGCACTCAGACTGGCCATTGGTCTCGGGGTGGAATGCGATACTAAGTACCAAATTGGTACCCAAGGCTGCTTGTAGACTCTACCAAAAGCCAGCGGTAAATCATGCATCCCTATCAGAAATAATAGATACGGGAACCCCGTGGCGACGAACAATTTTTCTTATATACAAAAGGCAAAGTGACTCTACTAAATCTGTAGTTCGGATAGGTAAGAAATGCACAGATTTCGTCAGTCGAAGCACAATAACCTAAATAATATCATATCCCCTTGGCAATTTAGTAAACCCAGACACAGTCCATAGTGATGTGCTCCCACTTTCACTCGGCAACTAGAAGTGGTTGAAGTAGTCTTGTGGGTCACTGGTGTTCGGCCTTAACCTGCTGACATGTCAAACATCTACCAACAAATCCTGCTACGTCAGCCTTCATGCCTTTCTACCAATACTACCTAGGAAGACTATGGTACATCTTCATGCCTTATAAATGGACTGTCATCCTAGAATGATGGAACTCTCGCATAACTTCCTCACGACAAAGTTGTGGAACATAGACCCATCCCTAGAATCTCAAGCCATAGTTGGCGTGAAGTGTCCAACCCTTGACCGTGTCCACACTGGCAATGCAAGTGTGAATGGCCTCTGCCTCTATATCCTACAACTGTGCGTCAACCACTCGTGTAAGCAAGGTAGGGTGTACAACAACGAAGAATAATATAACGGCCCTCTCAATCTCTTCAAGACATAGGTCGTACTCAAATGTTGCCTCTAGCATTTTCCACTCTCGAATGAGTATACTAACTAAATTCCCTCGAGATCTTCTACTAAGTGCATCAGCTACAACATTGGCCTTTCCCAGATGGTATTGCAAATCGTAATCATAGCCTTCCATGTGCTCCATCCATCGTCTTTGTCTTAAGTTCAAATCTCTTTGGGAGAAAGGATACTTAAGACTATTGTGGTCAAAAAAGACTTCGAACCTT
The DNA here is from genome assembly GCA_008638375.1 of Nyssa sinensis. Taxonomy (NCBI): domain Eukaryota; kingdom Viridiplantae; phylum Streptophyta; class Magnoliopsida; order Cornales; family Nyssaceae; genus Nyssa; species Nyssa sinensis. The sequence continues at coordinate 17,360,613 of CM018042.1, read as the reverse complement.
TCACCATAAAGATAATGTCGCCAATTTTTCAATGCAAAGACAACGACAGCTAGCTCCAAATCGGCTATCGTGATCCATATGCTACCACCTTGCCCTTCTGCACAAGGACGCAAACTAACCCTTTCCGTGAAGCATCACAATAAATGAAATATTTCTCTCCACTCTCGGGAATAGTAAGGATCGGTGTCATAGTAAGACGAGTCTTCAATTCTTGAAAAGAACACTCATAAGCATCATCTCAAACAAATCAAACTCCATTTTTAGTAAGCCTTGTCATAGACGTAGCCAAACGTGAAAATCCGTCAACAAACCTGCGATATTACCCCGCTAAGCCCAAGAAACTACGAATCTCAAATATATTCTTCAACTTTTCCCATGTCGTGACAGCTTCGATCTTTGAAGGATCTACGAATACTCCTTGTTATGAAACAACATGCCCGAAAAACTTTACTTCTGCTAACCTAAAGCTACATTTTTCAAATTTAGCATATAGTCAGTGTTCTCGCAAAGTTTGCAATACAGTGTGAACATGTTCCTCGTGTTTCTCTTTGGACAGTGAGTAGATAAAAGGTGTCATCTACAAAGACAATGACAAAGGCATTAAGATATTGTCGAAAAACACGATTTATGAGATCCATGCATACGGCTGGAGCATTAATTAACCTAAATGGCATGACTAAATATTCATAATGGTCGTACCATGTGCGAAAAATGATTTTTAGAATATCTTCTTCCTTGATCCTCAACGGATCCCCTCAATTGATCAAACAAATCATCAATGTGCTGTAATGGGTACTTGTTTTTCACAGTCACCAGATTAAACTTACGGTAGTCAATACAAAGTCGGAGTGATCCATCACCCTTTTTAGCAAAAAAGGTCGGTGCTCCCTATGGTGATGTACTAGGACGTATAAAACCCTTGTTCAACAATTCCTCAAGTGGTACCTTTAGCTCACTCAACTCAGCAAGTGCCATGCAGTAAGGTGCCATGAAGATTAGTCCAGTGCCTGGTAATAACTCAATAAAGAACTCTATCTCCTGGCTCATATAAATTATCTGGAAACATGTCTAGAAAGTCTCTCACCACTAGGGGTAGCTCCCCATGACTTCCACTAACATTATCTACGACCCAACTTAAGAACATATAGCTAAGTTCGCCCAAATCACACAAGTCACACATGCATGGAGTACTAGGGTCACTAAGATCACCCAGAAAATAAAAATAGTCTCCTTCAAGAGTACAGAAGGTTACTCTCCTTCGATAACAATCAAAGGTTACCCGATAGGTTGACAACTAATCCACACCCAAGATAAGATCGAACTCAATCATATCTAACACAATGAAATCAAATATGAAGCAACGATGAAGAAATAAATAAATGATTGAGTTAGACAAATTTGCCACTCTATCTCGCAAGCGTGGCAAATCTGTCTAAGTGAAATCCTGCCTCCCACTAGAGTCTCTACCCGAAGAGGATGATCTAAAATTTTTGTGTAATCCTAGAGTATATGCAAAAGATGAAGAAATAAATAAATGAGATGCACCTGTGTTAATCAAGACATTCGCCCATGAATTACATACTAGAATGGTACCCCGCATGATTGAGGGACCAGTAAATGAGTCAGTTGTAGTAACTACATACATTCTCCCTTGTGTCTGGCCTGAAGACAAGTTCTGGCATGTCATGCCCTGATGTGTAGTCTATGGTCTAGCTATAGCAGATGAAGGCCCTTGGGCTGGCCTAGAGCTCTGAGCTGAAAAAGCAAGAACTAGAGGAAGCAGTGGAAGAAAACTCTGACCAGTCTGATGGGTTTGAGAACAATACCCCGAGTGATAACCTAAAAAAACCTCAGTCCCTTCAAGCTGAGGCACGGTGCAAACTCTAGTGGTGTGTCCCAACTGACCACATTGATAGCAAATAGGGGTCCTAGCCCGTCCCTGAGTTTGTGTTTGGCCCACACTCTATGAAGGTCCAGGGCCCCTACCTCTCTGTTGTCCTCGCCTCTAGGACTGTGTCTGTCTCCTCTATGGGTAATCTACCTTTCGATACGCTGGCTAATGACACTCATAGAAAATCAAGTCTCCATGTATACCTTTCAAAAGTGTAGAGAATGATGAATATGATGGTCGGTAAGAAGTCTGAGTCTACTCTTGTGAGTGAGCGGCTCCCTCTCTTTTTCTCTTTTTATCCCGTCTGTCAGGATAAGAACCTGAACCCCGAACCAGATACCTCGAGTCACGGATCCTCTTCGTGTCCTTCAAGTCGGCCTCGATCAACAAGGCTCTATCATAAAGCTCTGAGAATACCCAAATCTTGAAAGGAAATATCTTGTTCTGAATGGTAGGCTTGAGCCCAAGCTCAAAAATATGAGATTTTTCAACCTCATTATCAATAACCCCTAAAGTAAATCAGGCTAGAGAAGAAAAACGAGTCTCGTACTCGGATACAGTTATGTCACCATAATAAAGATGGAGAAACTCCTATCGTAGTGAATCCTTAATCATGGCAGGAAAGAACTTGTCCCTACAAGCTTTAGTGAAGACATCCTACACTCTAACCATAGTAAGCCTTACTGATTCCCACCAAGTTAGGGCTCACCTCTGAAACAAAAGGCCAGCATAAATAATCTGGAGATTATCCTCTCAGATACGGATCATGTCCAAAAGTCTAGAAACTTGCCTCAACCAATCATCCGCAACAAACGGATCGGGTCCCTCGGAGAAAATAGGAGGATTCAAACTCTAAAACTCTCATGGTGCTTATGAATCTAGTCTCACCCATTTGAGAATGGGACTGGGCTTCGTTCTGGTTAGCTTGTTGAAACTATTTCATAAATTCCATCATCCCACGAGCTATTTCAGCCCTATCTACTTGGACTCTTGGAATTTGTGGTGGAGGTTACGGAACAGGCATTTCCCCTTGGTTTTGTCCAACCGGCTCTCCTTGGAAAGGTAGTGGAGGATTAGGAATAAGGATATCTCCCCTAGCCCGACCCACTGGATCTCTAGGAAGTGGTGTTGGTGGTGGTGGAGGTGCGGGAATGGGTACTTCTTCCTCGCCTTAATTCACTTGGCCAATTGGAAGTGGTGGTGATGGCATAGGATTAAGAGCTCGACCTCGGCCCCTACCCTGACCTCTTCCTTAGCCTCTCCCCCGACCTCTTCCTTTGGGTGGCATCCTATAACAACAAAAAGGGATGAAGACAATTTGTTTTGATCAAATTCATTTCACAATTCTCAATAAAATTCCCAACCCTCCCTTCATAAGGTTTTATCCTCAACCAAAATCAATTTATCCCCGATTACCACTAACATATGCATGAATAGACTCATGTGAATGCAACATATAGCACATATGTCAAATAACAAGTAAACAAACATGTCCATGCATTCACAAAAGCAAATTCAACATTTAGTCAAAGCAAAAAGCTCCTATAACAAAGTTAACAATCAAATAAGATGCATAAAAGATTCCTAGATGCTCAACTAGTGTTCATACTACACCAAATTTTCTAGTCAATATCAACTTATGATCACAAGGTAAGTCTCGAGTTTTCCTTATCCCGTTGTCCTTGGTGTTCAAAATCTAAGCTCTGATACCATCCTATCACGCCAAAACTGAAGAGGCCTAGGTGTGAGGTGAGTGACCCCATTTATGAGCCACTCTTAGGTGATAAAATTAAATGTAAAACATGTTCTTTTACTCTTATTTAAGTTAAATAGTCTATTGGAGTCAAATCGGGTGCCAAAAAATTAGTTTGGAAGCCAAATTGACAAAATGGGAGGAGTGGTGGTCAGACCCCTCTCCAAGTGCTGATCGGCACACTGAGAGAAGGGTTTTCCACCTCCCAGTGCTAATCGGCACACATGTGTGCCGATCAGGCATAGGACCCCTGCTTTGATCCATTTTGAAAACTAGTCTTGTTTTGCCTCTTTTTATTGGCTTAACCTAATTCTCAAGAGTCAAAATAATTTATTCTCACTTTATTCAACATTAATAATATAATCTAGCCTTCATTTGACACTCAACAGGAACTTCCATTCATTAAGAAGTCACACATCTAATTAAAGGTTCAAGTTCCATTCTTCGAAATTTTAAAAAATGATTCAATGACTTCATCAACTATATCTTCATCTCAATTTAAATTTAAAACAAGTTAACATACAATAGTACTCCTTCCTTGTGAGACATTTGGTTATGGACAAGGTATTCAAAAAGGGGGAATTCTATATAGACTCAGAAACATGGAGTTTACATGGACACATGTGTTTCTCACTTATTTACATTCAAAACATTTTCCAAAACTAGTTCTAACATAAGTACACACATGTCAAGAGTTATTCAGAAATGAATATAAATACATTCTTCACATAATGGTCATCCAACTATACAAAAATGACATCTTCCCAAAAATAGCTTGGTGATGATGGTCCTTCAATTCACGGTCGTTTCCTTGACCGCTCTTGTATCTAGTAGGGGTCGGTTCAACAACCCCGATAGAAGAAATCTAAACACAGGTAAGTGTCCAATGTATGCCTGTGCGTGTGTAATGACACTCATGTGACCACCGAATATGCATCTTCAATAAGGTAAGAATTCAATAGATAACCAAGCATTTGACATATCCGAGCATATAACATCAAACAGAAACATTATCTAATAAAACAATATACATGAACTAACAATTTAGGATTTCATTCATTTACTTTCATTCAACTTATCAAAACCTCCATTCCATTATCTCAAGTCTCAATCCCAAAACTATATTTCTAGTCGGCCCCCAATAAGTCTTATGTGCTTTATGAGCTACTAACCTAATAGAAACACACGACCACCCGCGCCGATTTACAGATCGCAAGCTGAAGGAAGACACTATCCTAAACACCAATCAAAACCCCGAGTAAGCGCAATCTTACCACGCTCAAAATCACACAATTGACACGTCCTACTTCTAGCCCAATGTTCATATCTTTCTGAGTTTTTATTCTCACATTTTTAAGGACTTATCATTCATGTTTATGTTCACAATTCATCATGTTTTCATCATAAGGGTTAAGCATTCAAGTAACTTCATCAAATTCTCATAATTTCACATCAAGGATTCATTCAAACAATTTCACGAACACCTTGCATGTCATTTACAATATTAAGCATAATACACATAAAATCTCTTTTGTGATTTCACCAACCAAACCTTTTTGCATTCAATTGAGAGTTATATTAACATCAAAATAGATAAAAAAAAAAAAAAAAAAAACAATTCATTTCATAGTAAGAATTCAACTAATACATAGATTTTCAAGGTACATGTAATATATGCCCAAATATGCAAAATTTAACAATTCTGTAGTAAAATATGAGATAGATGCATGATAAACCTATCTACTCAAGTCTTATACCTAGGTTTAGAAATTTCCTACCTTAATTTCTTCAATTGGTGGTAGAAACCCTAAATGTGTTTTTGATGGTTTTGGCTAGAATCTTCAAAATTTATAACTTCACTTGGTACTTATAGGTAGAATAGGGTTTGTGCTTCTTCAATCTTCCAAAATATGTCCTAAATCCTTGAAGAATCTCTCAAATTCCTTGTTTTTCCTCCCTTTCTCCCTTTCTCTCCTCTCTTTTACGCAAATGTGAGTGTGTGTTTCTAGTGTGTAGGAATTTGGCTTTATAAGCCAAAAGTAAGACAAAAGGTGAATTTTCCTTTTTGCCCCTCCTTATTTCTTTTCCTTGTTTTTATTTTCATGCCCATTTTAGTCCTTTCATTTAAAAAAATTAATTTCTTAATAAAATTTTACATTATTATTTTCATTATTATTATTTTATAATTTATAATTTAGGAAAAAAAATTTTAGGTCTTTACACACTCAATCTTGATTCTCATGAGAGTTTTTAGAGGATAACCCAATCCCTAAAATCGCGGTCTCACGATGGCTCCCTCTTAGGTAAATCCTCCAAGGGTATATGTGACCTATACCTCGCAGGAGAGTTCCTGCCTCCAGCTCATTTAGGAAAAATCACTTCCTAATAGTCACCATAAAATATAGCACATTGCTTTAGAGATGAGCACAAGCATTTTATTAAATTTTATTAGCTCCTTATATAAAGAGTTGGATACATAAGTCACGCAGTATAGATTGTTCTTACCTATTGAACCTCCTTTATAGGTTTTTGAATCACAGAGGTTAGGTTGCCTCCCTAGGTGACTTCCTTTGGGTTTAGGCCCATCCCCCTCGATAAATTAGGATCTGGCCTTAGCACTAGTCTGAATAGACCCCTCGGGCTAGTCTTTGATCAATATTTATTTATTTCTCATATCTCCTATGATAATAACTTTATGGAGCTATCAAATTAATATGATCCCTTTTTTATTTGACATGGACTCATCAAATAAATATAGTCCATTTATTTTTTTGGGATAACTAGGACCTATTCAAATAAATTTGGTCCATGCCTATTTCATAATCGATATGAGGACCTTTTAGAGAGAAAATCACGGAGGAAAGTTGTGAATGGGATACCCAAAAGCCTTAGCTCTCTTGGCCTTTTGTAAGCTTAGAATATAGTTGTTTTAAGGTTATAAAGATTTTGATTTGTAACAGTCCAAAATCATAAAACACAAAATAAAATCTGAATTAAAAGTCCCATAAAATACAAAATAAAATTTGTATTAAAATGCTAAAAAAAAATTGAAATAATTTAAAATTTTTGAAACTTACCAAAATTAAATAAATTCTAATTTGGGAGTTATGCGCAAATATAGAAAGTTAAAAGTCTAAATTTCATAAGAAGTTAGAATTGAGGTTTTAAAAGCTCCAAACTATCCAAATGTATTATGATTGACACGAAAATGGATTAGTAACTCTTTCTTACTAAAAGGAAGTGTAGAAAAAATGGGAGTAAAAAAATCCCAATTTGGGAGTTATGCGCAAATTTAGAAATTTAGAAGTATAAGTTTTATAAAAAGTTATAATTTAGGTTTTGAAAGTCCAAAATATTCAAATGTGATATGATTGACATGAAAATAGATGAGTAATTTTTTCCCAGTAAAAGAAAGGTATAGCAAAAAAGGGAGTTAAAAGGACTCCTGGTTTGGGAGTTATGCACAAATCTAAAAAGTTAAAAGTTTAAGTTTCATAAAAAGTTATAACTGAGATTTTGAAGGTACCAAATTTTCAAATGTGATCCGATTGACACTAAGATAGACGAATAACTTTTCTTACTAAAATAAAAGTGTAGGAAAAAATGAGAGGCAAAAATAACTCTTGTTTTGGGACTTATATATGCACAAATTTAGAAATTTAAAGTATAAGTTTCTTAAAGAGTTAATTAGAATTGAGTTTTGAAGGTCTAAAATGTTTAAACGTGATCGATTAACATGAAAATAGACAAGTAACTTTTTTCTTACTCAAATAAAGGGGTAGAAAAAATGAGAGTTAAAAAAGATTCCCGATTTGAGAGTTATGTGCAAATATAAAAACTTAGAAGTCTAAGTTTGTAAAAAGGTAGAATTGAGATTTTGAGTCTAAAATGTTCAAACATGATCTAGTTGGTAGGAAAACAGAGTAACTCTTTCTTACTAAAAGAAAGGTGTAGAAATAAGACGGAGCTAAAAAGGATTCTTGGTTTGTGAGTTATGCACAAATTTAGAAAATTGAAAGTTTTAGTTTCATAAAAAGATAGAACTGAGGTTTTGAAAGTCCAAAATGTTCAAACATGATATGATTAATACAAAAATGGACGACTAACTCTTTCTTACTAAAAAATAGGTGTAGGAAAAACTCTAGTCTATAAAAACTAGAATTTAGGTTTTTAGACTCTAAAACGTTCAAACGTGATCCAATTGATATGAAAATGGACGAGTAATTCTTTCTCACTAAAAGAACGGTTTAGAAAAAAAAAGGAAGCAAGAGTTAAAAAAGACTCCTAGTTTAGTAGTTATGCACAAATGTAGAACGTTTGAAGTTTAAGTTTCATAAAAAGCTAGAATTGAGGTTTTGAAGCTCCAAAATGTCCAAAAAGATCCGATTGACATGAAAATGGACGAGTAACTCTTTCTTACTAAAATAAAAGTGTAGGAGAAAATGGGAGGAAAAAAGAACTGCCGGTTTGGGAGTTTGCATAAATCTACAAAACTGGGAGTACAATAAGCTTCTTAAAGAGGTAGAATTGAGGTTTTGTTGGTCTAAACTATTCAAACGTAATCCGTTTCAGAAAAAAACAGATAAGTAACTCTTTCTTACTAAAAGAAAGGTGTAGAAAAAAATAGAGTTAAAAAGGATTCCCCGTTTGTGAGTTATGCATGCGCAAATTGGGAAAAATAAAAACAAATTACTAACTTTTTCTTACTAAGTGAAAGGTGTAGGGAAAATAAAAAGCAGAGGAAAGAAGCACTCCCGGTTCGGGACTCGGGCAAAAATATAGGAACTTAGGGCTTCTTACCATTACACTCAGGGTTTAAATGTTCAAATATAGCTATAATTCTTTGTATTACTCTTCTTATTATTGTTATTAATGCCAAACTTTTGGTAATGTCACACAGTATCAATATCCTAAGCATTGCAGTTTCTTTTGCAGTACAGTGAAATTGTGCTCATGTCTCTTCCACAGGGTAAAGTATGCACCAATACTCACATTTCTCATGCCGAAAAGGAAATATTTGTTGAGAACCTAGTGTTTGTTACCTTAAAAGAGGTACTAAGGGATACCAAAATTATATATATAATTTTTGTTAGTCTTTTTGTCTTTTTATATAAAAATTTGATTTGTAGTAATATTTTTTTTTTTTTTTGCAATGTTTTATAATGTCACCATTAGTTTTTATTTGCAGCATTTGTTTTGCATTGTGGATATATTTTGACCATCGTAGGTAAAGTATTATTATTAGGCCTGGCAAAACGGGCGGGTTGTAAACGGGTCAAATTCATATTTGACCCAAATTAATCGGGTCGAATACGGGTCGAGTCATAAATGGGTCGGGTCGACCCAAATTTGACCCGTTACTTTTTTTTTTTTTGAAATAAAACACTACCTAAGATTGCCACGTCTCAATCAAGTAATATAACTAACAAAATTCAGCACGTTTCTTTGATAAAACTTTTGTGAATACACATTAAAAAAAATTTTATTTCTCTATTAGTAAATCATCTACCATCGTTACACCGAAGTGATCTTCTAAACATCATCGTTCCCCATGTAACTCTCGATTTTTAGTTCTTTAATGAGTTGATTTGTAACATGTTGACGACAATCGAGCTCAATTTCAGACACTTAATTGAAAATGGGTCATTGAAAATGATATAAGATTCCCTTTTTGATTTATGATCTTGGATAATTAAAAAAATGTCTTCAAAATTATTAGATAACAGAAGTTAATGAAAAATAAAAATTTATTATTTTATTCTTAAAAAATAATTATATTGACATTCTTTATAATATACAATATATGATAATTATAAATATTTTTTCCGTGATTATTGAAAATATAAAAAATATTAGTATAATATATAAGAGTATATTAATTATATAAAAAAAAAATAATTGAAACTCTAATATCACTAATAACAATTTTGTACAAAAAATAATAATTTGAATATTATTAATATAATAAAAAAATTAATATATTTTTAAATAGTACAAAAGAGTCTTTATAATTATTAAATAAATTAAAAAACATTAATATAATTATTCCTATTAATTTTTACCTTGATGGCAACAATGGAAGGTAAAGGACTTGGGGTTGGGAACATCATTCAATAGATGCACCGACTTAAATTAGAAAGTAATCTACACTACAAGTGAAGAGAGTGATCATAAGCTTTACAATCTGTAGCTTTGACTTGTGCACCGCTGTGGTGTAGAGATGCTACAGGAATTTATATATATATATATATATATAAAAATAAATATAAATATAAATATTCTTATATATATAAATATAAATAGATATTCTTATATATAAATCTATAAGAATATTCTTATATATATATATAAATATAAATATATATTCTTATATATAAATCTATAAATATTCTTATATATATATATATATTTTTATACTATTTTATTATTTTTCATTCTCAACCTGTCAAACACCCATATTCAACCCGTATTGACCCGCTAAATTGACAGCTTCTTATTACCCAACCCGTTTATAACCCGCTAATTAAATGGGCGGATTGATAGTGGGCGAATTCGGACGAGTTGATAGATTTGGATAATATTTGCCACCTCTAATTATTATGGACACTAAAAAGCGTTGCAAATTGTATATATTTGCAACACTAAATTACACTGAAAACAGCTGTATAGTATTTGCGAGGTTACGGTCTTTTATTTGTGACGTTAGACTACAAGAATGGTGGTTGTATTTTGATATTGAGTTTATTGTCTTGTCTATGAGGATAGAGAAGGACATGGGAGAGAAGGAGAGATGCAGTGTAGAGCAAAGTGGAGAAAGATGGAGCAGGAATAGTGGTACCCAAAAATATTTGTAAGATACGATCAAATGAGAAAGAATGACTTTCATGGCCAAGGGACAAATCAAGAAAAAAATTGTTTGGAATGAAAAATGATAAGATACAATAATAATAATAATAATTAAATGTTTGTACACCATATGAGTCTCGAACTTTGATTTACTATATGAAAAGTAAAGTTTTAATCACTTCATTTCGATATGTTTTAACAATTGAAAGAATAATTAAATTTGTGGCAAATTTTAACAAAGTATTTCAGATAATAAAAAGAACAATTCAATTCACAACATATATTATCAATTTTTCTGTATATGTGAGTCTTTTATAAATTTATCTCTAAGTTAGCTGTAACCTATAATAATAATAATGATTTGCCAGAAAATGCTCTAGACAGTCCTTCGAATGTGAATGGTTGGGAATGGCATGCTGCAGCGTGGTACAGTACCTCTCTATTTTAACGTGCAGGGAGAGGCTTTATTCGTGAGACAATGTGGGTCCTGTCACATGTAACATCCACATGTAATGGGATCTACTGTCTCTCACAAATAGAGAAAAACCAAATTGGCTGCAGCCTTAATTGACTTGTTGGGGGTGAAGAGTACTATTTTCCAGAAATTCCACCACAGTCTGTATCAGCTTGGGAATTTCTTTACCTCAAGTTTCACGTGGTTCAGTGATATCACCTTGTTTGTGATAGAATAGCAAAATTAATTCATTTCTTATTGACTAACAAACGTATAAATACATCAAAGGAATAACAGAGAATTGTTGAAGATCCTACAAACTAGGAGGCTGTTACAAACAGATTCCTATATCTATGACAACTAAGAATATTTGAATAATATAATCTGATATCAACAATTCCTATATCTATGAAAGACAGCTAAGAATATTTGAATAATACAATCTGATATCAACAAAGAGGAATAAGTCAATTAGTTAAGAACTGATTCTCTCTATTATGCCCCCTCGAGATGGAGCTTGGGAGAGAAGTCCAATCTTGTACTTGAGTTGAAGAAAACGTTGTCGTGGAAGAGGCTTTGTAAGAGCATCAGCAAGTTGATCTTCAGAAGAAACATGAGCAACACGAAGAGCACCAGTTTGAACTTGATCCCGGATAAAGTGAAAATCTATTGCAACATGCTTCATTCGGGAATGAAAAATTGGATTGGAACAGAGCTGGGTTGCCCCAATGTTATCACAGTAAATGACAGGACAGCAGGGAAGCATAATACCAAGATCAGATAAAAGATAACAAATGAAATTAAGTTCAGCAGCAGTATTTGCAACAGAGCGATACTCTGCCTCAGTGGATGATCGAGCAACAGTCCGTTGCTTTTTAGAACTCCAGGATACTGGATTTTTACCAAGATAAATAACATAAGCACTTGTTGAGCAAAAAGTGTCCTTGTCCCCTGCCCAATCAGCGTCAGAGAAAGCATGTAAACTGAGAGAAGAGTCAGAGAAAGCATGCAAACTGATAGAAGAGTCAGGATAGATTTGTAAGCCATCATTAATGGTGCCAACCAGATAACGCAGTAGCCGTTTTACAAAGGACCAATGCTCAGTTGTTGGGCAGTGCATATACTGTGACAGTTTGTTAACAGCAAAGGCAATGTCGGGTCTTGTTATTAGCAAATACTGGAGGCTCCCAACTACCTGGCGATACTCAATGGGATTAGAAAGAGAAGAACCTGAGTTTAACATGAGAGAAGGACCGGTTGGTATGGGAGTGAGAACAGCCTTGGCGTCTTGCATCTTGGTGTGAGTTAGGAGATCCATAATATAACGCCGTTGTGAGAGTAACAAGCCATTTTGGTTGGGAACAACTTCTACACCCAGAAAATAAGTTAGTAATCCAAGATCTTTGATGGAAAACCGCTGAGCAAGAATATCAATAAATTGATTGACTTTGGCATCATTGTCTCCAGTGAGAATTAAATCATCAACATAAACAAGGAGATACATAGTGTGGCCATCAGCATGAAAGACAAAGAGAGAAGTATCTGCATACGAATTCTGAAAACCAGCTTGAAGAAGAAAGGTTCGAAGCTCATGGTACCACGCCCGAGGGGCTTTTTGAGGCCGTAAATTGCTTTTCTGAGTTTGCAGACATATGAGGGGTTGTCTTTATCAACAAATCCTGGTGGTTGTGACATGTAGACATTCTCTAAAAGGTGGCCTTGAAGAAAGGCATTGTTTACATCAAGTTGCCTTAAGGACCAGCCACGGCTCACAGCTATACTGAGAACAATTCGAACAGTGGTTGGTTTTACAACTGGGCTAAATGTGTCGTGGTAGTCTATTCCAGGGCGTTGGTGGAAGCCTTTGGCAACCAAACGGGCCTTGAACCTGTCAACAGAACCATCAGATTTGCGTTTAGTTCTAAAAACCCACTTACATCCAACTAGATTGTGGCTTGTATCCGGGGGAACTAGCGCCCATGTGCCATTCTTTACTAAAGCATCATATTCTTCAGACATGGCTCGACGCCATTTATGATCTTTGAGAGCTTGGGTTAATGTGGTTGGTTCAAGGTCACTGCCTTTGGTTAATTGGGTGTGAAGATTCATTTTGGTGAGAGGTTTGCGAATATTATTTTTGGCTCTAGTAGTCATGGTGTGGATAGGTTGTGGATGAGGCTCAGGTGGGTTTATGTGTGGTGGTGGTTGTTGGGAAGTGAGGTTATTGGAAGGTTCATGTGATGTTGGTAGAGAGAATGTGTCGGTCAGGACTGGGGTTGGTGAAGCTTCACTGGGGGATTGCTGTTGAACTTCCACTGCAGATGGCGAATTGAGTGGTGGTACCAAAGATGAGGAGGGAATTCGAAGTGGTGGGGGAATCCAAGTGGCAATGGAGTCGAATTGGGGACGAGAGGATTGAGTAGAGAGATGAGTGAAAGGAAACACAGACTCAACAAATCGAACATGCCTAGAGACATATATTTTGGAGATGGATGGGTCAAGGCAGTAATAGGCACTCTGAGTTAAGGAGTATCCAAGGAATACACATGGTTGGGATCGATTGTCTAGTTTGTTGGTTGCATATGGTCTAAGCCAGGGATAGCATAAACAACCAAAGACTTTGAGTTTTGAATAATTAGGAGCTGTTCTAAAAATGTTTTCATATGGAGAGGAGAGGTTTAGTGTGGGTGTTGGCAGGCGATTGATTAAATAAACTGCTGTGGCAAAGGCATAAGTCCAATAACTTAAAGAAAGAGAAGCATGAGATAGTAATGCTAATCCAGTTTCTACAATGTGAAGATTTCTTCTTTCAGAAAAACCCTTGTGTTCAGGTGTGTGAGGTGGTGTAGTGAGATGGGAAATACCATTTGTTGAAAGAAAATGAGCAAGAGCGATATATTCATCACCATTGTCAGAGTAAACAGTTTTGATGGGTTTATCAAAGTATTTTTCAACAATGGCTTTAAATCTAATGAAAATAGCTTGGACTTCTGATTTTTGTTTAAGAGGATAGAACCAGATATATCTTGTGAAATGATCAACAAAAATTACATAATATTTAAACCCATCATTTGATATAATTGGGGAAGTCCAACATCAGAAAATATAGTTTCAAGAGGTTGAGAAGAGGCAATTGTTGATTGAGAGAATGATAATTTGTGGCTTTTATTACATAGACAAGCATTACATGAAAAAGTAGAGGATAAGGAAGAAGAGACACTGAGTTTATTGCTGGAAACAATCTGTTTCAGAATGGGAAAAGCTGGGTGTCCTAATCTATGATGCCACTCAGATAAGGATGTTTTTATGCTGGAAAAAGCAAGCAATGGTGGAGATATCGGCCACTCATAAACGCCATCTTTAGTTTGGCCCTTCAGAAGTGTTGCCCCCGTGTGAATTTCCTTTACAAGAAAAGCAGTTGGTAAGAATTCAATTGAAACATTATTTGAGGTACAAAATTGAGATATTGAAATGAGATTCTTTTTCATAGCAGGAACACAAAGGACATTGTTCAATTGAAAAGTGTTATGAGATGTTTTGAGAGAGGAAGAACCGGTATGGGTAATGGAGAGACCCGTGCCATCTCCGATCATAATGTCATCCGAGCCATTGTATGGAGCATGCATGGAGAGATTGTTTAGATCAGCTGTAACATGGTGAGAAGCTCCACTATCCAAGAGCCATGATGTTTTGCTGGGATTATTGGTAGCATAATGAGCCCTCGGCTGCCATGGGGAAGCAGGATGATTGTTCGAAGTAGTGGGAGTACTGTAGGATGTTTGAACTGGGACTAGCCGAAATGATGGACATCGTTTTGCTGTATGACCTTGTATTCTGCAGATTTGGCAATAACCCAGGTAGGGCCGAGATGGACGATTTCCTTGAGTTGTGGTTGGTCTGCTGTTTTGTGCTGTAGGATATAGGTTTGGATTGCTGTTGGAGGGATGCCATGAATGAGTGTTGTTGCCTGAGTGTGCAGGTGGGCGCCAGGTTGTTGGATTCCTACTTGCAGGATTAGCAGTGGCAGGAAAATGAAAGGGTTCTGGTTTTGTGGTGAGCACCGAAGCTTCAAAGTTGAGCAATTTTTCATGTAGTTCTTCAAAGGTTATAGGCGTGTCTCTGGCTTGGACAGCACGTGTTAGTTCTTTGTATTCATCACCAAGTCCATCAAGTATCTTGTCTGTGAGGTCTTCTGCATCAAGGGGTGCTCCAAGAAGGGCAAGCTCATCAGCTTGTGCTTTTATGGCTTGCAGAAATGCAGTTACACTATCAGATCCTTTGGTGATCATCTTGAGTTGGCTCTTGGCCTGTTTGATGCGTCCACGAGAAGGCTTGGCATAGGTGGTGGCCAAGATAGTCCATGCTTCGCGAGAGGTTTTCGCTTGAGCAATGAATGGTATGATAGTTGGAGAGATGGAGCCAATGATGGCATTCAAGATTAACTGGTCCTGTCGAATCCAGAGGATGCGAGCAGGATTTGGTGTAGTTGTGTCATTTTGAGTGAGAGTGGCTGGGGGACAAGGCTTTGAGCCATCGATATAGCCTAAGAGATCGTAGCCAATGAAGAGGGTGTGAAATTGCAACTTCCAAGAGATGTAGTTGCTGGAAGTGAGTTTTAGAGGGGTTTGGGCAGCAACATTAATGCTGATAAGGGTGTTATGGGATTCATTGGTGTTGAGAATAGAGGTTGAAGGATTGGCCATGGCTGCTCGAGATGGAGGAAAGGAGGAGAAAAAAAATGGAATTTGTTATCTCTTAGTTTTGCTCTGATACCATGATAGAATAGCAAAATTAATTCATTTCTTATTGACTAACAAACGTATAAATACATCAAAGGAATAACAGAGAATTGTTGAAGATCCTACAAACTAGGAGGCTGTTACAAACAGATTCCTATATCTATGACAGCTAAGAATATTTGAATAATACAATCTGATATCAACAATTCCTATATCTATGAAAGACAGCTAAGAATATTTGAATAATACAATCTGATATCAACAAAGAGGAATAAGTCAATTAGTTAAGAACTGATTCTCTCTATTAGTTTGGTTCTCTGAAGAAATTCCATGCCATACATTTATTTTGTGGCTTGTTATAAAGGAAAAGCCCTTTAACTTTTATTTAAATATTTATTTATTTTTATGATAGAATATACTCAATGAATGGTGTTGTTTACAAGCTCCCTTTAATTTAAAGGGACCATAATCCTTTGTTCCAGATATATGTTTGACCAAGCAGTTTTAATATCGTGGGTTACTTTATAATATAGATTGTATTTTTAACAGACATTTCTTTTATAATAAAGTGACTTTTGAGTTGAGTTATATATGTCCTATAAATTGATTAATTTAGTTATAATTGAATTGAAGTTGATTGATATGAATTGCAACACTACATTACTTCTTTCAAAAAGATATTTCTCTATGGTAAGTCTCCTGTATATAACACAGATTATGTGCTAATTTACAATTTATATTAATCTATAGAATAATTCATGTATAAAATTTGTTTATGATTTACACTCAAATTTGTTTCAATGTGTTGTTTGGTTTGAATTCAAAGTGAAGTTAAAATTTTATTTGTTTAGATTTTTCCCCAATTTTGAATAACTTAATATGAACTACTTTTCCTTCTTATTTTTATTTTTTTTACAAGATACTTAGCACTTTTTTCTTATTTATATCTTTCATTTTGTTTAAAAAAAATTTCGTTCACATATGATTTATGTTATAATTTTTTATTTTAAGTTGATAGCAACTTGTTATCTTGAGTTCAAGTCTCTTTTAAGATTATTAGAGGTTTGTCCGATCGTTAACTTCAAGGTCTTGAAATTAGTCGAGGTGCACGCAAGCTGGCCCGGATATCTGGTTATAAAAAAAAAAAAAGAGAGATTAGGTAATAGGTCCCTCGTAAAGTGTTTAATTAGCACAAGGTCGAATCCCAAAAATATTAATCCAAAAAGCTCCTAAATTTTTTGTTGACAAAATTACCCTTTTAGTGTAAAAATTCAAAAAACACGAACATCAACCAAAGCCTGACGCGCTTTCCTGTCATATCATCACCAAACTTTTCTATAAATTTCAAAATTAAATAACTTGCAATATAAAAGTCCGTTTTTCATAAAAATTATATTTTTGGACTCTCAAAATCGAGATCTATCAAGCAATATCCATATTGTATAAGAAATTCTGTAAAAAAAAATAATAATAATATTTTTTGACAGAGAACTTTTGTCAAAAATTCTCTGTCCACAAATCTATGACAGAGAATATTCTTTGTCCAGGGTAGAGAAATGTCTCTATCCCAGAATAGAGAAATTTGAGAAATTCGTTAAGTACAAAAAGTATTACACATGTTTTTAACAATGCATCATACAATTTTTGTTCCTTAGGAAAGTGATAATTAATACTCCAACAATAATAAAACAAAAAAAAATATTAGATAGAGAAAAGGATAGACAACCTAAAAAAAAAAAACATAGCAACAAAGAAAATGCTCTGTCCAAAAAGTGTTTGTCCAGTTTAAATAAAGATTTATTTTTTTGTGGAGTTTACTTATATTAAAAAAATAAAATTTGTATACAGGGCCATGCTCAAAATCAACAGAGAAAACAATGGTAAAACAATAGAGAAATAAGTAAATTAAAAAAATTCCTAACAACTTCCAATAAAAGGAATTTTTTTCTTTTTTTCTTTTTTAAAGAAGTCTTCCACTTCGCATTCTCTACAGAATACTAGTAATTAGAATAACTATTATTATATATAGAGCCCTAATCAAGTGTCCACTGTTTCGTCTCTAATTATATGAAGGAGAATGGCATATTCTGTTTTCCATTCCATATTCTAGAAAACAAAATGTATTCTGTATTCAACTCATGTTCTGAAAGGGGAATTTTTATAAATACAGCCCTAATAATACCAACTTCGTTACCTATCATTTATCCACTTCCACTTGAATTTAATGATTTTATTGAAAAAAATTTGGGCTTGGTCTCTTATTACTAATGCCGTGGCCTGTGGCTTAATTTAAAATAAAATAAAAAAAAAAGAGAGAGAGAGAGGATAATCAAATTAAGATATTTGGACAAATATCAAAATATGGTATGAATTCTGACTGCACTTTAACTTTGTGGAGTACAAGACTACTTCTAGAAAGCTTACATTTTTGTACACTTTAAACCAATCAAATGGCCTACTTCACATCTACTGTCCATTGTATTTTCAACGACCAACTGAAAAAGAATATACTTTAAATTAAAGGGTTCTTGGATTTTGATGTTATAAGTGGTTTTATTTTCAATCAGGTAACTCCTAATACAATGTCCATATCACTGTGATTTATGTTTTGTTTTCTAGTTATTGAAAGAATAAAAGGCATCATATTCAAACTTTTATTTGTTGTTTGCATATTCAGCCAATGGTGGATTCTCAATTAATATGTTAATATATCTTCTAGTTTTTATACAGTTAACATATAAATGCATATATTTCCACAGCTTTCGCAATGCCATCCCCCACCGCCATGGCCACACCCTCACTCTGGCCTCCAAACTCGGCTCCAACGAAAGACAATGCAGCAACCATTACAAAATGGCAGGTGGTGGTGAGCTGACTGGAGGAGGCCGGGTAGGTGGTGA
Source organism: Nyssa sinensis (assembly GCA_008638375.1). NCBI lineage: Eukaryota > Viridiplantae > Streptophyta > Magnoliopsida > Cornales > Nyssaceae > Nyssa > Nyssa sinensis. The sequence continues at coordinate 17,342,030 of CM018042.1, read as the reverse complement.
CGCCATTGGAGTTGTAGAAGGAGCGGGTGTGTCGGAGGAGTTAGAGATAGATCGCAAATGAGTGAGACAAAATACAGGTAATTCAGTCATTTGGAATATAAAATTGTCACCCCATCATTATTGGACTTGAACTTAAATAATTTAAAAATTCAGAAGCTTTTAAATTTATAATATTTTTCTTTGAACCTTAACATGTAAACACTAATTTTTGAGAGACTTTCTACTAATTAACTTAAAAAAAAAAATTGATAACAACTTGTTTAATATAGTCCTTTCAAAATGTTGCGAGTGTTCTTAAAACTACCATAGACAACAACAATTCTATGCATATATCTCAAAACTATCCTAAATATATCTCAAAACGAAAATAGACTCTAATATACAATTTGAAAAATACTAAATAGTTAATAAAATAAATTATTTAATAAAAAAATATTTTTTATTTATTTAGAAACTTAAAAAAAAAATACTTCATAAAATATTATGATTTTTTTTATTGAATAAATTATTGATAAAAGACTAAAAGTTCTTAAAATAATTTTTCAATTCAAAAAGTCATAATATATTTTTTCTATCTAAGAGATCCAAAAAATAAATTTTCAATACAAAGAGTTTTAATTGTTAACTTTCATTTTAACACCGTTAAAAAATATTATTAATTAGTCTATAATAACCTTTGAGATACATTTTAAAAAATACTAAATAATAGATACAATAAATTATTGAATAAAAAAACCTAACATCTTTTATTTATCTAGAATGCCTAAAAAATAAAATTTTACTATATAAAATGTTATAATCTTTTGAGATTGAAAATTTTATTTTATATATTAATTAGTATTTTTTTTCTAAAATGTATATTGAAGGCCATTTTAGCATAATCAGCAATATTTTTTAACGGTACTAAAATGAAAGCTAATAATTGTGCTTTTTTATAGTAAAAGTTTCTTTTTTGGACTTTTTAGGTAGAAAAAATATATCATAAATTTTTTAGATTGAAAAAATTATTTTTGAGATTTTTCCTAAATTATTTAATATAATTTTTAGTATTTTTTTCTAAATCCTGTCTTGAAGACACTTAAGTAAAAAAAAAAATATTATAAATTTTTTAGATTGAAAATTTTATTTTAAATACTTTTTGTAATATTTTTTTAGTAGTTATAAAACTTGGGCAAATTTTTTAGATACTCAGTTGTTCACTTGAGTACAGAGAACGTATTATGGTTCGGGATTATTGATCCGATTAATGATTTCAATCAATGATATATTAATAAAATTATTTTATTGTATCTTACACATTCAACATATTAAACAAGATCATTAGTACGGACTATATAATAAATTCTGACTGAGAAAGGAACTTCCTTAACCTTCCCATGTTAAAGTCATAACCCAAGACAATTCAAAGGACAGTACATTCGCGCGCACAGAGAAGAAGAAACGGCCATCCGCCATCGGTGGCTGTAGATTTTGCGAAAAACGAGAGATATGGCCGACGTTGCTCTTGATTTACACTTGGGGAAGCTAGAGGTGAGGATGTCTTTGATTAAAAAGGATCAGATCACATCTCTTTACGAGAAGCTAGGATACCTGAGAACCATCCTCAAGGATTCAATGAAGAAATGCTATGAGCTTGGGGAAATGAAAGATCTGGTAACACGAATTATAGATCTGGGTCATGAGACGGCAGACCGTTAATTGACTGATGAATTCGTATTTATCAGGACTGCAGTGATTGTTCTTATCGAGTTGGTTCAGAGCAACCAAGGGTTATCTTTACTCTTTACCTTGCCAGTGAGAAGGCTTCCCGCTTCAGGGTTTTTTTTTTTTCTAACCTTCATCTAGTTTTTTCTTCAAAGATTGTGTAATACAGGTGTTGAATTACCAAATATTAGCCCTAAATCCCTGTAATTGGGATTCTTTCCTATGTTAGCTCTTTTCTATCTGTTGTAAATTCCTGTAATTAAAATCCTTTCCTATGTTAGCTCTTTTCTAATTATATAGCTCTTTTCTAATTATAGGGTATAAACGCTTTCTAATGGGGTTCGTGTAAACGTAAAAAACTATGAATCTCTTTCATCATCATTTATGTTGGTATCAGAGCCAAGCGCATGCTTTGCGACTTTCATCGGAAGAGAGTCTTGAACAGAGCTTCTCTATTTTAAACAGAGCTTCTCTATTTTAAACAATGTCTCAGACTCTGAAATCAGTAATCCTTTTTCGCAAGTGATTGCAGAGAAGTTAACCTTACCAGTAATCGGAACCTTCCAACAATTCTCTTTCCCGTTTTTGGTGCCTTGCAATTGACGAGGAAGATAGAGATCTGATTTGGAGAGATTCCGCTCTTCTAGCTGATAACCAGAACTCTATCAACTGCCGACCACCAACCTGTTCGCGAAGCTCCTCTTGTTCTCTGTCGTCGCGCCTTCGCCATAGTTGCGGCGACCGCATCTCACACAGCGTGTGAGTCTTGTTCCTCCGACTGTAGCACCATCAAAGGTGAGATTGATCTCGCTCTTTGCCATCGTCGTGCTGCTGATCCCTCCTCGGACTCTTTCTTGCAAACTTCGTAAACAAAACGGACGCCACCGCTACCAACAATAATAGCCGGAGCCCTAGCCAGAGCAGCACCGTGGAGTCCTCCAGTACTGCCATAGCTTGAGATCCTGATCAGATTCTTACAGATCATTACCATCTCGGTGAAATGCAAAGCTACAGGTTTTTCAGAACATTTTCTGCGTTTGGAAGACTAGCTTGTTATGGACTTTGACTAGATCTATTTCTGCCTGTAGGTTAGATACCCTGTCTTTCTGCTACTTTCTCTTCTTACTTCTTATTGATTATACTTTCCTCCTCGCCCTCTTCGGCTTTTAGGTATCTTGAGCCCAGATTTGATTTAAGCCATAACCCAGGCCTATTTAACTAGTTACGACCCAACCCAATCACTGAAAGCCTAGCACACCAGTCTTATTTTTGGGCCATATTCTTGTTATAAAAAAAAAAATGATTGCATCTTCGGGAATAAAATATGTTCTTGTAGTTGTTTAGTCAGAAAGCTTGTTCAGTGCAGGGATCACTCTTACAGAATCAAATTATGATGTGTGGTCTCAAATTATGGAGATACACATTGCTGAACGAGAGAAATTATCCTACATACGTGGGAAGAAAGAGCCACCAGCCGAATCAGATGATGGTTATGAGAAATGGCAGGTTGAGAATCAAAAAGTCAAGAGATGGTTATTAATGTCAATGTCTCCAGACATTATGTAGCGTTATTTACGTATATCCACTGCTCGTGACATTTGAAGTGCCCTAGCAAAAGCATTCTCTGATGACAGTAATGAATTGTAAGTTTTTTCCTTGAATGAAAGAGGCCTTTGCTGCAAAATAAAATGGGACATCACTCTCTGTCTATTATGGAGAGTTGACCAAAATATTTCAAAGAGCTTGATTATCGTGAAAAAGTCGTCATGAAGCACCCTGACGATGTTTAAGCATACAGAAAGTCTATTAACCAGCTCAGGGTACACATTTTTCTTGCAGGATTAGATGGCGATTTCGAACAACTTCGTGGAGAAGTTTTACGAAGAGATTCAATTCCTGATATAAAAGAATGTTACTCTATTTTTCGACGGGAGGCAGTGCGTCAAACCACCCTAAACTCTGCAAATCCTGAAGCTTTTGCGTTAGTCACCAGGAATCGGTCCAACCATCCGAAAGCTGAAAATAAAGTGGATAAATCAGTCCTCAAGTGCATCCATTGCCAAAAAACTGGTCATACGAAGAACAAATGTTTCGAGCTAGTGGGTTATCCAGACTGGTGGGATCATAATTGCTCAAAGAAAACTCAAAAAGGTCCTTCCACTGCAGTAGTTGTTGTAACAAAAACTGAAGATGCAGTAACTAAACAAGCCCGTTCTGATATTTTTTGCAGTGTCAGATCCTGTTTCGCTTCATTCGCTAGCTTCTTCTATTCCAGTTTTTAATGGAGTTAATTTCTCTGACTGGAAGGAACACATCCAGTTTCACTTTGGTGTTCTGGATCTTGACTTAGCACTGCGAATTGACAAACTGGCTACTATTACTGAAGCAAGCAGTTCGGAGCAGCAAGCTTGGTCTAAGTCATGGGAAAGATTGAACAGATTAAGCATTATGTTTATGCAAATGTGTATTGCGAAACAATATCAAGTCAACGCTTCCTCAAATTGAAAATGCAAAGGAATATTTCAAGGCTGTGGAAGATCGGTTTCGTTTAGCAGACAAGTCCCTTGGAAGGAGATTAATGGTTGAACTTACCACCATAAAATTTGATGGTAGCCGTGGAATGAATGAACATGTCCTTGAAATTTGATGGTAGCCGTGGAATGAATGAACATGTCCCTTGGAGGGAGACCAAACGCGACTGCAATGGCAATATTGAATGACATAAAGCTAGACTTGTTGCAAAAGGTTTTACTCAAAAGGGAGGTATTGATTACAAAAAGACGTTCTCTCCTGTATCGAAGAATTCTCTTAGGATCATAATGGATCTAGTGGCTCATTTCGATTTGGAGTGACACCAAATGGATGTGAAAACTGTTTTTTTGAATGGGAATTTAGATAAAGAGGTTTATATGGATCCTAAGGTTTCTTGATTAAAAGAAATGAGCATATGGTATGCAAATTAAAGAAGTCAATTTATGGACTTAAACAAGCTTCCAAACAATGGTATCTTAAGTTTAATGATACCATCACGTCCTTTGGATTTAAGGAAAATATCGTTAATCGGTGTATATATCTAAAAGTCAGTGGGAGCAAGTTTATTTTCTTGGTGCTGTATGTTGACGATACATTCCTTGCCAGTAATGATCTTGGTTTACTGAATGAAACTAAAAGATTTCTTTCTATGAACTTTGAAATGAAAGATATGGGTCAAGCAACTTACATGATAGGAATTGAAATATTTCGTGATAGATCACATGGATTGTTACGGTTGTCTCAGAAGGGATATATCGATAAAGTTCTTGAAAGATTTCATATGGTTGAATGTGTGGCCACTCCTGCTCCTATTTGTAAAGGGGACAAGTTCAATGAAAATGATTGTCCATAGAATGCATTAGAAAAGAAAAGAATGGAAACTATTCCTTATGCATCTGTTGCTGGAAGCTTGATGTATGCTCAAACTTGTACAAGACCGGATATTAGTTTTGTAGTTGGAATGCTCAGGAGATACCAAAGTAATCCTGGAATGGAGTATTGGAAAGCTGCAAAGAAGGTTTTAAGATACCTGAAGGGAACAAGACACTATATGCTCATGTATTGAAGGTCTGATCATTGGAGGTGATTGGCTACTCCGACTCAGATTTTGCTGTTGTGTTTATAGTCGAAAGTCAACTTTTGGTTATTTATTTCTATTAGCCAGAGGAGCAAAATCATGGAAAAACGCCAAACAGACTATCATAGCAGCATCTACCATGAAAGTTGAATTTGTGGCATGCTTTGAGGCCACAGTTCATGCTTTATGGTTGCAGAATTTTATCTTAGAACTTGGAGTTGTCGACAGCATTGCCAGGCCAGCTGAGAATGTATTGTGATAATTCTGCAGCAGTCTTTTTCTCCAAGAACGAAAAATATTCTAATGGCGCTAAGCACATGGAACTCAAATATTTGGCCAGTTAAGGAGGAAGTTCATAAACAAACAGTATTTATAGAACATATTAAGACTGAGTTCATGATTAGTAGATCCTTTGACTAAAGGGTTAGCACCAAAGACATTTAAGGAACATGTTGATCGCATGGGTCTTTGTTGTAATCCCTAAGATATGTTTTGTGGATCTTTATGTTTTTGTTCTATAACATTTATAGAGATATCACTAATTATGTTTCTGACATTTTTTCCTGCTTACCATCAATTACGTAATTATGAAGATGGATTATTGATGACAGGAATCGTCTTTGACAAAGAAATTATGGGGACATTATAGTTACTTCCTATTATGAATTATAATTAAGTGATTTGCTAGCATTGTAGCGCATGGAAAGAAAGATGTCACTTTATTGATATTTACCGCTATGAACTCATGTTGATAAGTTATTTAATTAGGATATTATTTTAATCTCACTAAAGTGCGAATAAGTTAATGTTATGCGCATATTATGTTTACTTTGTCAATCCAAGTAAGTGTTGTTCATATAGGGCCAAGTGGGAGAATGTTAAAATATGTCCCACATGAAAGGATAATATAGATATTATTTGGACTTAATGAAATTAAGTGGTTATTGACTTTGGAAGAATTACACACGGTTAATTACTTAGTGAGATATACTAGGGGAAGTGTTTTTCCTATTTACTTACTTTTATGGGGAGTAGGATAAGAGTTTTATTTTAAGTAGGAATTGTTCTCTCTCTACCCACTTATTTTAACCAGTTTTTCTCATAACATTCTAGCGTAGAAAAAGAAGGAGGTCAAGTGAGAGAAATAATTTCTACGAGCCATCTTCAAGAAGGAGATCTCATTATGGCTGATTCTGATATGTTTCATGAAATATTTATTTCCACATAAAATTATTATTATGTGATTTTCATGATAGTTAAAGATCATTATTTATGTAAATCAAATTTATTTTACAGTGTTGGCATATGATTAGGGGTTTTTTTTGGTGCCAACCTAGTTGGAATAAGGGTCCCCCATGATGTCCTCTGCATCTCCCTTTCTCTCTTTCATTTTATTGATGTATTGTTCAACCTTGTATTTGCGTATTCATCAATAAAATTTCTTTTGCTTTGTTGATTAAGAAAAATCATTGGTCTGTATGCAAATTACAATGTGCTCGTTTGAATGAGCTGTGAAAAAAATATGATTTGAGTTAAGCAGTTATTTGAATTAAGTAGCTGTGAAAAAGTGTGATTTGAATTAAGTTGTCGAGTGTTTGGATGAATGTATTTTATAAGTATTTAAATGATCTTATAATATTTGAATGTGCTGTTAATAAGTGTTGAATGAGTATGAATTGTCTTTCTTATCCATGAATATTAAATTATTAATTTAACCTTATATTAAAAATTTTAAAATTATATTATCTTTATAAATAATAAATATATATAATAATAAAATAAATAATTATTATTTTTATATTAAATATATTACCAATATTAAATATAATATTATTTATTTATTTATTTTAATATTAAATATAGTTAATAATTAATAATGGACTTACGTCCATTCAAGATAACATAGACATGTTCACTTGACTTCAAGTCTTTAATGCCTGAGCATTCATTTGAAAGTGGCAAGATTGTAATAAATTAAAAAACTGAGTGTCATTATATTTCCAACCCAAAAAATCAAAAAAAGGCGCAGCTCGTTTTTAGATAGACAAATTAGACTTGAAGACGTCAAAAAAGATGGTCAATCGTTAAACCAAACATTCCTAATAGATATTCGTTGAAACCATTATTGACGTAATACACCATTCTTAGTGTATCATTATCATCTTCACTTATATATATATATATATATATATATATATATTTCAGTACGATGATACTTTTTTGTAAACACCGTTATCATTAAAAAAAATTAAATTTAATAATTTTATGAACCCTTTTTTTGGTAATCCACAATTCTACCAAATATTACATTCTAACAAAAAAATTTGTTCCATCTTGGAATCATTTCCATGATCACAGTTGGCCAATCAAAGAAACCTTTTGAACTTTTTTGCTCGTTGGGTTGCAATGAAAATAGAATCAATCTTACTTTTTTGTGAAATAAATAAATATCTTCATTTTAACTTAAAATAAAGAGACCTATTCCATGAGTCCCATCAATAGAATCTATCTATGTCAAGGGATAAAAATAAAAGTGAAAAAAAGATTAATACTAGCATTCTTAATAAATTATCTCAACACTCACCTAGCTAATCTAATAAACCTCACCAACAAATTTCAATTCCATGCAAACAAATAAAGCATAATTTTTTTTTTCTTGTTTTCTTATGACAGATGAATTCCCCTATTTGAACTGGTGATCGATCAAGATCAATAGATGTATCCACCTGTTCATATGATGCAGTTTATAGAGTCTTAATTTTCAGATTTCTTATCAATTAAATTAAGAAATTCAGATTAAAGCAATCCCAACTAATACTAACACAAGAAATTTTTATACCAACTTGTCATAGTGTGCGACAATATTTATGATTTTTAATATTTTATAAAATTTATGTAAAAATTATTATATTATAAAAATTATAAATATCATAACAAATATGTTACAAGGTTATGAAATAATTTTTTAATATTTTTATATCATGAATATACTGACACTCATCTCTCATAGTATTCTATAACAAATCGTACAAATTTTTTCTGTAATTTTAATAGTTTATGAGATTCAGTCAACTTTTCTCTGCTGTTAAAATCATGTAATAAACTGATAATTATCTCTCATAGATTACCACTCTCCCGTTTCCACGTGTCAAGCTAATGAAAGTCTGACGGACAGAGAAGCTCTCTCAAAGCAAGAGAAACGAAACAAAGACAAAGACAGAGAAAAATCTTCCGCCTTTAATCAAACAGTTGGATTGTGTATAACATTATAACAGAAAGAGATCAATTCTTTCTTTCAAGCAATGAAATCCAGAAACGAAAAACAGCTTACCGAGTTGTGACTGGAGCGGAAGTGAAAACTATTAATAATAATAATAATAATAAAAACACCAAAATTGAAAGGTTGTGGTGATCACAAAGAAGCGAGACACATTGGGGAAGACCTCTTTAGACGTCATCGTCCCCGGGAAAAGGAAGACAGCCGAATCGGGAAAGCATATTAAAAAGAATTTTTTTGAGAACCTGTCCCCTCCTCGGCAACACAAAAGATGCTGTGACAGCGCCGCCGCTGAGGGGGGTTTCCAGGGGCCTTCCGAAAGGCGGTAGTGCGGCAGGTGCAGTGATCGTTTCGGCGGGAACAGCCATGTATAAGTGTGACAGAGTGGGGGTGGTGCCAAGTGTGCGACAATTAGAAGTTTGTAGGATGGGCGATGCTGAGAAGAGAGTGCCGACCAAATGCTTTCATATAGGCAGTGTGCAAGTTCGAGAAACCGAGTACAGAAGCGCGTCTAATTTTTGAGTTTCTGATTTGGGTTTGTTTTCGCAAGCGGGAGAACCATTCCACACCCTCATTTTTTCTTAAACTCGTCTATGTATCTCTAGAAAACCTTTGTCTCTCTCTCTCTCTCTCTCTCTCTCTCTCTAGAGAGATTTGAACGAGTCCCGGCAGAGAAATACTGATCCCCTACATGCATCAGTTTCGAGAGTCCAGTGGAGCTTCTCTTATGGCACCTATTTTTCACATTTCCTTTTATATTTGTTTAAATTTTATAATATGTTAACTCTTTGTTCAAAATTATTCATTTATAGTTGGAGTTAATTGCACTTGCTTCTTCTATAATTTTTAACAATAACAAATATTTCTTTTATAATTTAAAAATCTACATTGTTTCCTTGTCAAATTGATCGATCAAATACTGTTAACGGATTTTATTAAATGATTAAATTACCCAAGTATATAATATGAATATTTTAAGTTAAAAGTCATTTTTATTTGTAATATTGAAACAATATGTATATACTCCCAGGTGTAGCACGGGTGGTATAGCCAGACAGATTGATAATGCCGGAGGCATGGAAGCCGGCAAATAACAGGTATAGTCGAAGAGATCAGTGATGACTTATCGGCAACCACCATCCCCACCGAAACCCACCTGCACTCTCATCCAACCTCCCACTTGTCATTGGGCCCCAGCCACTCCGCCGCTACAAACAAATTAATGTCAAACCCTAAGCCAATCACAACATCTTTTCTGGTTCATCAAAGGTATTAGAGTTTTAATTTTCAAAGTGATTTTTGGAGTCCTTTTTGGCTAAGGGTGTGGAAAATTTTGGGGATTAGGCATTAAAAATTTATGCATTTGCAGGAACATGTGATTGTCTTAATAATATGCATTTGCAAGAACATGTGGTCGTCTTGCATAAAAATGGTAGGTGCAAAAAAGAAGTAAAGAATGGATTGTATATCTTTTGGGGCAATGACAGTAATTATTTTGTATTGATAATTGATTTTTATTGTGGTTATTGAATATAGTGATTAGCTACTTTGTGCCAAGTTATTCTTTATATACCATAAAGTGACAAACGTATTCAAAGCATGACACATATTTGTACAAAGCTCTTCATGGTACAGATCAAGAAAGATCGCTTTATCCAGATCAATCAGGCATGGAGGATTCAAAGGTATATGATTTAGAACATAGCACCGCCTTCCGTATGCTATCAATCTCAGAATAAGGAAACAAATTCCAATATGACAACTACTATCTTCAGATATATTCAAATCCGTACTTTTATGGCTCCTAATCTTACTCAACTTAAGAGATCTATAACCTATAAAGAAGGCCGCAAGGTACGTTTTCAATATATTCAGTTTTTCTTTTAAATTATAGTTTCTTTTTCGTTACTAACTTTATCATCTGAGCACTTACCGCCGGAGCTTTTTCAGTGACCCTCTGACCTCAAGTTTTTGACAAATAGTGAAGGATGGGAGGCCCTTTTGACTAGAAAAAAACAACATCAACTTGGCAGCATTTGTGGCAATGACAATCCTTCTTACTATCGTTTCTTTAAAATAACAAATCTATTATCTTTTTCTTCTAAAAGACAATGGCTCCTAGTCTTCATCCTAGAAAAAACTCCCAAAACCCTCAGAATCAGCCTCTTGTTGGAAGAGGAGGAGGGCAAACACCCATTCGTTTATAACAATAATCTGATCAAATAGAGGAATAACTCACTACCATGTCACAAGCTCTACCTTCATTAGCTCAGAACCAACGGAGTAACCCTCTTCTTCCTCCTACTAACGCTATTCATGGAGGACCTCAACCTCCCACCACCACCACGGGTGAAGCATCCCCCAACGAGGAGCTGCTTAACATACAACCAATACACCTCTATGGTACCATTCATATGGGGGTTGATCCCTAGTCGTCAACAACTGTAGAAAAAGCAATGCCCACGTTTCATCATACTGTCCATTACTAGAGCAGGATGAGGATACCAATTCCAACGGCCTCTAGAGCTAATCCAGCGTCGCAGGAATTCTAACCTCTTGAGACTCCAGTCCCTCCTAGTCTTGGGAGAGCAGCATCCTCCTACTAACACCGGATGAATTCATTTCCTAAATCTAGGACCTGGAGGCACAGGATAAGATCAACAATGAGTACTGATTGCACAACAAGTCTTACCCAAAGCCCTTTAGAGGGTAGAGGAGATAGCAGATTTCTAGGATCAAATGATCTCAACCAGAGGGCTCCATGCCCCTCTAGAGCAAGATGAGCTAAGTAAATTACTTGGTAGGTTCTCCACGCCATTTACCTTTGCCATAATGGCAGAAGAGTGATCCAAGAAGTTTGTTGTCCCAAAATTTACTTTCTACGATGGGTTTGAGGACCTTTGGGGACCACTTATCTCACTATCAACACACAATGGCTCTGCATGGAGCTACCGATGCCTTCATGTGTCTAACTTTCGTGATGAGCCTCAAAGGTACCACCTTTAAGTGGTTCCACAACCTTTCCCAAAAATCGATTAGTAATTTTTATGAGCTCAGTAAGCTATTTCTCGACCGATTCTTAACAAGTAGGAAGTTGAGAAAAGAACAAGAATTCTTACTAACTGTGAAACAAGCAAAGAGAAAATCACTTCGGGAGTACATAGCTCATTTTAATATTGAACTCATGGAGATAACCGATTGTAGTCCAAGTTTCTTAATAGCCGCCCTCATTTCAAGCCTTGGGCCTGGACACTTCCAAAACTCTTTGACCAATAATCTTCCTATCGATATGACAACACTTATGGATAGAGCACAGAAGTATATTAATCTTGAAGATACAAAACCTCATTTCGAAAAGCTAAAGAACAAGCTTAGAAGGATGAGCAAGTTCAAGAGAGGGATAACAGCGCTAACAAGAAGAGGATCAAGAGTCCCGACAAGAGAACAACACCCAGAGCCCAAAACAACTCTAACTCTAGGAGTTATTGGGCTTACACCCTTCTAAATGCCCCTCTTACCCACATACTCCAACAAATTTAAACTCGTGAAAACCTGAGGTAGCCGGAGCCACTAAAAAGCCTACCCCGACTTAAGAAATCAGAACAAGTATTGTGATTTTCATAAAGAGTGGGGCACAAGACCGAGGAGTGAAGGGCTTTGAAGCAAGAAATAGAATATCTTATCAAGAGAAGGCGACTAAGAGAGTTTGTCTGCCTAGGATGGGAGGCAGAACCCCTATGACGAAAGACCACCTCAAAGAAGGCATGAGCAAAGGCCTGAACAGAGGGAAATTCAGAATGATCAGCAACGGCAAAATAATCAAGTCATCTTCGTACTTCACGCTGATAATATAATGATAGAAACATCTAACCGAGCTAGAAAAAGATATGCTCAGGAAGTAAGGGCGGAACCCGATATCATCCAGATCTCGACCATTGAGAAAAAGGTAAAGTCAGAATCTCAGATCCAGTTCTATGAATTGGATCTCATTAGGATACATTGTCCCCACATCGATGCTCTTATTATCTCACTCAATGTACAGACCCCTAAAAATCTTGCGTCCATCACAAGTGTTACAGGTTTGGTCCATTTCACTTAATATACAAACGCCTAAAAACCTTGTATCCATCACAAGTGTTACAGGTCTGATCCATTACACTCAATGTATAGACCCCTAAAAATCTTATGTCTATCACAAGTGTTACAGGTTTAACCTATTTCACTGAATGTACAAACCCCTAAAACCTTGTGTCCATCACAAGTGTTATAGGTCTGGTGCATTTAACTCAATATGCAGACCCCTAAAAACCTTGTGTCCATCACAAGTGTTACAGGTTTGGTCCATTTCACTCAATGTACAGACCCCTAAAAACTGTGTGTCCATCACAAGTGTTACAGGTTTGGTCCATTTCACTCAATGTACAGACCCCTAAAAATCGTGTGTCCATCACAAGTGTTACAGGTTTGGCCCATTTCACTCAATGTACAGACCCCTAAATACCTTGTGTCCATCATAAGTGTTACAGGTTTGGTCCATTTCACTCAATGTACAGACCCCTAAAAACCTTGCGTCCATCATAAGTGTTACAGGTTTGGTCCATTTCACTCAATGTACAGACCCCTAAAAACCTTGTGTCCATCACAAGTGTTGCAGGTCTGATCCATTACACTCAATATACGAACTCCTAAAAACCTTGTGTTTATCACAAGTGTTACAAGTCTAGCCTATTTAACTGAATGTACAGACCCCTAAAAGCTTGCGTCTATCACAAATGTTATAGGTCTTGTCCATTTCACTCAATGTATAGACCCCTAAAAATCTTGTCTCCATCACAACTGTTACAAGTTTGATCCATTTCACTCAATGTACAGACTTTTAAAAATCGTGTGTCCATCACAAGTATTACAAGTCTAGCCTATGTCACTCAATGTATAAACCCCTAAAAACCTTGTGTCCATCACAAATGTTACAAGTCTGGTCCATTGCACTTAATGTACAGACCCCCAAAAACCTTGTATCCATCACAAGTGTTATAGGTCTAGTCCATTTTATTAATGTACAGACCTCTAAAAATCTTGTATCATTACAAGTATTACAAGTTTGGTCCATTTCACTAAATATACAAACCCTTAAAAACCTTGTGTCTATATCAAGTCTCACAGATCTAGTCCATTTTTCTCACTCTACAAAAGACTTGTTTTAATTACAAGTGTTGTAGGTTGGTATATTATGACTTATCAGTATACAGACGCTTGAAAAAATTTATTTTATTCATAAGTGTGGTAATTCTGTATGTCCTATTATTTCGACCTCTGAAATGCCTTATAAGTACTTTAGAATCTCTGAGAGAGCTTGTATATTGAAGAAATCATCTTAAAACTAGATATGATACAAAGGTTTCAAAGCAAAATACAAGTTTCAGAGAAATAAAAAATTTCATATATTGAAGCCCAAAAATGGGAAAGTTACAAAGTCAAATAAACAACAGAAAGACAGAAAGGAAAAAATACAAAAAATCCCAAGTCTACTCTTCTGCTAGCTCGACAGTCTCTAATAGAGCAACTTGAGGGAGTTCCGGATCCACATCCTCTTCTTTGTCGTCAACATCCGGTGTATCAATCTCAATTTGGAAGACTTCAATATCATTTATTCTAGTTAGATCCAAGCCGAGATACTTTTTACAAAGTTTCGCCCTGAAGGTTTGGTATCCATACTCAATCAGCTCGCTACCTAGATCTTGGACTTCAGCCTTCAGATCCACCTCAGGTTAGGCTTTGATAACTTCAGCGGTGTCCTGAACCTTCTTGATAGATGCAGCCTGGAAGTTTGCAGATCTCTTCTTGATGTCTTCTAGCTTTATAGCAAGGGCATCCCTCTCAAA